>JAMAMT010000232.1:0-18395 GCA_023630325.1 Syncephalastrum sp. PYS2702 | reverse complement strand
TGTTATGTCTTTTGAATCTCATGTTATGACTTTTCAATCTCATGTTATGACTTTTCCAGCTCATGTTATGACTTTTCAATCTCATGTTATGACTTTTCCAGCTCATGTTATGACTTTTCCACCTCATGTTATGACTTTTCCATCTCATGTTATGACTTTTCCAGCTCATGTTATGTCTTTTGAATCTCATGGTATGACTTTTCCATCTCATGTTATGACTTTTCCAGGTCATGTTATGACTTTTGCAGCTCATGTAACAAGGTTTGCAGCTCATGTAACGAGGTTTGTTCCTCATGCACGTACCAAGATCCAATGATACGCATAACGTAGTGGGTGAGACGAAGCGGATAGAGATGATACAAAACCCACTAATGAATAATACGAATAGTATGATATGCATCCTACTGCCGGTATTTTCGACCACCGCGTAATTTATGCATACCAACTTATGTCGGCATAGTACGCAAATCTTTTGACAAGAGAACCATCTAGAGATGCAGTATGTTTGAAAAATAATTAGCTTATTGTTCGAGAACTATATTTCCTATGATCTTCTTCGGTGCCCACAAAGTGAGTATGACTTCACAAGAAATGAAAAGGAAAGAGGACGTTTGCGACGTCACAGCGCCGTTGTAGTTGCCACACATATCGATTACGAGTGAGAAAGCCAGTTATTCAGGCTTTTATCATCCATTCTCAGGTCGAATACTTCTGCTATGATAGCCTTTATTCCAATGCTTAAATTGACTTTAGTGTTAGTATTCCAGCATGAGTGGTTTCGGTTTTTCTTTCCTCTCTGTTGCCTAATATCAATACGTCGTGAATCTTTGTTTTCTTCATATTTATACGACTGAAGACGTACCTCCCACCCTTTGCCATCATTCATGGTCATCCAGTCACAAACACCATCGTCAACTTCACCGATACGTGTCAGTGCTCGATCAAACGTCTGCAAACAGAATTCATAGTCAGGCGTGTCGTCAAACCGTAATTTCCGTGCATAGTGCAGAAATACTGCAAACTCCACTTTAAAAATAGTGTCAGAATACGTTCAAATAGGTGGTCGTAGCTTACTTGGATAACCTGCACAGAGCTTTTCTACTGATACCGTTCGCTTAATTTCGCCAATCTTTTCGTATTTCTGCTTGCTGTTGGCGGCCTTGACGCCTTGCCAAGGAAGTGAACCTCGAAGGAAGTAGAGGAGAACATAGGCTAATGATTCAAGATCATCTCGGCGGGATTGCTCTGTTTTCATCACTTAGCTATAAAGCCTTTCATTAGATGATATAGTGCGTACCTCTCCCTTGATGTGTGTTTACACTCATATAGCGTGCAGTGCCTGATAAACAGCCACGCTCTCGATATATAACATGCTTTCCTGTTTTCGGATCGATGTAAGGCTTTGCCTATAGATAAAAATGACATTAGCCTTAAAGGAACTTGGAATCTGGAGACTAGTCGTACCATGCCAAGATCGATGACATAAAGATGCTTTTCACCAGCTGTACTGGGTCTGCCAATCAGGAAATTATCTGGCTTGACATCTCGATAGAGCCATCCTTTTTCATGTATGCCTTGTAATAATCGCAGCTATATAATGATATGAGAGAAGTCATAGAGTCAACGATGACATCTTCTCACCATCTGTTTGCCGACGATAGCGACTGTTTTTGGTGTGAATTTGCGATCGCAAAGTTCAAAGAGCTCTTCCAAGCTGGGACCAAGCAAATCCATAATGAGTACGTTGAAGTCTCCTTCATGGCCAAAGTAATAGACACTCGGTAAGCCCGCTACATCACGTTATTAGTCATATGCTCAGATTTGTCTGCTTTATGCTACGTTACCGACGCCCTCCAAACGTTTGTAGATCCGATACTCTTCTTGCAATTGTAAAACGTCAGCATGTCTTCTTTCCAGCTTGGCAGCAACGGGCTGGTCAGTGAGGGTATTTATGCCTGTGTAGAGGTAGTAAAAGATAGGAAGGTGTGAGTTGAGCAGGCACGGGAGAGAGAGACGCGTGTATGACCATTGTAAATGACGCCGAAGCTGCCTTCGCCAATCTTGTCTTGTATTTTGTATTGGTTGTCAATAGTGTCGGGTATGGTTTGCGAATGCTGGGTATGGTGGAACAATGCGTGATGGCTGCCCATTCCCGAGAAGTGGCGAAAACGAAATAGTCCAGAGCCGCGCATATTCTTTCTTTTTCGTGCGAAACGGATGCGGTGTGTTCTGTTGCAAAACAAATCAGACGGTTCACCACCCGCCAGTTTCGATTCAAGTCGTTGCATGATCGAATCTCACACCCATTCAAATTATCACGTGACTGTAACCAAGCTGTCCTCCATTCAGGTTGTCAATACACTAGAAATTGGGAAACCACCTTGTGTTTTTATAATGCAGGTTATCCGTTCACGATTCAGTCGTTGCATAGACAGCCGTTTGTACCTCAGGTTATGTATCATACTGATATATGCGTTTGTATGAATCATAACATCATCTCATGTATCATGTGTGTGGAAGTATCCGGCTATGAACAGGCATAATATACAAAAAGGACTATCTCGTATATCCAGCCCCTGCTCATAAACATTTCTGTGATGCAACCTGTGCTATTTCTGTCCTTGCTACTTGTACCGATCAGTAAAGAAAGACCAAGGTGTATGCATGTAAGCATAACGGTCGCAACATTAGCAAATGCATAAATGTACCTGATGCTACTGTCACGAGCGAGCTGGATCAGAGTTCTCTTTCCTCTGCGTAGATATTTTATCGTAAAACAATAACATTCGTGAGGATCTAAGCGAAGACCTCTCGCTGGCTACACACATATGATGATGTTATAAAGCATCTATTGTCGTGTATCTTCGTATCACGCCAGTGATTTGAATTGAGACTGGTACGGATGCGTAACATTGTAGATGAATATGATACCTTGGGCAGCAAAGTACCGGGTCCCAGTTTGTGTATCAGCCCGCGCCTGCCGTTCACTCGACCACATGCACTCGGGCACCCTGACTTGTATTCAAAATAGAAGCAGACATCAAATTGTGTAACACATGAAAAAAGTAGTAGCCCGCTTGAGCCATCTTATGTTCAACCTCCTCCCGGCATGATTACCATACATGTCCATCATTCCGAACTGGGACTTGATCTTTTTCACAGCTCAACGGTCGGGAGCCGCTGCCGATCGAACCGAAGCGGAGCGTACAGACGGGTTTAAGGAGTGCTCGACAAGGAATACCGATATTATCAAGCCACCCTCATGCTTTTGCCTTGCCGACGCAACACACAATCGAACGTGTTTTTTCGCGCGGAGCTCACTTGAAACTTCATTTCTTGTTTGTCTGAGCGAGAGCCAGTCCATATCAAAAGATGCTCGCTCATGTTAGACCGATTTGTTTCCGCTTGGGCCGTTTTGACATGTCAGACCACGATACAGGTGCCACGCATGGTAAGATTTTGCCATGTTCCACAAAAGCAAAAAAATACCAAACATGGTTTGCCTAGATAAGATCAACCTGAATTGTCACCATTTATAGACTGCAGCGCTACACGTCGTTGCGATAGTGTGTTATGTTTATATGGCCAAAAACATGCACCTACGCGTTACA
Source organism: Syncephalastrum sp. PYS2702 (assembly GCA_023630325.1). Lineage (NCBI taxonomy): Eukaryota > Fungi > Mucoromycota > Mucoromycetes > Mucorales > Syncephalastraceae > Syncephalastrum > Syncephalastrum sp. PYS2702. The sequence continues at coordinate 14,784 of JAMAMT010000232.1, read as the reverse complement.
AGTGATCAGAATTGGTATTCAGCTATTCCCTGATGGTGCAATTGATAAACACTGATGCAAAAGAGGATATTAGCTCGTAGGCACACCATAATGCTCAGAAAGGCATCACAAACACGATATGAAATAGTGTCGGCATATAATCGGCTGCAGATAGGTAAGGTGAGTTATTTGACCAGTCTCATAGGGCGCGAGCCAGGGAAAAAAAGCATTTGCGTCAAAGAGAAGCGGATCAAACAGCACGAAGTTTTCTTATGTGGCATCAATGTTTGGCGTTTCTCCTAATAACGCCGACTAAACACACATATGAAAACTTTTCGTCACAATAGCAAGCTCAACAGACAAGTCTGGTTGCAGAAAGTGCTACACAGATAGGTAAATAAACGTTAGAGCTGTATTACTTTGATAGTGTGCTACTTATTACAGATTGGGAAAAAAAACTAGTACTACGAATATGGATAAAAAAACAGAGATGGATGGCGTGCTTTAGGGCAGATGGCCGACAGGCAGGGTGAAATACGACGATTGTTTGGTGAGTAAACCAGACAGAGCATCGTACCAGGCAACGGCAGATGTAATTACACCAAACGCACCGGCAGCACGTTGGGTGGTCAAGCTGCTGTTGAATTCAGCCGCAGCAAGGAGAACAAAGGTAACGAACAGGAAGAAGAAGAGAGCAACCATGCCGACATTCGAGCGATGCGAGGCAATAAGCAAGAAAGCGGTCATAATAGCCCAAGAGATAAGGTAGATGCCGAGTGACTTCTTCAGTACATCTTCGTGACCTTCGTAAGCGGCCTGGATGCCAGCACCAGGGACAAAGATCAAAGCATAGGATAACCAGAAACCACCGTAACTGGAGAAAGCCGTGGCACCAAAAGTGTTGCCGGTACGGAATTCCCACATGCCTGCGAGAAGCTATATAGAGGAAATGGTGAGTCGCTTGGGGTCTTACTAATCCTGACGACAAAATAATTACCTGAACAACACCACCATAGAAGAAAGCAAGACCAATAACGACATTGTTGGGACCATCAAGCGGAACACCAGCGCCCGCGTTATGAAGAGAAAGCACAAATGTCGTCAGGGCGAAAGAACTGAGACCCAGAGGACCAGGGTTGCCGACGACGTAGCCGGGAATCGGCGGCGGGGGCTGTTCTGCTCCGGGTTGGGCAAGCTTACGCTCAGAGTCAATGGGTTGTTCGTGGACGTCAGTAGCAGACATTGGTATACAAAGAAGAAACAGAATCGAATGTTCCGCTCCACGAGGGTTTGTCTTTATACTTTAATTTTTTTCTGTGGAAAAAAGTTCAGCGCATGTCTGGGTAGCCCCAAGCAAAATAAATGAGATGATTGGACAGATCTGCCCTGAGTTTTCTCCACACATTTTTTAAGATCCGATGCTCGGGGTACAGGAATTTTTTCACACACAAGCAAGAAGCAGTTTAGCAAGGTCACAACAGAGAAATTCTCGTCTTATGTTTATTACTCGAGACAATCCGGCTGTTCCGCAATAATCATATCGTACATGGGCTGGAACTGCATGTAACCGGCCTGCCGGTCGCCATTGTTGCGCTGTACACCTGTTGCCACCTCATGATCAACCAACTTGAGGTCCTTATAGCCGTTGGGGCAAACAGACTCCGCCAGAAGCTGCGATTGACAGCAGCGTTCCATTGAAATGAACGCCCAAATTGCCTCGTCCACTGTGACACCAGTGGTCAGAAGACCGTGATTTTGCAGAATAAGCGCTTTCTTATCACCCAGGCACGACACAAGACGCGCACCTTCCTCGGGAGTGTAGACGATACCACCAAAATCGGGATAGACTGAGTGAACACCATAGAACGCACACGCATCCTGTGAGATGGGAAGCAAGGGACGGCCTAGTGTCGAAAAAGTGCGGCCGTACATCGAGTGACTAAAATGATGGTGCATAAAGGACATAAGACTGTTTGAGCAACACATCCCTTGCATGAAAACTGTAATACACCTACGTGTGCACAGCGCAAATCACGTCAGGCCGTGCTTCGTGAATCGCGCCGTGGATCATGAAGGCCGCCTTGTTGACAGTCCGGTTGCCCCGGACAATTTTGCCATCGTGGTCAATCAAAATCAGATCACTCGCCTTGATATGGCCAAAGTACTGCCCAAAGGCATTGACCCTGTAAACCAAACGGATGATCGTTTAATCTAAGTTAGCGTGGTGATAAAAACACTACGTAACAGGGGGGAATATGGGGATGGGAATTGGCCTCGCCTTACCAAAATAAGTCTGGGTATTCTGGATCCCGGAAAGTCATGTGTCCTGCCACGCCTTTGGAGAGATTTTTCATTTCACATCATCAGAGATGAATATTCCCTGTCATCCAAAGCACTTTTTTTACCTTCATCCCACCCAAACTTGGCCAAAAGACGGAAACCAGCTGCCAGCTTTTGCTTCATGTGGACACGTTGCTCGTGGAAGCTGTTGAAAGTGGGCAATTGTTGCACAAAGATGGGTTCTTTCTCGGCCGCGCGCGCTTCTTCCTCGGTTTCACTCCCTGACAGTACGACCTGTCGTTTCGATCGGAGGAGGATGGCATAGTGGGCCGCATCGCGTTTGGGTGATTGTTCGCTGTCGGTTTTCCGGTTCAGTCACCGCTTTCTACCGTAAAACTCTCTTCTTTTTTTCTCAAAAAAGGATATCACTCACTTTGCGGAAGATGCCATGACTGTGTTTAAACTTCGTATCGGATGTAAGAAAAAGAAGGATGAATAGTTGCGAAGCTGAGCAAGACACAAGAAAAGCCTCCATGTTATATGTGATTTGTTTTAGTCACAGATCTCCCACGCGGGGGACGTTGACCGCCGACCACCCGGTGACATTGATGACTCAAGGTTTACTTTTTTAAAAAACCCTTGCATCTTTTCTTCCTTTCTTTCTTCAATGTAGACACTTAAAGAAGCAGGGGAGATGTGAATGATTCGATGGCGGTTTATTGTCGCAAATCGTTAGCCTTCTCATACTTCTTATCCATCCAATTTGGCAGAATTCCTATCCGAGGGATGTTTGCTCTCTTGTCACGAGTCCCAATGCCGGATTCCCAAGCACTTGCAATGAAGGTCACAAAACTCAAACTACGTTGCAAGAACACATCCGCAGCGTATGTGTGCGCCCTTCCTGAGAAATTTTTGTGTGGACTTGATTCAAAATGATTTGTAGCCATGGGAGTTTTCATTTTGTCTACTAGAATATATAGATACGGCCATGATTGTCTGTAGCATATTGCGTGCCAAGATTGCTGGAAATCTAAAAAGATGCCACGCAAGGGCGGGCGCCATTGTAAAACTTTGCCGCAAGATACGTAAATCCTCGGCGCGGACCCCGAAAGACTTTTTGTTCCGCGGAGCGCTGAAAACAAATAAATTTGGGTTTATGAGGGTTTCAACCTTGGCGTTTACAAAGCAGCAGCAGAGCATCCACAGCGACGACTGCAAATGCATACAAAGAACTGCGCTTTGCGTTCTACTCTTACAGAGGGTCTAGTACGGTTTCTGTATGTGTATCTACGATGCGTATCTCACATAACTATACAAGACCCATAATGTAAGTTAAAATGATCAATATTTAGTTACACTTGTCAACAGCTTTTTTGTCGGATCGTTCAGCACGTACGTGCGTTTGCAGCCCTCACATACACGGTTCATGTTTCACATATATCCCTAAAACTGTATATTGACTGTTATGCGCATAGTATGTGCGTAACTACCAAGGAGAAGGTGCATCTATACTGGACATGATCTGTATTCCATTACCTTCCACGGACAGCTCTTGTCCCTGCACCCTGTCTCCTGCGTGTATGTTTGACATCCTTTCACATACATCCAGATGTACACAGTCGAATAAATAATCGAAATACAGAGAGGTCACACTACGTACGTGCTGGCAAGTAGATTCGGCATAGTAAGAAAAAGGTGGGAATGAACCAACGCCATCATATCGATAATTGATAGGCCAGTTTACCACATACAGTACTATGTATGCACTACCACTACATCACTGCTCGTCATTTATTATATACTGGGAGCTACACGACACATTTAGACAGCCTGCAGTAATTAAGTTAGAATGCTGCCCTAAATGCTCAAGTCTTTTTCTCCTTCAGATGATTTATAGTCAGGCTTGGACTCTGCATCGTGAGTCATAAGTCCATACATTATGGTTCCTCATGGGCAAACTATAAGTATCTGGCCAGCTGCTCGGATATCCCAAGTGTGCCTCTCTCTGTAACGTCATCAAAATGCCTATGTTCCTGGCACACTAGTCAATAAACCGTATCTACACTGCTACCCTGCTTTTAGGATATTCCACCGAACATCATGAAAGCTACTACAGTATATCTAAATGAGGATAATAGTCTGAGGAGCCCTCACTAAATATGTATAAACAGACCAACCAAACCCGATCATCCATGTCGACGTGATGCTTCAACTTTTTGAAGCCGTTCAAATACTGATCATTGATCGGGGCTCTGAGGAAACTGGATGAGGTTGACTGTCCCTCGACCCAATGCACCAAGGAGCACTTTCAAGATTGGTGATGTGCCGGGGAAGAAGATACGCTGCCGCATGTATTATCAGTGAAACGATTTTTTTTCATGCTAATACGACCATAGGACAGTACATGTAATAAAAAACGACATATAAGACAATCACTGACTAGAATAGCCAATATAGTTTTAAATTAAGGGTCTTTTTTCTTGGAAGAAAACGCATGAATTATATGATTCAGTCTCGGCAGATTCAATCCTGTAAATGGCATATCGCTCCTATTACTGGTAATGCAGCACCAATGTGTATCTACATTATAAAGTCATTAATGTAATAACTTTTTTGCATGGAGACTTACATCCATCTATATCTGCAGACTATATAATCACCCAAGCAATGTTTCTGTCGTCGTGCTATCAGGTCATACTGCACTATCTCTGTTTCTGATTTATATCAGTAGGCAGCCAACGTCTTGCTCGTCCATACACAAGTTTGCATGGTAAGTCATTGCGAAAATGCACGTTATTGTGGACAGCGTTAATCTTCATCCACTGTATACATAGCGTGCTTTCTTACGTATCCCCTTTCCTCATCCTCCCTTCTGTCCGCTCATGCCCTCCCCAACCACCGGTCTATTTCCGGTTTCTTCCTCTGCCAGAAAGTGGAGTAGATCTATGTGTATACAGCGGACGAGGTACAGTACTAACATTAGTCTCGATTTAGCTTCTTTCTTCTTAGTGGCACTGCCTTCTTTCCTGATGGCTCGTCTTCTATCTTTTTCACCAACCGTTATATGGTCTAGGCAAACCAGTAGCCGATACCATCGTCGGAACATCTTCTATCAAAGCATGTGCCTTACGCTAATGTCTGACAACTCCCACCAGTAGGAGCGGTAGGTGATATTTGATTTCTGGCTCAAAGATTTATTTAGATGCGCCACGACGCGTATCAACGACCTGGGGCCTCGGTTAGGGACGTATAACAAGTGGATTTTAGTATATAAAGAACATTAGGGGATGGGAGCACATAGGCACACTATCAATTACTTTGCTTCCCTGAAACCAATAGTATATACTTCAAGTGTCGCGCTCATTATCTTTGGCAGCGTTTCGTTTTTGAGAGCCTGATTGGCAAAAGGCAAAAGGCAAAATGCTCGTTGGTTGCGGGGATTGAAATGTATTTCATTTTCAAACCTGCGAGACGAGGCTTGCTTGCTCTTGCTTACTTGTTCTTCCCTCAACATGAAAGTCACCCCCAAAACAGCTGCGATCATTGAAGACGACGACGACGACATGGACATGGCAAAGGAGGAGGAGGAGGATTTACCCCAGGAAGAAGAGCAAGAGGTCGACCAGGAAGACGAAGACGAAGACGAAGAAGACGAAGACGACGAGGAGGACGAGGTGCCTTAATTACCGTCCTCATTTTTCATTGAAACACTCACTCACTGTCTCTTCTCTTTAATTAGCGCCCTCGAAAGCGTATAGCGAATCCTTTCATCGATGAAATGGCTCTCGTCGACGAAGACGAGGAAGAAGAAGAGGAAGAGGAAGAATATGGCCGTGAAGGTCGGTTTGATCGATTTTGACATTCACCGTCATGGCTGAAAATAACATTAACATCGTGCTAGATGGCTTCATTGACGAGGAGCCTGAGGAAATGCCTTCCGTGTCAACAAGACATCAGCTCGATCTGGACAGACGCCGTCGGGAAATGGAAGACATGGACGATGAACAAGTTGCCGCGTTTTATTCTCAAAAGTACGGCAGTCGCCGGGCTCAGGCCTACAAATCGTCTGAAGAAGTTCCTCGGCAGCTCCTGCTTCCAAGCGTGAACGATCCCAATCTTTGGATGATCAAGTGCAGGGTATGTGCATTATTGTCTGTTTTCTCGTTCTAAATCGACACTTTTGTTATAAGCCTGGAAAAGAACGTGATATCGTTCTTGCCATGATGAAGAGGTTCATGGATCGCCAGTTTTCGGACATGCCTGTCGACACATTTTCTGTTTTTGCCCGGGAGTCTCTTAAAGGCTACGTTTACATTGAAGCCAACCGAGTGGCCCATGTACAAAATGTACGTATTTCGTGCGTTTCCAGTCTTACATACTCATGCATTGATTAGGCCATCGCAAATCTACCCAATCTCTTCCATTCAACCTTGATGCTAGTCCCAATCGAGCAGATGGTCGACTCGATCAATATCAACAAGAAAGAGACGGAGATTCCAGTAGGCGGCTGGGTCCGCATTGAGCGCGGCACTTATGCGGGTGATCTAGGCAAGGTAATCGAAGTCTCGGATGCTCAAGATAGCGCCTTGATCAAGGTCGTACCTCGCCTGAACCTCGAGGGACACGACAACGACATGGACAGGAAGCGTAAAAAAGGCGAACGCCCTCCGCCTCGCCATTTCCATCCCGATCGTTTGAGCCAACGACAAAAGTACGCCTTGATGAAGAAGGGCCCTTACTGGCAGCTCGGCAACGACTCTTTCCGCGACGGCTATCTCGAAAAATCGTTCAAAACCTCTGCACTTCAGGTCGAAAACGTCAGCCCGTCCTTGGAGGAGATTACGAACTTTATGGGTGACGCCGATGCGACAGGCGAGGATGCAGAGCGCGCTCTGGATATCTCCGCTGCCTCTCTCCAGGCGATGAACGACGCGCAAGCCTCGAGCCTCTTGCAGACCGGTGATATCGTCGAGATCACGGAGGGCGGCATGAAAAACTGCGTTGGTACGATTGAGAATGTCGATGAAAGCTCAGTCACAGTCGTTCTGGATCTCTCGGGCATGAAGCGACGCGTGACCGTTCCGTCCCGCCAAGTACGCAAGAATTTCAAACCCGGAGATCACGTCAAGGCCATCCATGGTCGGCACAAGGACGAGAGCGGTATGATCGTCAATGTGGAAGGCAGCGTTATCACCATGCTGGCGGACTCCTCCATGGCAGAAATCAAAGTGTTTGCAAAAGATCTGCGTGAAGCAGCAGAGGTGACATCGAGCAGAACATCCATGGGCATCTATGATCTGCACGACCTTGTTCAGCTTGAGTAGGTATTCAACGCAATTTTGGGTCCATTTACTTAATTTTCAATCTAGTTTCCATACTGTGGGTGTCATTATAAAGGTGGACAAGAGCACGCTGAAGGTCATGACACAAAACGGCGATGTGCGCACCATAGAACCGCATCAGATCACAAACAAGCGTGACAGCAAACGTGCATTCGCGACGGACGCGAATGGCAACAGCATAACTGCGGGTGATACCGTGATGGAGAACAAGGGTCCCCGACAAACGTGTACTATCCTTCATATTTATAAGCATCTCGTCTTTTTACATTCCCGAGAAAACATGAACAACTTTGGTGTCTGGGTTACCAACACCCGCTCGGTGACGAGCTTGGCACCCAAAACACGACAGCCACCGGTAAGGCTTATAAAAAGATGCAGGTACATCATGCTAAGTCAAATAGCCCACGGCGAACCGCGGGGGACACGACGTTCGGGGGCGTGGCCGAGGAGCGCCTGGTATGCGCGGAGGTATGGGTGGTGGCCGTGGCCGCGGCGGCCGAGATAACCTGGTGTCCAAGACTGTCCGCATCACACAGGGTCCTCACAAGGGCTATATGGGTATCGTGAAGGACTCAACCGAATCTATGGCCCGTGTCGAACTGCATACCAACTGCAAGATTATCAACATGGACAAGAGCAAGCTGGTTCTGGTGGACCAACAAGGCAATGTCATAGGCCCCGTTGTCAACGGTGGCGACCGATTCCAACCTCCCCAGCCGCAACCATCCTACAACACCCCCGTTGGCGCTCAGACGCCCAGACATTATGGCACAGGCGCCCAAACTCCGCGCCACTATGGCAGTGGCTCGCAGACACCGGCTTGGAACTTGGGCTCGCGCACGCCCAATCCACACCGGGACTCGAGCAAGACGCCTGCATGGGACCTGGGCAGCAAAACACCGAACCCTTACGCGGACGGTTCCCGGACACCTGCTTGGGATGCAGGTAATAGAACGCCTCGTCATCCCGGTTCATCCTCATCGTCACGGTGGGAGGCAGGCGGACGGACGCCGGCCAGAAACGACGGCAATAAGTCGCCGGGTTGGGATTCTGGGAGTCGCACACCGCGCTACGAGACTGCGCCTACACCTGCTGCTGCGCCGACACCCGCCGCACCTTCCAGCCATGTCCCTGCATCCCCTGCACCATTCCCGCAGACACCGGGCGCCAACTTTGGTCAGACTCCCTACGAAAGCGCAGCCACGCCCTTTGAAAGTGCACCGACACCCTATGATAGCGCACCCACACCTGGCGGTAACCTGCCACCTGCCACGCCTGGCATGCTAAGTGCTCCCACCCCAGCTGCGCACATGTTTGGCGCTCCTACTCCGGGTGGCTACGTACCCTCCACGCCCGCGGGTTCCATGCAGCCTCAGACGCCCTTCATGCCGTCGGGTGGTGACTATAACGACGTGGATGACCGAGACCAAAGAAGCGGCGACTGGCAAATCGAAGACATTGAAGTCAAAATCACAGCCCCTAGTGGCACTGCCAACGTTGGGCAGATCGCTTCCATTCTGTCCGTAGACAGTGACAAGCGTACGTGTACAGTCTCCCTCAATGACGGTGGACAGGCCAATGTACCCTTTACCAATATGGAGCCTGTGCGACCGACGAAACGGGATCCCGTCAAGGTCCTTCTGGGTGAGCATCGGGGTGGCATTGGTTCTCTGATCGGTGTCGATGGTCATGACGGTATCTTGCGCTTGCAAGGTCAAGGCACAGGCTTCAAGTTTGTCAGTATTGACGCCGTCGGTAAACATACGCCTCGTTAACTTCAGCATAAATTCCACAAAAATAAATACACTTTCATTTCGATCGTTCTGACTCTTTCTTTTTTGTCTGACTCTTTTATGTAAGGATTGTGGGTATACTTTACTTATTTCTGATTGAATTCACATCTTATACTTTGGGTCACCTCTTCGCTTCTCAGCCTCCCTTATCTCAAACATGATTTGAACTGCAATGAATAGACACACCGTTACAGTGCCAAGGAAAACGATGCCTACAACAAGGGTAAGTCATTATCATCGGGATCACGAAATTCTTTACCTTCGAAAGTGCCAAAAATGCGTTTAAGCATGTCGACCATACCGTCCACACCAACGCAGAATCCGACCAAGTTCGCAATCATCATCATAAGGATATTCGCAACCGCACCCAAACCGCACACAAAGCGGTAATAGGGTTTTGCTCCAAACTTTGACGTGGTCGTGAGACATCATGCATACACACATTCGAAATGCTTACCTTCTTATAGGAGAAAAGCCGGCTTGCGATCAGCTCTGGCATAAGGAACAGGCAAATCAACCATCCCCAGGCGAGCAATTTGAGCTCGATATCATGCCATAGGGCAACAAAAGTAAAGATAACCCACATATTGTACATAAAGTACTGGGACCCGCCCAGGGGAACGAAAATGTATCTACAGCAGGTGTGAGACGGCAGATGCATGAGCAGTGTCCGTGCATACCTGATCATCCACCGGTTAAATGTACGATGCCAGCTTTTCCAGAATCGCTGAGCCGAAAAATTATTGCTCATACAGCGGATCATGTTCTCCTCGGTGTAGATACCATCTGCCAGGCCCCAGAGACGGAAGAAGCGCCAGGGAATCAGAAGTTTCATCCAAATGATGACCAGGTTAAAGTAACCGATCATGCTGAGTTCAAGCGGCGTGTCGCCCTCCCATGCCTTGGTCTTGCTAATCGCAACCACATACAAGTAGTGCAGTGTCAATTCCATGACCAAAAGGACCGCTGCGAGGCGCAAAGCATAGGTAATGACAAAACGTTTCGTGATTTTGGCAGAAGGGTACCGTATCTGTAAGCGCTTTCAGTACACCATCCGCTTCAGAGACATAAACGTACCTGCGATATGAAATCATTGTAGGTGATGATGGGACCGCACAGGTATAGAGGGATATAGAGGACATACGCCATGAAATTAATGTAGTTGTAATCCGATGAAAAGCTGGGGACAGTAATGCGGTCCTTGTCAGAAATAGGGGCGCCTATGCGATCATCCTTCTTTGTGTTGTGGTGTTAGTGGGAACGCGCACGTCGTTTGCACGTATACATACCTCGTAATGAATACGCGGTTTCTTAATTTGCCAGTAGTAGTCCATGTTAAAAGAAACGAGACGCAGCATGCAGAAATTGAACAGAATGTGCCATCGAGGCTGAATTCCGTCGTAATCATCCTACCAAACCGAGTCAGCACAGATCTTATTGTACAATGGCGCATTGGACGTACAAGCCATGCCAAGGAAGGACCTAGCAGAGACGCATATTTGTATCCATCATTCCATTCATTCAAGAACAGGATACCCAAGTTAAAGGCCCAAGTGAGAGCCGGATTCCAGATAGAGCCACCGGTGAGTTGACCAATAACGTAGCTGACGGAGATGATGAAAAGGATCTTCAGAGCGCTGGTACCATGGAGAATGGTGACAATCACGAGGGACGAGAGGAAAAAGAAGTGGATCCGGTGCAGAGGCTGGTCTTTTCTTTTGGCGGGAAGGTGAGACGCAGTGTAATAGCGGAATAGATGACTGCAGCACAGATAACCGAGTGCAAGGGCGAGAAGGCTGGGCACATTATCTCGGAAGGTGGCATATTGATTATCGCTGTTGTCCTACAGACCAGGAATGAATGAGTGAGACACACACACGCTATGCATGAAATACTTACAACTTTGCGATTCGGGATCCAGCCCTCAGAGAGTAAATGCTCGTATTCCGCGTAGTGCACATTATCAGCTAAAAATTTATCACGCTGTGCTTAATAACGCCAAATCATACAGGAGTACCTTATTTACCTTTGCTTAAGCGGTAAGTCACATAAAACATGTATGGGACAACAATGGTGAAACAGAAATAATAAAAGTAGAATTCTTAAACAGAAGAAAGTGCAGGAAAGATTGGCATGCTTTGAGTAAACGAAGAATTGACCACATTTGGGCGCGAATGAAAAGTACCTTTCGTGTGCCATCGGGAGGGCTGTAGGTTTTTTGAGGAGGATGACGGCATCTCGGCGGGAGTGGGTGAGGACAACTTCTCGTTCACCCACTTTTTGTCCGCTGTCATGGTTCGAATGAAGAAAGGGAAAAGGCAATGAAGGACGAGGTGCTATTGCTGTAGTCGCTGCAGTTGCTATAGTTGTGTGCACGCGTGAAGAGAAATAGTGAATTGAACGTGTGGATGAATGGGGCGAAAGATCAGGCCAATCAAATTCACCTTCAATTTGCTGTTACTATTCCAGGCATGTCGTACACTGGTAATTTGGGAGGGTTAAGCTCAGCACAAACGGAAAGACAGCAGCATGTATATCTCATCTTTAGCGCTCTAGCAGGTATACAAGGAGTGCAGACAATTGAAAACCAATATAAAGAAAAAGATTTTGATAGCAAAAAATATGAGATGCTGCTTGAAGTACACTAGAATCTCTGCGAGCTTGTGTCAGAACGGGATTGACAAGATACTAAGCAACAACAACAATCTATAGGTATGTATCCGTATGGCATGCAGGATGAAGAGTTGGCCCTTGCTACGTACTCGCATGATTCCTGGGAAGTTTCCGTGTCAGTTGAACATGACGCTCAGTTTATAAGGGCTTCGACAAGCTTATCATCAATCTTGCTATGCATGTATCTGAAGGATAGATTCGTTGGATGACCATTGTGGGACCCCTTGTGAGCAGATAGCGGAGGGAGAGGAGGGCAAGCAAGCATGGATGCACAAAACTGGAAGCTCTAGAAATCCTGTCGAGGAACTCCCGATTAAAGGTATTCTCCGTGCTGTCAATTAGAGAGAGTGCGCTAAAGAGAAACAATAGCAAAATGTGAGAAGAAAAGGAGGATAAGGCGAGTCCTTTGATTAAGGTAGGCATGTATTTCGATGCGGACCTTGGTTGCGTCATTTACACGCGATTTGAAGGTCGCATTTTTTTTTTTTTTCGCGGCCATACTTTCTTTTGCAAGTCGACTAGCTAGATCTTTTTATTTGATGAGCCTCACTCCTAACGGATCGCAGCCTTCGCCCAGTCATGGACAACAGCGACAACTGCAGCCCATGATCCCTTATCCCCAGCCACCACAGCCGCAGAATCATTACCAGCCATACCAACATCAACCGTATCCGCCCTACTCATCACAGCAACCCCATGCCATGCCGCCTTTTCCTCAACAACCGCAGTACGCGCCCCAGTACATGATGACACGCGGCCCTTCTTCCAACACCCAGGGCCTCTACTCCACTTACCCCGCGCGTCTGCGTCAATCCGATGACAATGCCTTGCTTCTCCCCACCAGTTATCTCACCGCAAGGAAACCTAAATTCACAGGCGAATCCGACGATGACTTTGACGACCTCGTGGAAGAATCCGACGAAGGCACGCCGTCCTCTGGTCCTCGCACGCGATCAGGTCCTAATCAAGCGAATGCACGCGCGAGCACGCCACAACAGCCTGCACCGGGAGGTCAAGTCATGTCAACCCAAGATCTCCGCAAGTCCATTCGGAAGAAATCCCATTTCTACCCTTCCGAAGATGAACTTGATCGCGCCTCTAAAATGGAAGAGGTCCTTGTGCCCATTCGACTGGATATTGATATGGACGATGTCAAGCTGCGGGATGCTTTTCTATGGAATATGAATGGTAGGATTATGGTTATAACCTTGTTGAATTTCCTTGGCTTACACTCTTGCTTTTGATAGAGCAATTCTTGACCCCAGAAAAGTTCGCCGAAATGCTTTGTGAGGACCTGGATCTGCCGATGAACCGTTTCATGGCCACCATCGCAGAGTCAATACGACAGCAGGTGGTTGATTTCGAGGCAGTACACGAGGTGGAGCTGCCACCCAACAGCATCCGCGTCGTGATCAATGTAAGTCAGCAACATGGTAAATGTGGTTTATATTCATATTCGAGAACAGCTGGATCTCCAGGTCGGGAAGATCAACTTGCGTGACCGGTTCGAGTGGGACCTAGACAACACAGCCAACAATGCTCCCGAGGTATTCAGCAAACAGCTCGCATCAGAAGTTGGCCTGGGAGGGGAATATGTTTCTATCATTGCACATGCCATTCGGGAGCAGTTATACCGACACAAACGACAATGGGTGGATGAGGTAAGATTTTTGTTGATCCCTGTTTACTCTTTTAACACCTTATACAGCAAGCCTTGGATGACGAGCTGGTTGAGCCTCTCCGAAGTGGCTTCCGAGGCATTGAGGATGCGGAAACATGGGCACCGCAGATGGAAATGTTATCCAATGAGGAGCTAGAGAAGCTACTTATCGCACAAGAGCGTAACATGAGGTAAACCGGATTTAAAAGAATGACGAGCACGGGGCCCTGACATTTTGTGTTCTGTAGACGTCTCCGAAGAGAAACCCGCTTTAAACGTTCTCGACGACGCATGTCGGTTACACCGCGACCTTAATTCGACTCACTGCTTTTTCCTCCCCGTCTGTCATGTAAATATCTCTCTCTTTTGGACGCTTTGTACGGTCGAAAGGACTCTTATTAGCAATTATGCGCCACATTCTGTCTGTCAGGCATTATTCTGAGAGCTTAGAACATTAGTACTATTGGTTTCAAACATAACATTTGGATATGCTGATCCAATACAAAAGAAACGATGCTCCGTTTGCTTCATAGCAAAACTTTGTATGGTATGATATGTTAATGGCTATCTAGTCTCTATGCATAGGTTTGTAAATATGCTCTTGTCAAATGCTTTGTGTACTATGTGGATATAGGCTAGTATACACAAGTCATGAAGTTGTCAAAATATTATCGACTGGATGCATACCATGCTGCTTGCATGATTTACTGTACATCTTCACACGTCATACACGTTGCAAGCAGACCTGGTATACTTGGGCGGCCGATCTGCCTTTGCCACGGGTGAAAAATGTCCAGGTCAGTATTGCCAGTATTACACTTTATGGTTACACGTTCATGGATAATACTGCTCTTAACTTTTCCCCATCGCCAAAAAGAGAGCATGAGAGAGTGTGGGATACGAACCAAGTTGCTGATGTCCAAATCAATCTGTTTATGGAAAGCGGGATGTTTCCAAGGCCAGAGGGTGGGGGTTGTGTGCGTGTGTGCGTGTGTGGCATACGAACCACTTTTTTCTGTTGCTTATGCTGCTCGCGCCTCTGCGGTCTCGCTCTCCT
>JAMAMT010000231.1:0-18661 GCA_023630325.1 Syncephalastrum sp. PYS2702 | reverse complement strand
GATATCATGAAACAGCCTTTTGGAGACGTTATTCCGGATCATTTTCAGTTCGATGAGCGGTACAACGTGTCACCGCTCTTGAATCCGCAATTGGAAGATCCGACGCCGAGCCGGACAGTGTCGCCCGGCCACTACTTTGGTGCACGCTCGCTTCCTCTCGACTCGTTCGATGATGTGTGGCAGTCCGAAAGCAAGGTATCTTATGATACCGTGTCACAGTAAATACTGACGTTACCAAGAAACACAGGCCCCTGTCTCCACATTCAGAAAAAGATGGCAGTGCGGAAGAGGTGTTCCCTGACTACGAGAGTGTTTCGCTCGAAGATACCTTTGTATGTCATCATTCATCAAATGGCATGTACACGATACTAAGTGCAAGCTCATTTGGCCACTTGCCATATAGAAAACACTACCCGAATCCTTGAAACGGGGACCTGAATGCCACATCAACACGCTCCAGCTCGACCACCTGCGCTCGCTTTTACACAATAAAAGTCGATCGTCCATCAACACCCGCTCCGCATCCGACCCTCGCCCACCCTCTGCATCCTCCTATCATCATCATCATACCAACACGGCTCAATCATCGATACCAGCATCTGCCTCCACTTCTCTGCATTCGCATCCTTCCCCGAAAGCACACGGTCAACAGCCGCCAGCCAAACCTCAGTGTGTCTGGTGCGCAGCCGACCAGCAATGCGGCATGGGATGAATTGGAAAAAAAAAAAAAAAATGCAAATACGTGAGCCATCTATGTATGGTTTATTTTGTTCAATTATCTCGACGATGGTGTAATGGTGTGACGGTGTGTATGCGTGGAAAGACAGGAGAGACAGTGTATGTATGGTACAGGGCGCCAAAGGACATGTTTTGGTGTTCTACCAGGATGCCTTCTTGACACCGGGCAGCTCGCCATTGAGTGCCTTGAGACGGAACTGGAAACGACAGAGCTTGAATTCACGAAGGATACCGCGGCCATGACCGGTGGCGACGCAGCGGTTGTGAATGTAAGCAGGGGAGGATTGTTTTGGCATGTTGTTCAGCGAGAGTTGGGCCTGGTGACGCACACGGGCAGGCAGCGTCTCGTTGCGGGTGATGAACCGGTAGGCCTGGCGAGTCAGCTCGTTGTCAGCCAAGAGTTGGCGGTATTTGATGTCACGCAGCACTCGGCTTCTCATTATGTATGTGTATATAAAGAAAGTGTTTGTTGAGAAAGGAGTGACAGCACGCCCAGTGTTTAAAATTGACAGACTCTGAGTTTGACGAAAAGCAGTCCACCCGCCCATTCGCTGCCCATTTCAATCAATCAATGGAGCAGTGCGTGGTAATCTTTCGAACTCATACGCTCCCGACTTTCTCTTCTTCCTTTGTCGACTCGAGATGGAGCCTGGACAGACCACACAAGGCACTGGCAAGAACCCACGCCCTCCGCGTGTACGTCTCAAATACACTGAATACAGTACTATGCGCTGTAGACTCACTCCTGTTTGTTCGGTTATAGGTCAAGAACAAGAATGCCGCCCCCGTGCAAATCACGGCCGAGCAAATCTTGCGCGAAGCCCACGATCGCCGCCTCGAACCGACCCATTCCATCCCGCGCCAAAAGATCAGCGATCTCGAAGAACTCTCGGAATTCCGCCAACGCAAGCGCAAAGACTTTGAGGACAATATCCGCAAGAATCGCCTCAACATTGCCAACTGGCTCAAGTACGCCAACTGGGAAGACTCCCAAAACGAGTTTCAGCGCGCCCGATCCGTCTATGAACGTGCCATTGACGTCGAGCCCCGCAATGTCGCCATCTGGATGCGCTACATTGAAATGGAAATGAAGAACAAAAACGTCCAGCACGCGCGCAATCTCCTCGATCGCGCCGTTACGTTTATGCCGCGCGTCGACCAGTTCTGGTACAAGTACACCTACATGGAGGAGCTGCTCGGTGAAGTGCCCAAGGCCCGCAACGTGTTTGAGCGCTGGATGAAGTGGGAACCAGATGAGACTGCCTGGCAGGCGTACATCAAGATGGAGCTGCGCTACAAGGAAGAGGAGCGGGCCCATGCCATCTACGAGCGTTTCGTCAGCATCCATCCCGAACCCAAGAACTGGATCAAATGGGCTAAATTCGAGGAGGAGCACAACAATTTGGGTAAGCAGAGTGTGCACAGAGCATACACGCCTCGCTCATCTCATTCATCCTTCTTAGACAAAACCCGTGACATCTACACCGAAGCGATCCAGTACTTGGGCGACGAGAAACTCGATCAAAAGGTCGTCGTTGCATTCGCCAAATTCGAAATCAAGATGAAGGAGTTTGAGCGGGCGCGTGTCATTTTCAAGTATGGTCTCGACCGTCTGCCCAAATCCAAATCCGAATCCCTTTACAACCAATACACCAACTTTGAAAAGCAGTACGGCGACAAGGAGGGTATTGAGAACGTCGTCATTGGCAAGCGACGCGTCCAATACGAGGAGGAGATCGAGACCAACTCAAAGAACTACGACGTCTGGTTTGATTACACTAAGCTCGAAGAGTCGACCGGCGACGTGACCCGCGTACGTGAAGTATACGAAAGAGCCATTGCCCAGGTACCGCCCGGCAACGAGAAGCGGTACTGGCGGCGCTACATCTATCTGTGGATCAACTATGCCCTCTTTGAAGAACTCGAGACCGAAGACATGGACCGGACACGCGAGATTTACACGCAATGCTTATCGCTGATACCGCACAAGCAGTTTACGTTTGCCAAGATTTGGCTTCTCGCCGCCCAATTCGAGGTGCGCCAACTCAAGCTGCAGGCAGCACGGAAACTGCTTGGACGCGCCATCGGCATGTGCCCCAAAAATAAGCTCTTCAAGGGCTATATTGACCTTGAGATGCAGGTACGAGAAAGGAAAAGCAAAACCAGGTGGAATATCGCTGGACTCACCCGTGTTTCTATCTATAGCTGAGAGAATTCGACCGGTGTCGAACCCTGTACACAAAATATCTGGAGTATGACCCTGCAAGTTGCTCGGCATGGATCAAGTTTGCCGAACTTGAAAAGCTTCTGGGCGAACAAGACCGATGCCGAGCCATCTTTGAACTCGGTATCGACCAGCCCACCCTCGACCGACCGGAACTCTTATGGAAAGCCTATATCGGTATGTCTATAGATATGATAACACCTGTGTGCTTCTGCTCATACTGGTTTAGACTATGAGATTGGAGAAGAAGAATATGAAAAGACGCGCGAGCTGTACAACCGACTCTTGGAGCGCACCGAGCACGTCAAGGTGTTTATCAGCTTTGCCCAGTTTGAGCTCTCTATACCATATGAAGAAGGCAACACCGAAGGTATCGAGCGCGCCCGCAAGATTTTCAGTGATGCCTATGACAGCATGAAGAAGAAAGAGCTCAAGGAGGAGCGTGTGCTCTTGCTTGAATCCTGGAAGGACTTTGAGGAGAACTACGGTTCGGAAGACGACAAGGAGGTTGTGGCGAAAAAGATGCCCAAGGTGGTCAAGAAGAGAAGAAAGGCGGCCGACTCGACCGAGGACGATGTCATCTGGGAAGAATACTACGATTACATCTTCCCGGACGACGAAGTCCAAGGCCGGAACCTCAAGTTCTTGGCTATGGCCCATGCATGGCAAAAGCAGAGCGGTCAAAGCACGGAAAATGCATAATTCACCTGTCGCCTTGTCCTTTCATGGATATACATTTTTTTTTCTTTTTTCCTTTCATTAAAAAAGCAACACATACGTACGATACAAAGAAACAAGAAAGAATTAATTATGCTGTTCGTCTGAGTGCGACTTGTTGCGGATGGCCCGCTCAAAACTCGCATAGGTCTCCTCGAGGGACCGGCCCTTGGTCTCCGGCACGTACATGGCGGTGAAGAGGGTCGAAAAGAATAGGATACCGCCAAAGATGAGGAACGAGAAAGAGTGAAGATGATCCATCAGCAGCGGGAACACCAAGGCAATGATAAAGTTCGTGCCCCAGTTGACACTCGTCGCTATCGCCGTCATGGACGACGCCGCGTGCGTCGGCGAGAGCTCGGACGTGATCAGCCAGGGAATGGGGCCCAGCCCGATAGCAAAGGACGACACAAACAGAAAGACGGACGCCACCAACAGGCCTTTGATTTGGAAATAACCTCCTATCACGAGCGTGATGGCTGTCAGGCATCCACCCGCTTGGGCTACCAGCAGCAAGCAGCGCCGCCCAAGACGGTCAATCAAGGCTACTGCGAGCAGGGTTACGACGAGATTTACAAACGAAGTGGCGGTCGCCATGAGGGTCGTGACCTGCGGGTTAAACGACTCGCTAAAGATGATGGTCGAGTAGTACATGACGCCGTTGACAGCCGAAAACTGCTGCGTCGCGTGCAGCACCACCACTATCAGCGTGATCCGACGCACGACCGGGTCCGTAAACAGCTGCCGGATGCCATAGGCCTCCTGGCTCTTGTCGTGCTCGGTGGCACGGATCACGGACGGATCTGTTTCTTCCTGAGCTTCTTGCTCTTTCTTGGCATCCAGCTTCGATGGTGTGGGCGAATCGGTGACGGCGCTGGATGCGCCGCGCTGGCCCAGAATAATATCCTGTAGTTCACCCTCGACGTCCCAGGCCTGGCCGCGTAGCTTTTGCAGTGCCGCCAGCGCTCCGTCTAGATCGTTCATCGATACGAGATAGCGCGGCGACTCGACGCAGAATGGCATCACGCATGCCTGAAGCAAAGCCGGTAAAGCGACGAGCGCATAATTGAGACGCCACAGGGGCACATTAGCGAGCGGGAACGCGATGAGGTTGGACAGGAGGATACCAATCACGATAAAGAGCCTGTGCATGAAGAATGTATCAGCCTCGATAGAGTACAGACAGAGTGATGGATGAATTACTGGTTAAGGGTGCCCATCGCGCCACGCCCGCGAATGGTGGATACCTCGCCATTGTAGGTCGGGGTCGCCACCGACCCCATGCCGCAGGATAAGCCAGCAAAGAAGCGACCGACGATAAACATGGCGGGCGAGGTTGAAATCGCCATGAGGAGCGCGCCTACTACCCAGCCAATATTATTGAAGCATATGGTTTTTTTCCGTCCAAGGAATGTGAGGGTCGGCCCGGCTGCTAGACTCGCCACCAGCCCACCAATGCAGAAGAAGGAGACGGCTGTACCCCTTGAAAAAGTGGATATTTCCTTTTTTATATCACTTGGACGCATTGTTTCCGTTATTTTTTTATGTATTACCACAAAAGTGAGTCCATGGGGAGACAGTCAGGCAAGACTGGGTTATTGACATGAGCTGAGCCGTGTTCGCAAGCGTGTGTGGCATTGCCGGCGATATTGGGCGACCCAATCGTCCAGCCCATGCTAAATGCGCCGATGCATGATACGCACACACAGAATAAGGTATAGAGCGGGAACCGCGCTTCCCTTGAATCCATAAGTCACTAGATGTGTTGAAAGGGAGAAGAGAGATGGAAATGAAAAAATAAAATGATGAAGAGAAAGATCGGTTGGGAAGCCAACGGGAAGAGGGATGTCTTTATTTTTATTTTATTTTTTCACGGATCATGATTGGAAAGGGAAAGGAGAGGACGGTTGATTTTTTCTTGATGCGGAAATAAAGAGAAGAGTGATTGGGATGTATGTATAGGTTGTTGTTGTTTGGGGTCTTTAGGGTCTAGATCAGATCAGGTTTTCGGAAAGATATGAAAATGCAAATGCGGATGAAATGAGATGAAATATAGCCTACTACATAATTTGACAGCGTTGGGATGGATGTGCTTGAGCATGTTCTTGGGAATGCAACCGTTCTAGCCGTCGCCGGGCGCCGTGGTGATGGTGCGACGCGGCCTGCGTGTACCATAGCTTGGCCTCCTCGATATCCTGGGATATACCCTCTCCGGTTTCAAACAAATAACCAACCGCATGCATGGCTGCCGATGAGCCTCGTTCAGCCGCGCGGAACGCATAGCGAAATGCGATGCGCGTGTCGCGCTCGAGTAGGCCTGGGACGCCTGTCAGATACCACGACGCGAGTGCGAGCTCAGCTGCGGCATGCTCCTGCTCGGCCGCTTTGCAGTACCACTCGATTGACCGGACCGGCGACACCTCACCGCCCACGAGAGCGTCGCCTTGCTCGTAAGCAAGGCCGAGGCGGTACTGGGCAGGCGCATGGCCTTGTTCGGCCGCCTTGGTGATGAGCTCGCGGGCATATACCGGATCAGGCACGTGCTTCGTCGCGCGTGCATTGTCCTCGCCATCGCACGCGACACCCAGCTCATACCACACCATCGCCAGCGCCGTGCCGTCGGGAGAGACCGTGCGCTTCAGCCACGCCAGGCCTTCGCAGGGATGCTTTGCCTGGCCGAGCTGGCCCTTGAGGAGGATCATGCCGAGCCGCACCATCGCGTCCGGCACGCCCCACTGCGCCGCTTTGCGATAACACTGGACCGCCCGCTTTGGTTCGGCACGCGCGCCCTTGCCATGCTCATAGCACCTCGCGAGCCGGTACATGCAGTCGGCGTGGTGATGTTTGGCGCCTTGCAAGTATAAATGGAATGCTTTGGTCTCATCCATCGGATGCTCGTACGCGCCTGTGCGGTACCACTCGGCCACCTGATACTGTGCGTCGGTATACCCGCGCGACGCAAGGCGTTTGATCAGTTTGCACGCGCCGCGCACCAGTGCGTGCTCGGCCTCGCTCTCGCCTGCCGCGGCTTCTTCCAGGATCGTCAGCGCGTGGTGCATCTGCAGCGGCGCGCGCGTGTCGAGCTGGGCATCTACCAGCAGCTGTTGCAGTCGTTCCAGCGGCGTCTGGTTGCGTGTCGCCTTAAACGCAGCTAGGGCTTGGTCGGTCACGGCAGACTGAGACGGCTTGCTGACGGCCGGGTGTTGTGGGAGCGTGGGAAGTGCTTTGGCTTCAGTCGCGCCCCGTTTGGATGGGAGCTTATCCGAGTGAGCGCGTACATGGCGTCGCTGGTGGTAGCGAGTCTCTTTTGCAGGGGGCAGTGGAGGTAGACTACGGACGTCTGTCTTGTCGTCATCCTTGGAGAGCTCTTCGCTGTCAATCGAGGCATGTTGCTCGGATTGAGCGTGGCGCTTGGCGTGCTCGGTGGTAGACTGTGTTATCTCATTTTTCGAGGAAAGCTGCAGACCATGCCACCATGGGGCGGTGTAGACGACGAGTTGCATTTGCCAAGGCGGATACGTTGTCGGTAAAGGGCGTGACAGCAACGCCATGCAATAGCTCGACTGTCGTCGATGGGTCTGAACAGGTGATCGGCTCGTGTGTAGGTTGGGAGGCGTAGCAGCAGCAGTGGTGGTGGCAGCAGGCGGAGAAGGTAGGAGCGACAGTACTAGGCTTCGACTGATACGAGGAGGTTGCATCATGGCCATGACACGTTTGTGGCCGACATAGGGCACAAGCTGCTTGTCATCTTGTTGGCGTTGTTGCTCCTCGGTTGTCTTCACCGACTGAGCACTACTGATCATGGTGGTGGCCGCGAGAGAGAAAAAGAGCAACCGGAAAACATAAACATGCCGCCAGGAAGGATTAAGCTACTCGTTCTTTGTTAGCTGCCGTCGATATTAAAATGCAAAAGTTATCAACAAATTTGTTTGCATTTGTTTTACAAACTTCTATAGTCCATCCTACTAGGCAAAATTTCTATGCTTTCGTTGAGCACAGACACAGTAAAGAATGACACGTGCACATGGGTCTTTCATAGTACCCCCAAATAAGCGTCATTCTACCTTTTCATCCCCGTGACCCAGAGAAATACATGCAAACACATCATTTATATGATTTTTGTAGTCGATTGTGTATAGTGTACTATTGTTGGTGGTGGAGAAGTAGGTGGATAGTGTACTTTTTCTTTTTGTTTGCTTTCACCATGTGATTCTTTTGACAGATCGAAAGGCTTAGCCGAAACCCCACACATCAAAGAAGACGCTACATATTCGAAAATGCAAAGGCAAAGTTTTGATGTCTAGGGCTCTGTAGAGAAGCTATTCTGTTGTTCATCTTTGGTTCCTCTAACCAACAAAGAACTCGCGACAAAATCAACAAAGGAAAATTGGAGTAGGTCTTTCAAAAAAAAAAAAAAAAAAAAAAAAAGGGAAAACAGCACCGGTATCCCGCGCACGGATTTTATATATATCCATCGGGGGAAAGCGATTATTTTTTTTACTACTTCTTGTTGGCCATGGATGAGGAACATGATTACGAAAGTCTCGGTTCCAACTCGACAGTCTTGCAGAATGCACTCGCAGGCGCATTTGCTGGCATTGGAGAGCACTGTCTCATGTACCCGATCGACAGTATAAAGGTGTGTTCATCTCTTTCAAACAAGGCAGCACAGACAGACTACAGCTGTCTTTCTTTTTCGACCGCTCCCGCTCTCTGACATCGGCCAATGACGTGCGCATTCATTTTATGCTAATGCTAATGCTACCTTCTATATGTGACAGACACGCATGCAAGTTGTGTCATCGACAGGCCAGGTCTCTATACCAAGCCAGAGCATGGCCTCGTTAAAGCAAAACCTGTGGCGGGGCGTGTATTCTGTGATTGCCGGTGCTGGCCCAGCCCACGCTCTACACTTTACGACGTACGAGTATTGCAAAGAGCTGTTTGACAAAAAGTTCGTGGCCGTCGAGGCCGAACGGGACCATTGGACCCATTTGTTGGCAACCGCGGCCGCCGGTGCATGTGGCACATTCATGCATGATGCATTTATGACTCCCTTCGACGGTAAATGGAAAATTTTAATATCCCCATGGCGTTTCCTAATAGAAAGATAAACAGTCATCAAGCAACGGATGCAGCTGCGCGAGTCCACCTTTCGTACCGTGCGCGAGTGTGCTCGCACCGTCTATGCCAGCGAAGGCTTGAAGGCTTTCTATATCTCTTTCCCGACGACGCTCTCCATGTCGATGCCCTTCCAGTCTGTCCAGTTCGCGACCTACGAGTACTTCCAGTCCGTATTCAACCCTGAAAACACTTATAACCCAAAGACACACATGATGGCTGGTGGTCTCGCTGGCGCCATGGCGGCTTCTGTTACAACCCCGCTCGATGTGGTCAAGACATTACTGCAGACCCGCGGCACATCTACCGACCCGCGGATACGGCAGTGTTCGGGCTTCTTTGAGGCGTCACGGATCATTGGTGAGCGGTATGGCTACCGAGGCTTCTTCCGTGGCTTCAGGCCACGTATCCTTGCCAACATACCGAGCACGGCCATTAGCTGGTCTGTCTATGAATACTTTAAATGGTTCCTCTCAAGCGATAACAACGACGTCCTGGTCCACCGTATCTAACGTTTTGCATCCCCTTCTGCATCTTCCCGACCCTCTTTCCTACGTATCCCGCTACCAACCTTTACTACATATCGTATTGCACTTTTTCATTTGCTCACCCACACCACACACGTCCATGCATGCGCTCTGCTTGAATCGGTACGCTCGCCCGCTTCCTATTTTATTTCTCTCTTTTTCTTTCCTCCGCCTATTGTACTATAGACCCATTCAGCGTTTTATTATATATTTCTTGCATGGCGAGGTATTAAATAGAGGATATGCCAAATTCAACAGCGGGGGATCTTACCTTCTTATTCTTTTGCCCATGCGCCCCTTGCCACTCCATCCATCTCCAAAGCATGTTGCATCTTTTCTAGGTCCGCCATCGTTTCCCGAATGGAATCCTGTTTTGAAAATAGGGCATGCAAGGCCTTGCTCGTCTTATCAAGGGCCTACAGTATCAAAACGAGTCAGATACACGGCTTTCTCTATGCGTGGCAAAATGCCAACCTGGTGGGTATTCTTCGCGTGCGTGTCGGCTTGGACAAACAGTTTGCAGGTCTTTTGGAAGTCTTCACGGGCGTCCGACTTTAGGATGCTCTTAAGACAGTCGGACCAGTCGTCGATCGTCTTTTCAGCTTGATTGTGTGGGTCATCGCGCGAGCCAAACAAATGTTCCTCGTTGCTTTTAAAGCTCTGAAAGCTGAGATTGCTCGCGGATGGACTGGGCGATGGGGACAAGAGACGCTGAGACATATGTAATTCAAGAAAACAGCACCAAAACCCAGCCAGACGGAGACCTATTCAGAACTGCCTCAAATAGAATCCTGTACATATTCATGCACAACACACACACACACCGCACAGGCAACGAAAAAAGCAATGCATATTAGAACAAGGTACCACTCCTTTCTTATCGCTCTTTGGTTTCAAAAGTGAAATCCCACCCAGCTCGAATAGACTCTATGCTCTGTGTTCTATTGGCTCTTTCATTTTCTGCAGCTTCAGTATATAAAGTTGCCTCCCGATGACTCGGTCGACCGGATCAGGAAAAAATCATTCCCACGATATGGTGACAACCCTTCACTCATTTAAAGCAAACACGCGCCACAAATAACAGATCACCATGGTTTTCGCACGCTCTTCTTACTTGTATCGCTCTGCATCGTTGGTGGCTCGCCAACTCGCGCCCCAGAAGCGCTTGCTCTCTACCTTTGATAAACACAAGACCATCTTTGACCAGCTCGGGATCAGCAAGACCGGCAACACCGGCGTCTTTCACGGTGAGTGGAAGGCGTCCGGTCCCGTCATGCCCTCGGTCAACCCCGTCAACAACGAAGTCATTGCCGAGGTCGTCGCGGGCAGCACGGCTGATTTGAACACGGCCCTCGACCGTGTCGCTGAAGCCCAGAAGATCTGGCGTGAGGTGCGTCAGGAAGTTCAGGATAAAGGCCATGCTCTGATGTTATAGTAGATGCCTGTTCCCCAACGAGGCCAAGTCCTCCTGGCCATGCGTAACGTCCTTGTAGATAACATAGAGCCTTTGGGCAAACTTGTTGCGCTCGAAATGGGTGAGTCCACATGCAGACACGTTTAACAGAAGGCTCACTCCTATGGTAGGCAAGATCTTGCCCGAGGGTATTGGTGAGGTACAGGAGTATGTCGATATTCTCGAATACGCCCTGGGCCTGTCGCGCATGCTGCAAGGTTCCGTCATCCCGTCTGAGCGCCCTGGCCACGCCATGCTCGAGACGTGGAACCCGCTTGGCACAGTGGGCGTCATCAGCGCTTTTAACTTTCCCGGTAAGTTAGGTCGACATTGGCGTGAATAAGAGACTAACATAGACGCGGGTTCTCTTTTCCTCTGTCTCCACAGTGGCTGTGTATGGCTGGAACAGCGCCATCGCGATGGTGACGGGTAACGGTGTGCTTTGGAAGCCCTCTCCCACGACCCCCCTGGTTTCGATCGCCGTAACACGTCTTCTCGAAAAGACCCTCCGCGAACACAAGCTGCCGCCTGCGCTCTGCTCGCTCGTCACCGGTGGCGCGGATGTTGGTGGTGCGCTCGCCGATGACCCCCGTGCACACGTCGTCTCCTTTACAGGTTCGACCAAGGTCGGCCAGCAGGTCGGTCAAATTGTGCAAGGCCGATTCGGCAAGTCCATCCTCGAGCTGGGAGGCAACAACGCAATCATTGTGACAGAGGACAGCGACCTGGACCTCGCTTCGCGTGCCATCCTGTTTGCCGCTGTGGGTACCGCCGGCCAGCGCTGCACGACCACGCGCCGTCTGATCGTGCAAGAGTCGGTGTATGATACTCTCATGGAGAAACTCCTCAAGGCGTACACCCAGGTCAAGGTCGGTGACCCGCTCGAGGCGGGTGTGCTCTGTGGCCCGCTCCACACGCCCGCCGCTGTGGGTGTGTATGAGCAGACGCTTGCCGACGTCAAGAAGCAGGGCGGTGAGATCCTCTATGGTGGACAGGTCCTTAAAGAGAATGGTCTCGACAAGGGTAATTTTGTCATGCCAACCGTGACCCGCGTCAAGCCCGATATGGACATTGTCAAGAACGAAGCGTTTGTGCCCATCCTTCACACCATGACTTACAAGGTGAGCAACGGATAATGAAATGGAGGGTGTGTGCGTAACAGAACGGCTCATGCGTTATGTTTTATTTAGACTTTGGATGAAGCGATTGCTATCAACAATGGCGTTGCCCAGGGCTTGTCGAGCTCGATCTTCACCACGAACCCGTCTACGATTTTCAAGTGGATCGGTCCTTCTGGTTCTGACTGTGGTATCATCAACGTCAATATCCCGACTAACGGTGCCGAGATTGGTGGTGCCTTTGGTGGCGAGAAGGTATGGTTCAAAAAAAAAAAAAACAGAGAGAACTATAGCGACTAACATATATATGACTGATATAGGCTACGGGTGGTGGCCGTGAAAGCGGTAGCGACTCTTGGAAGCAGTATTGCCGCCGCGGCACATGGTAAGTTCGGATTGGAAAAGTATCGATTTGTCTTTCTCACGCTTTCTGCTTCCTGCTTTGTAGCACCATCAACTACTCGGGTGCGCTACCCCTTGCGCAAGGCATCAACTTTGGTTAAAAAAAGACGAAAAGTTTTTTTGATTTTTCTTCCTTGTAAAATATCTCTCTATACAGTAACAAGCCTATGGAGCTTTGTTTTGAACCTAAATGTCAAGTGTCGTTCGGATGAGATATAGCACCTAGAATTAAGCCAGCGTAAAATATACCGATGAACTTGCGATGCAGTATCATCCTCGCGCCATCAATATAGGGACAAATTATGTGTAGATACAGCAAAAAGTGCAGCCGTTCCTGATCTGAATGAGTGCTTCGTAACACCTCTGTTTGCATTCTGCTCCTTATTTTTGACTGACCCAAAACGCCGTCCAAGCATCTATGTGCACAGCGGGAACTGTAAGAGTCTTTAACTCACCCATCTACCGGCGTGTATAGCTGTAGACTAGATATAGCAATTGACAGTTTACTGCTATTGAGTGATTTCCAAAAGGAACGGGTCCTGTGAACAGTAGCCCTACTGCGCAGTGGTCTATGCGTCCATGTTTCTCCCAGTGGTCCTTTCCATAGGCATGCGAAGGAAATTCAACTTGTTTACCTTTTCATGCGCGACTCTTTACTCTAGGCGGTGACGATATCAAAGGAAATATCACATATAGCTGCTGCTTACTTTGTCGCCACAAACCTCATCAAACACCACATACACTCAATAACTAACATTGCTCTCTCCTTTACCCGCCCACTCACGGAATTGCAAGTCATAATATCAGAGTGTGTTGCATTGTTGTTTCCTTTCTGCTGGCGGCGACCCTGGACTTGTCTGCTCTCGGCGCTCGGGTGGCTCCTACATTTGCTGGAGCAGCATCTATGAGAGGCAATATCGCACAGCTACAAGGCGCTGGATCCCTGGATAAACGCCAGGCCTCCAATTTAGCACCACCACCACTCGATGATCCTTGTCGTGCGGTGGTCGTCGCTAATGCTATCCTTGGGTCGTTCCTGCATCATTACCGCCTATATGCGATACATGGGGGGTGATACCACTCATATCTGGCTTGCTCGAGCATAATTGTAACCATATCTATAACGGCATCATCCTAATCAACATATCATTTACTACTCTACCGTTACCACTGTTATGTCATTTTTCTACGTTTTAAGTGGAAGAAGCCCCTCCCCAGGAGGTGTTTCGATATGCGCTCATGGTATCGGCCCACTATCCACCTAGGTCTGTGCGGCTGGGTACACATCTGAGCCGCAAAGGCAGTGTCGTAAAGAAAACCTCACTGGCGAGCGCGGTGCGAACTTTTGTCGCAGAACACTCGTCTTCGAGAGTGTCTCAATGGCACTGTATTTCCAACCAGCCATCGCCTATTCTAATAGATGAAGCAAAGGGGAAGGGGGGGATTTCATCAAGCTCCGTGTTTCTTGTGATGTGAGATATATAATTATCCATTTTGCATGTCTCCACCTGTCAGTAGAAGCAGCAACCATAGCAAGCAGCCCAGCTCCTATCTGATGTACTCTTGCAAGACGAAGGTATGCAGTTAGACGTCAGTCTGATACAAATATACACATGGTACTTATAAAAGCCCGTCCATCAACCCTTCAAGTAACACGGATACCTTTGTGGAGTATCCGAACCTGGATTCGAGCGAGGTCATGTGATCTATAAATGAATTTTACACTATACCAATGATACAGTAAGCCTGAGAAACTTAGATAAGCCACCGATGCCAGTGAATTTTCTAGCACAAATGAAAAAGTGGCATGGGTCGGTCTAGCGCGCTTTTCTTTTACAGCTGTCAGGCCTTAGAATTCACCACCCTCCATTGCCCCACCATGTCCGCCTATCGCACCCTCCTTGCTGCGTCCAACCCTCGCGCACGCATCACCACCCTCCCCCGCTCTGCCATGGCCGCGCGTCACTACTCCTCGCCTATCAAGGTCTTTGTCGACACCATCAAAGAGCAAATGAAGAAGAACAAGGAACTGCAGGAAGGCGTCAAGTCACTGCAGGACGAGTCCGGCAAGCTCGCCGAGAGCGACGCTCTCAAGAAAGCCAAGGAGATGTACGAAAAGGCTCGAGTATGTGTTGTTGTTTTTTTTTATATCTATAGACTGTTGTCTCTCTCCCTCTTTCACCTTTTGCTGCGCAAACAAAAAAAGCTCACTCGCTCTCCGCATCTTATTTTTCAAGGTCCAGCAATCCGAGCAGCATGAACGTCTGCGCCAGGCCTCGGAAAAGATCGGCAAGGCAGCAAGCAAGGTTGGCGAGAGTGTCAACAAGCAGTGGAAGGAGGCGTCCGAGACCGAATTCGCAAAGGACACCCAGGAGCGTCTGCGCAAGGCGGCCGAGCACATCAACAAGAACACCGAACCTATCCGCAAAAACGAATACGTCGGCAAACTCGGCGAGTCCTTCCGCACCGTCGTGAAGGATGATTCGGGTCGCTACACTGGTTTCGTGGACAAGGAGACCCGCCGCAAGATGCGCGAGGAAGCCGCCAAGCAGACCGAGCAAGGTCCGTCGAAGCGCGTGGCCGAGAATCCGGACGCGGGTGCTTCGATGGTGATGCACAAGGACTCCAAGTGGAAGGAGAGCTGGAACAAGTTCAAGGAGGACAGTCCGATCATGCAGGGCATTTTCCGGGCGCGCAAAAACTATGAAGAGTCGGATAACATCTTCGTTTCCTACTCGCGTGCCTTTACCGACCGTATCTCCGAGACTTTTGGTAAGTGAGAGGGAGAGAATGGTGAGAAAACAAGGATGCAGGGGCTGATTTCTGTATTAGGCTCCATCTTTGAAGAGTCGGACCAGGCTCAAGCCGTGCGCGCCTTCCAGATGATCGACCCCTCATTCAACATGGAGAAGTTCATGCACGAGGCTCGTACTTTTATCGTGCCCGAGATCATGGAGGCTTACCTTCGCGGTGATGTCGAGACCCTCAAGCTGTGGTGCTCTGAGGCAGTAAGTCGCAGTGGGCTTTGATCACATTCGGGTACTCATTGTGTCCCTAGACGTACAACGTTCTGACGGCTGTCATCCAAGCCCAGATGCAGCAAGGCTTGATCAGTGACTGCAAGATCCAGGATCTGCGTGACGTCGACGTAAGTGTGGAAAAGGTACTCGAGGGAATATCTTGGCTCAATGGCTCTTTATTAGCTCGTGGCTGCCAAGATTTTGGATAACGATGTCCCCGTTCTCGTCATGTCTTTCCGCACCCAGGAGATCATTCTGTTCCGTAACGCCAAATCACACGAAATTGTGTATGGCAAGGAGGACCACATCGAGCAGTGCACTTATGCTTGCGTGATCACCCGTGAGCCCGAGGATCTGCAGAACCCTGTCACGGCTGGCTGGAGAATTATTGACATGGCCAAGCACGACTCCAGACCGACGTGGTAAAGAGGAACAAGTAAAACATAATTCCACCATCCATCCTACACACCAATGACCCACACCACACCACACACAACGCACGACACGCGACACGCAGCACACACATACATACACACGCACACAATCTTAGATGTATAGAACCCCACTCTGTCTTTTCTTTTTTTTTTATACGTTGTCACATACGCTTCCTCTTCCTTTTTTTTTTTTTTCTTTTTCTTTCTCTGCCACTACTTTATATACTCACCACACGCACACACTGAGATCGTCTATTACCTCTTTACTCCTCTTTTCTCCCGTTCTTACATAGCACATCCGCATGCACAGATTTTTTGTTTCATACAACGACACTTTTAATAATGTCAATGTTGCGCAGAGAACGAAACCAAGTTACTATTTGAAATGATGCGGCGCGTGCTCGACGTTGAAACTCAGATAAACGACACAGTATTAGAAGCGGACCCGAGAAATTGTGCTCTCCTTCCTTCTCTCTTGAGCCTTGTTCATCCGATGCCGTCTGTCACGCTTCCTACCACGCGGGACAAGAACATTGTGCGCAATGCACTGCCCACTTCTGTAAAGTTCATATAAAAAGTCGACTCGATTGTGTCTAATATACACTGGTCCGTATAGAAAATCCTGACGGCGGCCGTCGCTCGTCTGTTTGTCGCATCGCCCGACCCGACACGATGGTCGTACGCCCACGTTTGGGGTGCAGCCGCCTTCTGTCGAGACAATACGAAAAATAACTCATTCTTTATCCGCATAATTGACATTGAGGCAAGCCGAGATTGCGGTCATCCGCTCTGAATAGAATATTAACTCCTATTTCCAGCAAGAGACAGGCGTCGTATGGGAGCAGGAGCTGTTTGAAGGTTTCGAGTACGTTGCCGACAAGCCGTTCTTCCATACCTTTGAAACAGACGTATGTACACAGTTCTGTCGTTGTCTCGGGTCCTCACCCTCGTGTCTCTGTCTTGTTTGGTATTTTTAGGATTGCTTGGCGGGTTTACTGTTTGTGGATATCGGCGAAGCAGACGCATTCTACAAAAAAGTCATGCACCGCGATTCTATAAAACTGACAGGTACGCAACGTCAATGGACATCGGACCACGGAACAAGGGCATCTGACATTTTCCTTGTCTTAGATTCATCAGCGCGAGGGGCAGGCAAGAAGCTGAATGGACGAAAGAAGGTCGACAAGAACCAAATCGGCATGCCGTCCGAATTCCGGTAAGTCGGCAACCACCACCACAGCAGTCAAAAAGGAGTATATGGTATTTACTTGGGAATAGTCACGTCGGCCATATTGGTTATACGCCAGAAAAGGGCTTCAGCATTGAGAACAACGATCCAGAGTGGAACGACGTATTTGAGCAGCTCAAGAGTCTTGGCATTACTGCGGACGAGATCAATCAAAACCAGGACTTTATTCGAGACTTCTTGCAGCAGCATACAACTACCCCTAATAACAACAACAGATCACTTCCACCCCCACCACCGGCACCCGGCGCTCGACCGGGTGCTGGCCCACCGCGCAAGACGGGTCCACCCCCGCCTCCTCCACCGAGCGGCGGTGAGTCTGTTATTTGAGTGATGTATGCAAAAGGCTCATGTCCATGTGTTAGGTCGTCGTATGCCTCCTCCACCCCCGCCGCCGTCACGACGCACCGCCAACGGCCGGCCTCCTCCGCCACCGCCTGCACGTAGCTCACCCACACCTCCTCCTCCGCCTCCGATCAACCGGCCATCGCCACCCGGCGGCGCGCCTCCACCGCTCCCCAACCGCGGCGCGCGCCAAGCTCCCTCGACTCCTCCTATGGGCCGCGCAGGCGCATCGCCCGTTCCACCCCCACCGCCCCCGCCCGCACCACCTGCCATGGGAGGTGCTCCACCTCCTCCACCGCCGCCACCGCCGCCCGCCATGGGTGGAGCGCCCCCGCCTCCACCGCCTCCGCCTATGGGAGGCGGTCCTCCCGCGCCTCCACCACCACCCCCAGGTGGTGCGCCGTCCGCTGCCGCTCCACCAGGCCAAGACGGCCGTGCCAATCTCATGGCGTCCATTCGTGCCACTGGCGGCTTTGGCACGCTCAAGAAGACGGGTACACTCCGCGAAGCATCATCACCCACGCCGTCCTCGGCTTCCCTCGCCAGCGGTGCAGCTGCAGGCGCGGCAGCAGGCGCGGCTGCCGGTGCTGTGTCAAGTAGTGCTGCCGGTGGCGGCGGCGGTGACCTGGCATCAAGCCTGGCGGCTGTGCTGCAACAACGCAAGACGGCCATGGAGAGTGACGAGGAGTCGGACGATGATGACTGGGAGTAGCTCGAAACGACAGAGACAGAGAGCGAGAGAAACCAGAAGAAACATGCGAAAATAACATTATAGAAATAAAAACAATGATAACTAGAATACCTTTCATACTTCTATGCTGTTTATTGGCATGCATTATCACAGTCGGTTATACTTGCTACGCAGCATTAAAGAAGCCAGTGAACCATTTTAGAGCGGCGCCTGAATCATTCTACATAAAGTCGCGTTGTTTCCCTTTTTCTTTTCCTCCATTTCTTTCTTATCTTTACCCTGATACTGTTCAAAGGTGGCCGTGTTGAGGGGAGTCTTTTTAAATCGTTCGTGGGTCTGTCTACAAGCGTGCCCTCAGAGCAGCCCGAGAAGTAGCCGGAACGCCTGGTGTATATCCGACCAACCTCAACTCAGACCTACTCTTTTCCTCGAGGGGGTGTATGCGTTCGTCCGTGATGTACCAAGAAGCAAGCATATTACTGAGGATCGTCCGCCGTCGGTGAATTGCGGCCTAGAAGCTGAACAAGGGGATCGACGATTATCCTCGTCTTTGTTCTCATAGTCAGGCGGCAATATTGTCTCCCATTGGTAATACGTCTGCTCCTTTATTGCTTGTATTACTGAT
>JAMAMT010000230.1:0-18758 GCA_023630325.1 Syncephalastrum sp. PYS2702 | reverse complement strand
TACCTGATACTAAACTTTCTCAATATAAGTTCAGTCTCACTCACTCTCTTGTTTCCTTACATTTTTTCCTTTACTGCTTTTTCTCTCTCTATATCTCAGTATCAATGACTAAGTGGTCACATCTACCACACCATGATCTCGGCCTCACGGACATTTTCCTCCAGGTAAGCCAAGGTCTCGGCTTTGTTCTTGAGGCCGGACGAGGTGGTGGTCTTCTGCGAAGACATCCAGGGGGCACCGTCGGACTCAGGGTGTGCCTCGGACATGTCGATGTCCTCCTTGGCAACGGCGGGACCTTGCGTGGCGGTGGCAGCGAGTGTCGACTCTACGACAGGGGCAACTTTCTCGGCGCCATTAGTCAAGAGACCAATGGGAGTAACGGGGGTAGGAGTAGTGGGAGTAGTGGGAGTACACATGGTTGATATAAGTAAAAAATTCACTTAAAAAAATGAGAGGTAGAGAGAAATGTGACAGTAAAAAGAATAAAGGGACAAGAGAGCCAGTGAGACCGAGCTTATATTAAAGTTGAGTATGATATGATATGATTATGTCTAATTATTAGGAAGTCTTTTATAGACTTCAATATGTTTCATTCAGCTGAGTAGAAAGAACCAGTAATAAGATAATAAAGTATTTTCATCAGGTACGGTGTACCTGTGATTGAATATACAATGGCAGATGCAGCTTGCATATGGAACTGCGCCATTAGATAGGAGACGCGGTACGGAATACTTTACGGCTTCATATGCAGTTAATTGAACCGGCGATCGAAGAGTTGAATAAGTGCATGATAGTAACCGATACAACGATTGGGTATAGATGCAAGTCTAGACCTTTTCTACGAAGACGAGATGACCGGACGGGTAATGGTTTACCACATCCGGAGATTCCGGTTAAATTAACAGTCATGTCGATGCCTCTTGTTACATGAGCATTGGACCGACGAGGCTTTTCACTTGGGGGTAGAGCATTTTGGGGGGCAGCGATTCAGAAAGTGAAAAAACCATTACCTTTAGTCCCTTCAGGCAGACATCAGATTTGAAAGCGGACTTGGAAAATGTTCTGCAATTCTAACTGCCACAGTAGGACGGACGCGTGACTGCATCCTGTTGACTTCCAATCATAATACTTAGATAACCGCTTTTTGCGTGTGTAGCTTTCCGTTCTCTTTTGACGATTTACCACGGCTTTCAGAACAACGATTGGGATCCAATGGGAGATGTTTATGAGGTAGCTGGGAATGGAGAATTCTTGCGGCTCAGCAACAGGAGAATGTATTTTTTCAGCTTGTGATCGGAAGCTGATTATTTGTCCCTTTCATACTCTGGGTACCTAGGTCGAACGCGTCACCGGCATTAAGGAAGAAGTAAAGCTGAGGAGAATGAAGAATAATGGATGACTAACGGGTTGTTTCACAAAGGGAGATACTCTGTACTACCTTGTTGAGTGGAAAGGATATGGCCCAGAAGACAATACATGGGAGCGTGAAGCAAACCTTCTGAACTGCCAGAGAAAAATTAGCAGTTTCTATGTTGCCGTCAACGAAAGATACCCGGACGGTGTTGTTGGATCAAACAGACGTCATATTCTTGCTGACACCGAAGATCCGGAGAGTGCTTCAGTTTTTGGGATCAAGTCCAAAAAACGCAAGTTGAATAATGGAAACGGTACCACTAGGCCCTTGGTGGACAACGGCATGCTCAAAAAGCTTGCCGACGTCGCCGTTCTTCCTTGGGATGACATGCCTGGCAAGGTACATAGATTTTTCTATACTTCTGCCATAATACCTCGTACTAATGATCACTTACCAATTGCATTTTATCTTATAGATTAGGGCTGCCCGAAATAAACTCACAATGAAAAGTTCGGTCGAAGAGCTCCGTCTCTTTTTTTCCAAGATACAAATAGTAAAAAAAACTAGTTCCGTAAGTTTGATAGTGGACGTTTACGTTAGTTTGTTCTGAGTTAATACGAGATTAGCGCGAGGAGTGCCCTTTGCAAGAAGATAAAACGAGCCTATATTTTGCCGGCGTGGAGCCGAGAGTAGCTGTTGTCAACAACGTTGATGACGAGCCCTTCGACGAAGATTTTGTATACGTGAAATCTCTGGTGCTCTCGGACAAGGTTAAACTTCCAAACGATGTGGGTTTCTTTATTCCCTGTACATGCACGGACAGATGCAAGGATTGCCACGAGGGCTCGGCGAACTATGACAGTAAAGGTCATATTATTGTCAATCGTGGCGTACCAGTATACGAGTGCAATCGAGTATGCCCATGCGACTCTCGTTGCGGCAATCGCGTTGTGCAAAATGGCCGGAGGATACCACTGGAAATATTTAAAACGCGGACCAAGGGCTGGGGTTTGCGCTCAACAATCAGCATACCTAAAGGCACTTTTGTGGACGAGTACGTGGGCGAAGTCATTCCTCAAGAAGATGCGGAACAGAGAGGAAGATTTTACGACATGACTGGCCGCACATATTTGTTCGACATGGATTTTCATATCACGGATGATAGCGAAGAGACGGCACAGTATACAATTGACGCCTATCTCATGGGAAACGCGACCTGTTTCATCAATCACTCATGCGACGCCAATCTTGCATCATACGCGGTATATAGCGACTCTATGGATACTAGCTTCCATCATATCGCGTTTTTTACAACACGAGCAATCAAAGCCTACGAGGAGCTCTGCTTTGATTATGAAGGTTTACCAGGTGTCAAAGAAGTAGGAAAATATGCCCAGAAATTAATCTACGAAGAAGGCAGCTTTGTATGCAAATGTAACTCCACCCAGTGCAGAAAATATATCAAGATGTAGACCATGGATCAATATTCCGAAAAATTCTGAAAAGCAAAATCATCTAATCAAAATAATACCTCCATTTGCACCATAGAAGATATAAGCTTAAATCATGTTTCAACAATTCTGGAGGGTAATAAGCTTCTGTGATACTTGTACAGAGGGTAACTTAAACACGCTTTTGGGTCACAAAACGATATACTGCGATCTTACCGATTATCGCATGCATCAACTATTATCTATTATTCTGGTAGTATACACCGTCCAATGAAAGTGTATTGCTCTAACAAGACATGATAAAGAGTTTGAAATGTTTTGAGTCTGTTATATCACAAGTGCTCCGAAAAAGAACAGACATTTCAATGCGAAGTTTTCTACATAATGCAAACGTGAGTATTTTCAGGAGAGCGAGGAGGTTAGGGAGGTTTCTCTATATTACTCATAGTTCTCTGCTAATATACAGGAATTAAGAAAGGAAAGAAGTCCACTGTGAGAGAAAACAGTTTGCGTATTAAGGACACCACCATATAATTAGGCTTCTCTGCGATCAAACAAATATTACGTACGTCAATGAGAGACAGGCACGAAAGCACATGCTAGGCACATGCCTTGAGAAGAGAGCAGGTGTCAGACCTCTTGCTTTGCTGAAAGAGGCACCAATTATCAAGCGTGACAGAACTAAAAACCAACCCTGCTCCTGTGGTTTGCTTATGACACCTATCGACTACTAGCACCTATCATTATTGAATAATTCAAAGTTATACCTCCACCACACTTCTCATTCCGAACCCAAGAAGATATAAACACGTACGTATTGTTATAATGAATAATCTTCATTTTATCCTGTCCTTCTACCAGTCTCTTGTCTTTGTCTTGTTGACCTAGTCTGGTCTCCCGTCCCGTCTTGTTCTGCCAAACACCGAAATATCTCTCTGTCATATTTAAGCTCCCAACCTATCTTGTCTTGTCTCAATACATCCTCCCTGTCCCTGGGATGCCCATATGTCCTAAGGATAGTCCATGAACGAAGGTCTTACTATACAGGTCTAAAGATTAGTCCATATCTCTAGCCAACCCTTGTTTCTCATCACATACCTATGTCCCTTTGTCGATCATCGGTAAATGTTTTATTACCGAGCCTATGAGTCGTGTTATCTTGTACTGTCCTGTCTCATCCCTGTCCTGTTCTGCGTACATTTGTTCCCTTTTCCTTGTCTTCCCCGGCTCAGTTATGACAAAGCGATAGCTTCATTGTTGAGCCCGTACAGTATATTTGGTGTACGTAGATCATATAATGTGCTTCAAAATAGTAGGCGCTAAACGGATAAGGGGACTGAGAGGTAGAGAGAAAAATGACAGGTAGAAAAGAATAAAAGGACAAAGAAAGTCAGTCAGATTGAACTTATATTCAAGTTAAGTGTGACATAATATAATTATGTGTAGTTACTTGGGAAGTCCTTTATAAATAGGCTTCTTCCCAAAACGTCGGAGGTCTTGCGCTCAACATATTTACGAAGACACTGCTGCATATCGGTCTTGTCAAACTCTCACACGCATGGAATCTTTTTCAACAGCTGCAAATTGTGAGCATATAAATCTATAATGTATTTGCCTTCCCCAATATGTATGTGCCGATGTTGTTCAAAAACCACCGTCCCAATTGCAAAAGTTTTCGAGATCAGCTCCTTTTAGGTCACTTCCGTAGTGATCCCACCCAAAGACGTCACAACGGCCAATCTCATTTTTGTCTGCGAAAAAGCCAATACACACCATGTAGACATGTTGTCCAGAAAAGGAAGAAGATCGCGAAAGCAGGACACAACCGTTATATCATTCGCACTGTCATGTACACTGAAGTCTTGAACTAGGTCTTTATATCTAGGATAAAGCAAAACATCACTTCTCTTCTTTAACTTGAGCAATTATTGACCAAGTATTTACTACGCCTATGATCATTGTATTGGGCTCGACTTGACACCTAACCAACCCCAGACTGATAGTGATAGAGACAACATTTTTAATACGTGGGTATTCTGATGAAGAGAGCGCGATCCGAAAACTTGAGAAAGAGAAATAGGGTTCTTACTTTCTCTTGCCTATCTACCTGAGAAAAACTGATGCTTATATTACCAACGGATGAGCATAAACGATTTGACGCCAAGAGGAGCATATAATCGTCCTATTTGCTTCTGCAGATGCTCTTAATATACAGCACCTATATTGATTCAAGGTGCGAGTAAGTCAGCACAGTTGATGACTTTAAATGATATAAAAGATGTATCTATAGCAATGATTTGAACCCGAGGTAACAAAACCGAGTCTCAGGCTTGTGGACACGCACCCGCTGGTCTGAATTTTGTACTGTGATAATCGAAAGCCCGAAGCCATTTACAGCATAGTCGTCATCCTGCTGTCGTTCGACGAGATCAGGTGATGTAACTTACTAGCTCTGCTGTTCTCTAAGATCAGTACACATCCGACGCCTTGCTCAGCAGCAGTCTCTTTCTTACTGT
Source organism: Syncephalastrum sp. PYS2702 (assembly GCA_023630325.1). Lineage (NCBI taxonomy): Eukaryota > Fungi > Mucoromycota > Mucoromycetes > Mucorales > Syncephalastraceae > Syncephalastrum > Syncephalastrum sp. PYS2702. The sequence goes on along the minus strand of JAMAMT010000230.1, from coordinate 13,437 downwards.
TATGAGCAAAATTGTCTTTTTTTTTTCTGATTTCGCGAGTGTCTTTTGACAAGGATGGAGAATGCAGATAGGGTTCTCAATGTCTGACACCACTTCCGCGGAGCAAATATGATAATAATAATCTTTTCAGAAGGACTCTTCTTCCCGCTGGTAAACGTGGATTATGTAATAGCCAAGTAGGCTGATGGATCCTTTAAAGCGCCGAAGTATCTAACGTCAATCCTTATGAGGGTATTTTTCGCTTTCTGCATTCTTTTCCCATTAGTACACCCAGGTATGTAGGCATGTAATCGCATGGATCAGTCGCTGTTCACGTGTTTCATGAGACCAAATACCATTTATTCTTTTGTTGAATACCATGTGCCTGCTCCATCAGGCCACATGGCCGCTTTAAAATAATTTTATCGATGTCTACTTGTGATCTGCTGATACCCTGTAGAGACAGAAATGTGTTAGGAGATTGTGTCAGGCATCTGAAGCGAATTTTGTTGGAGTCAGATATCTATCCAGGGCGACTCGGGATCGTCGTCAGTGCCAGCCACGGATTGTTCGTTGTGACGACAAGTAATCTGGGTAATGTTTCGAAGGAACAAAGAGAATTGTATTCAGCTATTACGCCCTATATTGAGAGCGGTAGTGTGGCGTGGGAGCATATTCATAGTGTATTGAGAAGGTGTACGGCTGACGGTATTGTGCCCGGCATGCACTGGGTGAGGAGTCTTCTTTGTTTCTGAAAGACGACTGATTATGTCCACATCCACTTTCCTTGTTCTTCCCTCTTCTCTTCAATGTTCCTTCAGGCAAGTGCATCTATATTGGTCCGTGGCTAGAAGCATAAACACAGTATGGCAACGCAGACAGTTCGAGTTCCCCTCAAGTCTTCCTGCCATCAGTTGCTCGCCCAGGACATTTCACCGGTGGGCATAATAGTAAGTTGTCATCTCAGAGCATACCATTGTGGATATCATTAGCCATTCCAGTGTTACTCAGTTTGCAACCTTGCGGTTGTCCTTTCCTAATGTCATCTTTTCCGTCTGCCTCTTTCTCTTTCCTGCCATAGCTTTTGTCCCCCCCCCTTGCGAGTAAGTGGAACAGATCCATGTGTACACGATGGTTATGAGATGATGGTACCATAAATCACTTTCACTCCTTTCTTCCCTGGTGGTTCTTTCCAGTTTGCTCCTCTTCTCCCTTTTCTTTGTTCGCGTTCGTAGCCTAGGCGGTCGATGGCCGATGTCACCGTTGGAATACAGCTCATAGACGTGTGCGCCCACTGTGCAGATTGGAGATCATGGCTTAAAGAAATTATTCAGCCACGGATAAGGGCCAACACGTATCGATGATTTCGGCTGCGGCCGATGGCATAGTCCACGAGATTTGTCCTCGGACCGAAAACCCACAGGTTAGTTGTAAAGATACTATGAAATGTCTAAAGTCGCTGCTTTGATTCTATTAATTCGATGCCTTGAATGACGTCGCCCGCTTGGAACTGTTGATAGCCATCAAAAGAGATGCCACATTCTAAACCCTTTTTAGCCTCTGATATTTCTTTCTTGACCTGGCGCAACGCCTCCAAGGCTCCTAAATAGATTTAGTTGGAAAGGTGAAATATCTATGACAGTGTGACCAAATCTAGTCAACCCACCTTCCCAGATGACTTGCTTATCGCGCAGGACACGTACGCGGTCATTACGGCGAATGACACCATTCGTAATTCGGCAACCTGCTACAGGCTTTGTCTCCCGTCCCTTAAGAGTAATGTCAAATACTTGCAAAACGGATGCCTCGCCTGTGACTTGAGTGGTCACAATTGGAGGCAGCATGTCGCTTAGTTGGTCCTTGACTTCCTCGAGAAGCTTGTAAATAATGGAGTAGGATCTGACTGTAACATTCTGCCGCTGTGCATCTGCCTGGATCTTTTTGTCAGCCTTGACATTGAAGCCGATGACGTGTCCCTGGCACGCCGCCGCAAGCTGGATATCGCCTTCTGAAATGTTGCCTACTCCACTGTGCACCACTTTGACGAAGATTTGCTTGTTTTGCAGGCTACCCAGGGACTGCACTACTGCCTCAACAGTGCCACTAACATCGCCTATATAAGCTGATAAGCATGTGCGTAGATATATATATATGCATACATAGCAATCGTGTATGCTCACTACCTTTGACAATCGCTCTAAATTCGATACGGTTATCTTGGGCTGCACCGCTGTGTTCATCTGCAAGCTTATTTTGAATCGCACTTAATTGTTTCCCGAGCGAGCTTGGTGGTGTGTCAATCAAGCCCTTGTGGAACATGTACATTTCCTTTTTGTACTCTTTTTCAATCATGCGCTCTTGCTCCAGAAGTTCACGCTGTTGTTGCCGCTTGTCGTTGATTACTTCCAAATCCCGAAGCTGCTGTTCCCGTTTGTAACGCGCGACCCGGTTCTCTACCACGGTTTTGGCCATGTTCTATCGATGTAATACGAGGAAAAATGTCAGGCTTATCCGTCATAATGAGCTGTAATGCGGTTCTGTTTTGACTTTTGATACTTTACGTCGTCGTTGGCCTGGAGCATTTCATCACCTGCCAAAGGCACGTCTTTCCAGCCCATTACTTTGACGGGCATACCGGGGGTAGCTTCCTTGAGGGTTCGCCCCTGATGATCGGTCATGGACCGTACCTTGCACCACGTCCTCCCGGCTACAACAACCTGGCCGGATGTCAACGTACCTCGGCAGACCAAGACAGTCGCGACATTTCCACGTCCTTTTTCGACTTGCGACTCAAGCACAATTGCCTCGGTTTGTTTCGACTTCTTTTCTGCACGCAGCTCGAGCACATCAGAGACAGCAGCGATTGTTTCCTCAAGTTGGTCCAAATTTTTGCCCGTCAATCCAGATACCTCCACCGCTGGCACATCCCCCCCAATTTCCTCGAGATGGACGTTGTATCGTATAAGCTCCTGTTTCACCTTGCTGACATCTACATTGGGCTTGTCGCACTTATTGATCGCAACCACGATTGGGACACCGGCTGTCTGCGCGTGCTGGATGGCTTCTTGGGTCTGAGGCATCACACCATCGTCGGCAGCTACGACCAATACGACAATATCAGTCACCTGTGCACCGCGTGCACGCATAGATGAAAAGGCAGCGTGGCCCGGTGTATCAAGGAAAGTGATACTTTTTTTCGAAGGTAGTTGAACTAAAATGATTCGTGCGGAATCAGCAGTGGAATATTTATATATATTATATGCATCGATTGACGTGACCGGTACCTGAGAAAGCACCGATATGTTGCGTAATGCCACCCGCTTCGCCCGCAGCTACGGATGACTTTCGGAGAGTGTCCAAGAGCGTGGTTTTGCCATGGTCAACGTGACCCATGATGGTCACGACAGGAGGACGGCTGGGCAAGCTGGCTGGGTCGGCGGGCGGAGGTCTATAATCATGGTAAATAGATGAATTTTCAGTACACAAATTTATTCGGGGATAATGCATGGCCATTCACTTACGCAGGAAACAAATCTAAGGCTTGCCGTTCGTCGACTACTGGATTCACACCCAACTCCAAAGCAATCAAGCTTGCATCGTCGGCCGATAGCACTAAAAAATTATCAATACAGCAGGATACAATCACGATCAAACGACGTACTTCGATCATGCGAGGTGTTTCCCATTTCGAGGCTCTGCATAGTTTGCACGACTTGTTCTAGCAGTAGTGATGGTAGTAATACGATAGATATTAGTTGGTATTAATAGCATCATGTTGGTTTATATTTTCCATGAAAATGAATCTGCTCCTCATCTTGCTTACCTAGGCGTATGCCGAGGATGCGCGACAGGTTGACGACGTTCACAATCTGAGGAATAAAAACCTCCCGGGTCTGCTGCTCCTGGCTTTTCCTTTTCTCCCGCTTGCGACGTTCCGCAATGCGCTGGGCAGTCAATTGTTCTTGCTTCAAAAGCTCATTCAGCTCGTGTTGCTGCTCCTTTTGCGCTCGACGCTCAGCGGGCGACAGACGTGGTGGACGCTTGATGTTGTCTTGTTGACGTGACCAATCGCGTCTCGGCGCTGTCTTCAGGTTTTCATTACTGCTGTTTGGTTTCGCGCGAGGACTGGACCAGTCTGTTTTCGCCATTTTCTTCTCCTGTTGTCTGAATCTCGTATCGATGGGTCTGCCCATACCAAGCAAAGATTTCTTTTCGGATGGCATAACATGACTCATTGTAAACGGACGGCATGTACTGTAGACATTGCTAGAGCGTAGACGCACACGTAGTGTTTGCCAGCATGAGAAGACAACAGGCTGACCACTGCTCATACTGCCTCTGCTCCTGTCCAAAACGAAATCATAAAGTTGCCGAAACGAAGTCTGAGAATGTGGGTTGCTCCCTCCAAGCCACGCTTTTATTTGTCGTAATATAAATTAACACTTCTATCATATGGATGCTCCTTGGTACCTTTCATGCCCGCTTACGGCTCTCTTGTTCGTCGTAACAAGGATGGCCTTATTGCTCACGAAATGATGCATGCGTCTGGCGGGATCCCACATCCTCAGACTTCGTTTTGGGCAACTTTATGGTTGTGCTTCGCTATCCCTAACACAATCGGGGTTGCCTCTGCTCCGTCTTCGATTGTGGGTTGTTTTTACCGTAGACGCAGCAAAAAAGAGCCTCAGTTATCGGTGCCTTCCTTGTGTTTGCTGTGTCGCCGTAAATAGCATTACTTAAAGGTGCTGCTGCGTAAACTCCAATTTGCGTCGCTTCACTGTGTTAATGGGTTCACCAGCCATGTTCCCCGCAACCTGCGGCGGCGCCCATCGAATGGCCTTATAGATGACCATATCTATACCTACTGCCGCCATACTCCCCTCCATTCAAGCCGCTACAGTCGCTTCTGCGGGAGAATTCAAATTGGTGAACAGACGATGTCCTTGGAAAAGGGCTATGCGTAGGATCGGCTGTTGGGCGATGGATCTCCGTGTCTCAGAACCAGGTCACGGTCCGGGTCGGGCAGAGGTCCTGATCCGTGATCTTGTCCAAACCGTGTCCAATTTTGACGTTTTCCCATGGTTTCTTTCGCCAAAACGCGCAACTACTGTCATGGTGAGCACCTTATCGTCGTCATCTCAGTGGAGAGAGACACCTTGATATCGCAGGCTTGCAATATCCGACCAAGTACGCCACATGGATACCAGTGCTAGCAAGATAGCAATCTTGCGTTGTAATTATTCAGGTGATAACGTATGCGTAGGTCCCCATTACTGGTCACCTGCAAGAGGGGGTCAGCTTCCCAAATTTCGTTTGTTCGGCGTTTCGCTTGATAAAGTCACTTGAATGACGCCTTTCTTCCCCCTCCTATGGTATGTTATGCGGATGGAGTATTTGGAACACGCTAGCGAGTGCAAGAGTCGTCCAATGTTCGCCTCCTTCGTGACGTCGGCGTGGACATGAACAATGCAATCGCTTGCACTGGGTCGAAACGTAAAGGACGCCTCATAGCTCTTGCACACCATTCCACCCAAAAACTCCACTGACGATCATAGTGTCGGGTGGTAGGGCTCGCGATGTTTTGAAGTAGGGATTGTTGTGTTAATGGCATCCCTTCGTTTTTTAAAGCTTTTTTGATGAGCGCCATAAGGTCAAATATGTCTGCTTTGCGTACGAGATATTCAAAGGGTGTGTCTTGCTCATGCTCAGGACTAGCGGTCACCATGCTTGAGTGGGCCACGTGGGTGTCACCAAGATCGCATCCATGATGCGGTCGCCCTTGGTCTTCTGAATAATCGGTAAGATAAGGCGCCAAGGAGGATAGAGATACAGCCCGTTTGCCGGCCACTTCTGCTGAATCTATTCACTGCTTCGGCACTCGGATCTGCAAATCGACTCTAAAAGCGGGTTATCTTCGACTTGTGCCGTGCCGCGACGGCATCGATCGTCAGACGCCCACTGGGCCACTTCCGGCGAATGTGGTTGAACGTCTCTCTCATGTTCTAAGATTCGCTGCCGGATCAGACTGTCCGCCTTCAATTTTCTTGACCCTTGCGATAGGGCAATACAGGACTGTCAGATTGTTGTCGGGGGATACTTGTCGGATCTGAAGAGCCAGATATTGTACTATTGCTGACGCTGTTCCGCCTGATCTTCCTGCGTACCTGGGAGTAGTTACGTTGTTCGAGTGAAACTCGATCATCTGCCACGATATATATCCGCGTGGAGCTGTAATGCAAACAGAATCGTCTGCAGCTCCCTCCTATTGATCGATCTTGCGTTTCCGTCCTTTGTCCGATGACCATGCGTCTTTCGATCTGATCCCCTATCTGACTGTCCGACGTATTGACCCATATCTGGAGCGTGTGTTTGGTCTTCATCGGGCGGCGAATAGGTAGGCCTTGAGCTACCATAGGGTTTCTTGATCACCAGTCGAAATAGGCGAGGGCGCCAGGGGATAGTTGTCCTAATCGATGCCACTGTTCTTGTTTGCCATGAAGGTTGTGTGCAGGGTCCCGTCGTAGAAAACGTATGCATAACAATGCTTCGCCCACGGTCAAGATCATGGCTGTCATTTTGCCTAATAGGCTGGCAATCCACCTGCACGAATATACTGCTCTCCGAGCCTGTCGTTCCCTACTGTGGAGTCTCGTAATCTTGTCTGCTGGAAATATGATCTTCTCATGCTTGATCTTTGATGTGTTGAAGAGGAAGTCCAAGAATTCTTGTTGTCGTGTGGGATCCAGCGAGTTCTTTTCCACTTGATCATAAAGCCTACTTCGGACAGGTGGTGTAGTAGTCGTTGTGCCTATGTCTTCAGTTTATCCTTGTTCTGGCCCAATAGGTAATATACCAGGTGGCAGTCCGGCTCGCCGCAAGGATTCCGTTGCAAATCTCATAAATTTGTTGAAGATCCTTGGGACTCACACTCAGCCCAATGGAAGCGAGCGTCGTTAATATACGACCCAACTGGCTTTCGAGTGACAGATGTCGTCGGAACCTTGGGTGAATCGGCACCACTGTGTACGCGTCTTTCAAATGGACCTTTATTTAGAAGAAGTTGAGCGCAAGAAATACCGGGGCGTGAGCACATTGATTACGTGGTGAAGGTCAATTTGAAAGACGCGTACACAGTGGTGCCGATTCACCCAAAGTCCCGACGACATCTGTCACTCGAGGTCGTATATTAACAACGCTCGCTTCGCTTGCAAGAGCAGCACATCGTTCAAGCTACATTAGCTGCTTGGGTCATCCTGCCCTCGTCCAAGACTGATTGTGATACATGAGCACTTGAATGTGTTGCCGCCGTAGGTATTGGGTTGCAAACATGTCCACCCGAACCAAAATTTCGGTAGACCGATGAGTGATGGAGGCTAAGTCAATATTATCGTACATATCAGGTTTGTATGTGAAAAGGAAACAATATTTTTGGTCTTGACTCTTCATGCGCACGACCCGAACAGCAAGCAACTACGGTATATATATACGTGAGCACGTATACATGAGGAATAAAAATCTTATGACTTACCACCAAAGAAGAGCAGACCTAGGAGCAGTGGCGCTGTGAAGAGAAGAGGAGGAGGGGAAGGAGCGGGATCAAAGCATGTATTTGTCATGACAACACCTGGGCATGCAGGTCATCGTACATGTATTCAGGGTGATATGTGCAAAGCATAGCTTCAGCGCATGTGACCAGCATATTCTGCCTCTGTCATCCATTTCTGTCCCTGTCTCTTTCGTGTGCCTCGCACATTGTTCCTCTCTGTTGCCTTTGCTGCCTTCCTGTCTTCCCAGCGTGTTTCAACGCTCGTCCAACGTTGACCCGCTTCTCTGTTGCCCCTTCCATCGTTTCTTGTTGTCTCTATTTCTTGTCGTTCTTACTTCATACCTTGTCCTTTGTCTCTTGGTCCCTGGTACCTTCCCTCGGCGTCTTCCTGGACTTGTCCTCGATCTTAGGTTCGCAGCACCTAGCACCACGGTCACGCGTACCTGAGTTCTGACCCGTTTGTGTAGGATCATTCTTGTTTTAGACTATCCGTCTTTCTGTCTCCAGTTTCCGTACTAGTTCTGTTCCCCAGTTCCGTCTAGTTTCCTTGGTCCTTCACTAGCGAGGTTAGTACTCGTCCTGTCCTGATCCTGCGCTGGTGTGTTGACTTCTGTGTGTGCACAGTCCGCCTCTTGTGCCTTGTCTGCTCCTTTCTCTTCTTGGCTGTCACCTTCACCTGTCCTGCCCTCTGTCCCTTCTCCTCGGGCCAACACGCTTCCCGCAACAGACACTTGCTGCAAGACTGCTCAATTTGTTTTTCTTTTGCTATTTCTTCTCAATAATGTATTCGACCCGGGTGAGAAACAAGAAGCATGTATACGTGAACGCTGCTGCTTCAGTGGCGTCCCCTTTGCTATGCTTCCCCGATTTCTTCTGAGGCATTAACTCGGGACCGTTCTACACACATGTAGCCCGTAAAAGACCTAGCGCTGCAAATAATGCGCTGGTGTACAGAATAAAGCGGGTATAGCTCACAGAGAAGATAGGCATAGAAATTAAAAATAGAAAAAAACGGAGCATAAGGTCGGATAGCTGTGGCAAGAGGCGCTGTATGAGATCTACGTGGGATTTTCAAGTTACATCTGCCAGATTGTTATTTATTGCGTTTGCTTTTAGAATACATATTCTAATATCTGTATTACAGCTACAGTAAAGCAAACATCTTACGCAAAGCGTTTATTGAAATGGAAAAGAGAAGCCAAGGTGACGAGAACAGCAGCTAAATTGACACCATGCCTTGAAACACCTCGTTAGTTCTTGTCCGATCCAGCTCTGATAGGCTAGCTTGCCCTCAGTGTCGAAAAGGAGCCACTGGCTGACCCACGGGGTCACGGGCCATCGTCACCCCTATCGAAGCAATATTGTACGCCGCCGCGACGTCCCGGTTTTGGGTGGGAGACTTGCGGCCAGGACATCTAATATTATAACATGTCATTGCACCGTTCGACGCCACCAGCTTGCCGTGACGGCGGTACACTTGGGGTGTACCAGCTCATGACAGAAACAGCAAGCTTTGCTGCTATTATACTCCGGGACGGGCACCAGGATACTCTTCTCTGGTGCGTTGAGGTTCTGTTTAAGCTTGAACTGGCCTCCACGACCCGGAAAAGAAGGTGGCTGCGTCCTTTTTGCCTAGGAAGCGTCTGAATCGAGAAGCGATTGGCTTCCTTTTGGCGTCGGCGTTGTTCCTTAGCGGGATCTGCGTGGGGGGCGTCTTTCCCGCCGAAGCTGATGTTTCCGTGCACCAGTGGCTACGTGTTTTTGCCCCGCTTTGTAGTGGCATGTGCGAAAATGGGTGACAGGTGGCGTGTCGGTGGACAGGCAAGACTCCAACGAGCGCTCGGTAACGGTGGCGGTCGTCACCAAGCCGGGGTCGATGCCCGCAATGCCGACGATTTTCGCCCTTGGTGCATTGCTCGATCAAGTCCCGAATTCGCAGCTAGAGTGGAAGTTGAGATACGTTTGCTACACTAATGATTCTTTTATCTACCATATCCGCATCTTCAAATGCTGCTTCTGGCTTGGGATTCTTGAGGGCACGCAGCTGCGAACGCTTGTCGGCAAGGCTTTTCAGAAGGTTTGTAATATCATCATGCAGGCCATTCGCCGTTGTCCGTGCAGCTCGGAGCTTGACGACGTAGAGCTCCGGGTCCGGGGTTCGCTGCTTCTCTTTCAAGCGATATCCATATGCAAGTTCAGAGCGCTGCAGACAAGCGGTTTTAAAAAGACGCTTCGCCCCGACGAGTTGTGCTCTGACTGCACCAATCTCGTCTGATATATGCTGGGCTTGGTTTTCGGCGTCGGCTGACTCTTCTTCTGTCCTCTCTTCGGCAGTCGGCGGAACTGCCTTTCTCTTTCTCGGCCTAGACACCTCTTCTGCGATTGGGGCTCGTTTTTGCCCGGTTGCCTCAGTTATTATCCTCTTACTGCCGAGGATTCTTATACTCCACTTATTGGCGAACGTGAAGCGATACTGCGGTGTGAGGCCGCGATCCCTGAGCACTCGGTCTATATAAGGATCATCAAAAATGCCGCAAACACGTCGCGACGGCGGTGAAGAGCGACCATGGTATTGGTAAAAAAGCCACCGTTGGGGTCGGGCATGTCATGACTATCCCGCATGAGTTCATACAGTACTTCGCCGCCGATGTGGATCGCGCGAGGCTGCGAATTGTCTGGCTCAATGTACGTGGCTTGCAATTTTTGTTTGGTTGAGGCGAATGTTACGAGAGCTCGTGCAATTGTTGCTATCGGAAGCATGTTGAAGATGGTAGGTGCCGGCTTTTCGTCGCCATTGGCTGTACGCGGCATATATGGGCGCAACTGGTTTAAGATCCTGGCGAGAGTCGGCATTTTAAGCTGGTTGGCTTCGTGGGCTTGTGCGTGGCTTTTTGGACTGCCTCAGGCGTTATCCGTCCGGAGCCTGCCTATTAAAGATCCTTTTGTTGCTGCTTTCGCCGCTGGGAAAGCCTCACCCCCGTCTTCGACGTCTTCCTCTGCTTCGACGCTTTGTTCCGTAATCACCTTGGGGCCCTCGACCTCCGCGCCTTCCTTCTCCGCACCTTCCTCCTCGGCAGTCTCCACTACGTGCGCCGCGAGCCTTTGCAGCTTCTTCTCGAGTCGATTCATAATCCTATCGATCGGCTTTTTGCACACGAACGCCATAAACAGTCCATGGCAGGCAGACTTGAACGTAGCTCGGCGGTTGCCGCGTATTTGACGAGGTCGCTGCTGCGCCTTGATGGCCCGGGTTTCGGCCTTTCTTTTGGCAGCAGCAGCATAGTTAATACGGCGTCGATCGCGTCCTTGACAGAGATTAAGGCGTAAAGCTGCTATAAGTAGGGCGCGCAGATCCTTCACATGTCTCGTCCACAACTTTGAGAACGCTTGGTGGACCTCATTAACTGCAGCCATAAGACACCCTAATTGTTTGACTTCCTCGTTGATACCGTGGCCAAGTTCGCGTAAAATCTCGCCGCGGATGGACTCAAATATGGGGCTTTCTTTCACGCTTCTCGTAGGCGCACCAACGCAACCTGATGGTTTATTTTCCAATATTTTATTTCTTCCAGAGCATAGATCAAATAGTCCATTGACTTACCGGATAAAATATTGGAGAAATGCAAATGTGAGTAGATATTTGCACCTGCTTGACCAATATCCGGTGGCGCGACGCGCAAGACGGTGTCGACTTGTCGAAAATCGAACTCGGGCACCAAGTCTTGGAGATCGAGGAGCATTGCCCGCTCACGGTAAACTGAGCTCGTGACACGGCCTTCTGCGATAATCTTCGTCAGATGTTGTATATACAGACAGAGCTTGTTCATCAGACGGTGAACGCGCTGCTGCTCGTTGGACATGATGACATTAATAACGCTGTTGTCCAGCAGTCTCTCATCTTTCCGAACGATTGAGTTCAGAGACAGTGTCACCGTCCACAGGCTGTTAAATGTATTAACATATGTCATTTAGGCATGCGCAGGCGTTCTAGCTTACTTTAATGTCTCCTCTTCTTCAGGCTGCTCGCCCACTGAGCCAGGTTCGGAGTCAGATCCGGAGCTGCAAAGACCAGGTATATTATGTGAGATGGTATAGTTCTGCTCATTTTTTCACAAATTTATACTCACTCGTCTGAATCATCAGGTCCCGCCTCGTAGGCTTCCTGACTGTTGAATTATGAGGTGAGAGAATGTTTTTCAAGATGTTTTCCCATACTTTATCCATCTTTCGGTGAGAAACGATACGAGCATGGCGTAGTATTTCTGTTTGGCAGTCAGAGTCTGCTGACCGGTCTCATCCTCCCAACGCAAGTCCTTGTAGCGAACTAATAGCCACCCTGGATTCTTGGGTTTGCTTGCCATCTGACGCTCAAAGTTGTCACGGACAGCGGACAGTACTTTCGGCAAGTTCTTCTTCTTGAGTTCTTCGTCTATAAGTGTATCTGCCGCCATATTAAACGTTTTCTTTTTTGACCGATGCAGCACTCGAGCGGTAAATTGCTTGTTAATGTAGTTTTCGAGCTCCTGTTCAATGGCCATTTTATCTCTGCCTGCGTAATGTCCACTTGCGTTTTTGCTTACCTTACTGGCTTGCGCTGGCCAGGCTGACGCATTTTTGCTGCAGGACGCGAGGGTAATCCTGGGGAAGGAGAAGGACGATGTGGCGGCGTTGGAGGTATGTAATCCGGCTTGACCTCCAGGTTGTACCAATCAGGAGCCCGAAACCGTATCAATATGGCACTAATAGGCGAGCACCTACTTGACAGGCGTAGGTGGTTCAATCATCTGCGCTTTCTTTCTAGAGGAAAAGATGTAAAGCCGAATCGAGTACAGTACGTATAGCAAACTCGATTAGCATATCGATTGGCCGTAGACGCTTGACTTCTTCATCGCCAATGCGAAGATGGGTTATACTAAGACCACCGTAGAGATAGCGCTTGAGTTGGTCTGTCGCAGATTCGTAATCGATCTTGAGCCCACTACGTCCTAGGAATTTTGTCGTTTTCTTGAGCGAGCCTTTCGCGACCGGTTTCTCATTCGCCTTGATGTAAGCCATGTGCACTAGTTCCGTATCCCACTCGTGAATTGTCGTAATGTCTCGAGGTGGCACCATGGCATTCTTAATCACAGTCACCTTTGGAGACGTGTTCAAATCATCTTGTGCAACCATGATGGGTTCAACAAAAAGAAATAAAAAAAGATGAAGGAAGAGGAGGACCTGAACGTACGAAATCAGTTTTTCTGATATGTTCCACATCATGAAAGTCGCGAGTGAATGAAATGCTTAATTATCTCAAACTAGCCTATCGAGATTCATTCTAAAGTCAGTTGGTCGTCCGACTGAAGTGCACTTTCTACATACCTACGGTAGAGCAGGGTTCGTTATTGCTCGCGCAAGGCGGCGTGCCGCCACCTCATCTAACTAAGTTCGAACACCGTCTAATTCCTTTTGTTAAACCCATGTTTCAGGATATGTTTATCCAATGTGAATCACTTACCATGATGGGTGCGGCTGGAGAGACATTTGGGTATATGCCTATGATAAGGGTTTAAACTACTACCGGCTTCTACCGTAGGCTAGGGCGGAGGAGGAGGACAAAGCAAGGAGGACAAAAGGAACGGAATGGGAAAGGAGCGGACCTGACATTAAAAGTATAAGTTGACATGTCTCAGTTTCTTATGCAGTTCAGTTCACTTACGGACAGAGGAAAAAAGCGGAAAAAAAACCTCTGGGTGGGAGGGCGCGAGCGGAAGAGAGGGAGACACGCAAACGGGAGAGAAGACAGAAGGGAAGAAACGCAATACAACAAGCTACGTATACGTTGGAGCAATGTTTAAGATGTCCAATGTCTTGTATTTTTAAGGCGACAACTTACTATCGTGCACACCGGTGCATGGACGAGCAACCGGTGG
>JAMAMT010000023.1:80430-263358 GCA_023630325.1 Syncephalastrum sp. PYS2702 | reverse complement strand
CTTGGCACGATGATCAAGTTCTGGATCTCCCAATTCCTGCGCATGGCATACTCATATATGGCGCTCTCAGATCAGCCGCAAGAAAAGGTCCACTTTACCATTTAGTTCTGCGCGCAACGCAGTACTGGCACCAAGTCACTCTTATCGGTGCATAGCCATAGATGCTTCCAAGTAGCGGTCACCTCTATATCATTGTGCCAACATGCAAACAAGCATTTGAGAACTGCATAGGCAAGTACCTCGTTAACATATTTAATCAATTCCATTGCTAACGCAAGTCTCATTTTTATAGACAGACGTACACAAGCACTGGATCTCTCCTACTGTATAACGGTGAGGGTCGGCCATACATTGACACTTTTCACGGGGCAAGCAGCATCCGTCTTTTGAACGAGGTCCGCAGCCATTCGAGCATACTCAAGACGAGCGCTGCATTAAGGAAGGCGCGAAGCCAAAGCACATTGCTGCAGCACATCAGAAAGCACAGACACGCAAGCTACATACGCGCAAGGCACGGAGCAATACCATGACGACGTCACCGTTAATGCGAAGGAGCTACAGCCAGGGCACAAAGGGAGACACTGCTGGATCCGCGGCACAGACACGCAAGCTACATGTGTGCGCGACATTGGAGCAATATCATGACGACACCACCGTTAATGCGGTGGAGCCACAACCAGGGCACGAAAGGAGGCACTGCTGGACCCACGGCACAGACACGCAAGCTACATGTGTGCAAGACACTGAAGTAATTCCATGACGAGAGCAACGTCAATGCGAGGGAGCCACAACCAGGGCACGAAGGGAGATACTGCTGGACCCGTGGCACAGACGCGCAAGCTACATACGCGCAAGAGCTACAAAGATACATCCTAAAGGTCTGCGTAGCGCAAACCCTTTCTACTCTGCATGCTTCGACAAGGCGGGCGTCTCTACTCTTCCATGGTGGTGACAAGTACTCGAGGCTACAAAAAGAAAAAAAAAAAGAAAAAAAAAGAAAAAAAGAAAAAAAGAAAAAAAGAAAAAAAATGGAAAGAAAACCAAGCAGCACGGGGACATCTATGCAAAAAGGTAAGTTTGAGCGTCGTGCAAGTAACATTTTCAGATACTTATATCATTATTTGCATCACTGACAGGGGCACAAAGATAACCTAGCGGACGCATCTGATCGAATGGCGACTGACTACGGGGAAACTATCACGGCAGAGTAATCAGACAGACAAACAGCACGGGGAGACCCATGCAAAAGGTAAGCTACTATTTTCATCCAAGTAACAGCTTCAGATATTAATGTTATATCAACACCACTGACAGGGACACAAAGATGACCGGGAGGACGCATCGGATCGAAGGGACTGAGTACGAGGAACCACCGCGACAGTTATTTACACAGACAGCGCCAAGACATGTGGACAAATAGGTATGTCATTGCCTGTGCCTGCACAATCATCTCAAATGCTTATCCAGTCATAATTCTTTTTGTTGATAGTACGCAGAAACGAATGCAAAGCACATCGCCACATTGGACGCGAAAGATCTCGTCTTCCACATATCGTGGACTCTGACATGCGGCCCTTTTAATTTCGACATGGACATCTGTGCTCAGAAGAAGAAAGAAGCATTGAGGCGACCTGTTCTGCGAGATTGACCATCGCAACCAACTCTTTATGCTCGGCGACCTACCAACAACTTGCTTTGGTCGTTCTCTTCTCAATTAACCTTTTGAGAACCCCTTGCAACCGAAGCACCTTTGAATAAGGTAAAGCACACCGCAGTTGTCATGGCAAAAATCTTACTTATTTTCATAGAGCATGTGCTATATCTGATTTTTGGCGCTCCTGTACATATAGTACTGTGGGCGATAGCCTTCTAGCTACATGCATTCCGAACTTAAAGCGATGCTCTGCTCGGGTGGACAAACTGCTATCTGGATCGAACTTCATCCGCTGCTCTACTCATCTCGGCTGGCTGCAACAACAAGAAACAAAGAAGGAAAAAAAGAAAAAATAAAAATAAAAAGCAAAGGATAAAAACACACGTCGTCCGGCCCAGACAGTACATGGTAAGCAATGGCGACTGCTCATTTACATGATCATTGACTAATCTATCACTGTTCGATATCTTGCTTAGGTCCCCGGACAAGGTAGACCGACACATACTTAAAAGTCCCTTTCTACGAAGATCTATTGAAAAGCGTCGTCCGGTCGAGACATTACATGGTAAGATAATAGGACAGTTAATTTGCATAGTCAGGGGCTAAGTCCATCATTGTTCAATGTCTTGTTTAGGTCACCGGACATCGCGGACACATACATACAAAGTCCCTTTCAAAGATCTGTTGCCCTACGAATCAGTAGGCATATCCAAAGCAAAATCTTATGTGATATGCTCTCACAAACATTGGCTATCAGCGAATGCATACGCAGCACCAGTCCCAAAAAGAGAAAGAGCATGCCGGTTACATAACGTAATATTCAGCGGACGCACCTGTTTCATCCGGGTAGCATGGCTATAGTTCCTTTATCCATAAAAATGCAGCCCATTTAAAATCATGACATGCAATGCAATACATCTTGACACCGTTTATAGAATGTCTGTGGTGCGTAGACTGCATCTGACCCATAAGATCACATATTACCAGATAGATTTGTATACACAGAGACATGAGGTGGTGATGTTTAGCAAAAATACACTAAATTATGAAGATCATACAGTATGCACTTGCACTTGAACGGCCGAAATGCTGGAGCTTACGAAGAGCCACAGAGAACTCATATCATGTATTGATTCTAGCAAGGAACGTACGTCATGATGCATCCAGGCTCAAGTTTCCAGAAGTTGTCGGGGCGTGATTCTGGAAAAGGTAATAGCGCAATTGTACGCGCACGCAGCCGACGATATTCTCACTCTTTTGCATAATGACGATTGCCTACAAGCTAGAAACCTCTTTATTTGCACATTCGGCCGATGTACAGTATTTCAGTGAAGCATAGGGAGGGGACTAATATGCCTATAGGTACGCGCAGTGAGTGCCCTTTCAGACGACCTCATAGTCTCAGCAGGCCGTGATAAGACCGTCCGGTCCTGGCGACGCGTAGGACCACACGAATTCACTCTCGAGCACGTCTTTCAAGGCCACGACCACTACGTCAATGCCCTTGCTACCATTCCACCGTCCTCCTCTCATCCCAACGGTAGACATGTGACATAAACAATATACAGCAACATGCTGACAAGGCCTCCTTAGGGCTCATCGTGTCAAGTGGATCGGATAAACTCATTAACGTGTATGATCCCGCGCAACCGGACAGCCCACTTTATACCTTGGTGGGTCATACCGAGAATGTCTGTGCTTTGGCTGTTACCCCGGCTGGTCACATCGTCTCGGGTTCCTGGGACAAGTAAGTTCATATCGTAGGATGTTGCCTTGTTTCCGCTGAAACATGAGCGTAGAAAGGTCATTGTATGGAAGGATTTCCAGCAAGCCTACACCTTGGAGGGCCACTCGGCTGCGGTATGGGCTGTTCTCGCTGTGGATGATGATACGATTATCACCGGTGCAGCCGACAAGACCATCCGCATCTGGCACGCCGGCAAGCCAGCCAATGTTCTCACCGGGCACCAGGATGCTGTGCGTGGGATGGCCTTGATTCCTGGCACTGGCTTTGTCTCGTGTTCTAATGACAGGTACCAAGCAAGTCATTTGAAAAGTGGAAGGCGGCTAACTTGATTATATAACATAGTACGTTACGCGTCTGGACCTTTGACGGCAACTGCATTCAGACGCTCGATGGCCACACCTCATTCGTTTACAGTGTCTCGGTCTTGCCCTCAGGAGAATTCGTCTCTGCGGGCGAGGATCGTACTGTCCGTGTATGGAAGGATGGCCAGCTGATCCAGACGATCCAACAACCCTGCGTGTCGGTGTGGGCCGTGTCGCCTTTGCCCAACAATGACATCGTGGTCGGCGGCAGTGACAATGCAGTGCGCGTGTTTACGCGTGAAGACGAACGCGCAGCCGATGCAGAAACACAGAAGCAGTTCGACGAACTCGTCGCAAGCCAGGCCATTCCTGCGTAAGTCGTGAAAGTCTTTGTGTACGCTTTCTGACCTTGATGTAGCAACCAACTGGGTGACGTGAACAAGGAAAAGCTGGCAGGACCCGAGGCACTGCAGCAACCTGGCAAAAAGGAGGGCCAGGTCATCATGATCAACGCAGGCAATACAGTGGAAGCCCACCAGTGGAGCGCTGCATCTCAGTCGTGGCAGAAGATTGGCGACGTCGTCGGTGGTGTAGGCTCGGGCAGCAAGACATTGTTTGAGGGCAAGGAGTACGACTATGTGTTTGATATCGACATTGGAAATGGACCTGGTGGCATGCTCAAGCTTCCATTCAACGTGACAGGTTAAAAAAAGAGGAAATTAGGAAAGGAATGGAAGGAAAAGCTCACCATGCATATATAGACAATCCGTACGATGCGGCTCAAAAGTTTATTTGGCGGCACGAGCTGCCGCAAATGTATCTCGATGAGATTGCCAACTTTATTACGAAGAATGCGCAGGGTGTTGAGCTGGGCGCATCGACTCAGCAATATCAAGATCCTTTCACCGGTAAGTTTTGAAAAGAAACAGGCGAGCCAATCTGACAGGATACCAGGTGCCGGTCGATATGTGCCAGGACAGCAGCAGAGCGGCGGCACAGGCCCATCGTCTCAGTTCATGGATCCATACACAGGTAAAATCCATGCTCGCTTTGATATTCATAATAACACGCATCGTATAGGTGCCGGCGGTTACCATGGCGCTGGCCAAACTACCCCTTCCAACCGGCCTGCCCCTGCGGCACCTAGCAAAAAGATTCTACCTTTGGTAAGTACGAGCTCTAAATGGAACCAAACTACTAACACAAAAAGACCTATAGACAACCTATCTGTCACTGAAGCAAGCCAGCCTGGACCCACTCCTGAACAAGTTAACTTCGCTCAATGGCGAAGCAGGCCCGACTGCGCTGTCAGAGGACGAACTCAGTCATATCGGTGCATTGATCCAGTACCTAAAAAATCCTTCGCAGGGATCAGCCGACAAGGCGGGTGTATCCGCCGCGGCCAAGATCGTGTCGACCTGGCCGACCAACAAGCGCTTCCCGGCCCTTGATGTGCTTCGCCTCGTGGCACTCTATTCTCCTCAGA
The DNA here is from genome assembly GCA_023630325.1 of Syncephalastrum sp. PYS2702. Classification (NCBI taxonomy): domain Eukaryota; kingdom Fungi; phylum Mucoromycota; class Mucoromycetes; order Mucorales; family Syncephalastraceae; genus Syncephalastrum; species Syncephalastrum sp. PYS2702. Next base: position 258,169 of record JAMAMT010000023.1, on the reverse strand, counting down.
CCTTGGAGATCCCGATTCCGTTCTTCATCGAGGCGGCCGGTCTCGGTCAAGCTATAGATAAGGTAGCCGAAACGAATGCAATGCTGGCGTACCGTGGCTTGGCGAACATGCTATACACGCCCGAGGGCCGAGAGCTCTGCGCACCCTACAAGGCCCAGTTGGCCCAGACATTGTATCCCCATGTGGCCGCTTACAACGGCAAACCTGCGCGTCTGGCGATTGTGACTCTGGCTGTCAAGTAAGCGAGAAAAAAAAAAAAAAAGGGAAGTAAGAGGGCAAGGGTACTGACGGGTTGACGTTGACAGCTTGGCGGTATACCTGACGCAGGAGAGTCCGGACGAGGAGATTGAAATGGGGCTAGCTGATTCGCTGCTCGCATTGATCAAGACGGAGCAGGATGAAGAGAACATCTATCGTGCTGCAGTTGCCCTGGGCACCTTGGTAACATGCTACTGTCTGTTTTATGGCACAGATCACTCATGATTTGTATTAGGTAAACCGATCCGAGTCGTGCCGAGAAGCAGCCAAGATCATGGATGCCAAGGTGGAATTGGAAAAGGTCAAGAGCAAGCACAGCGCAGAACGAGTGCAGCGTGTCATCGGTAAAGAAAAAAATGCGGGATATTTGTTTTTTGCCATGATCCTTATCTGATTATTTTTTCTACATAGATGAAATCCGACCACTTTTGGCATAGAAAAAAAAGCGATACACCTTACCGTTTTCAATGACTGCAGGACAAACCTCAGCTCACCTTCTCAGTCAAATAGTCTTATATCAAATTATAAAGATGAGAAAAATGTAGTACTGTGCCTGCCTCTGCATATTTAATACAGATGTTTAAAGGGGGGGGGGGGATTATGCATTTTGAGTTTGGCAGGAGTGCAGGATGCTGAAGCTCAGTTGCGGTCCTGGGATTTTTGACCGACCTTTTTTTTTCCTTCCTCCGTCAAAAAGGCGAATGCAGTCGAACAGGACGGGCGAGGAGGTGTCCCGGAAGCGACAACGCAAGTCGGACAAGTACGAGCGAAAGGTGCGCAAAACCAAGGCCAAGGCACGATCCGGTAAGCCTTCTTTTTCTTTTTTGGCCCATTACTGCATTCTGACATAGACCACCAGAACTCGATCGATTCGACTGGAACAAATGGCAGTTCGCCAAACAATCTTACTGGATCAACTCGGGTGTGGATCGTGTGCCGCGGATCGATTACCGGACCACCTCCAAAGCCGAATTTATCGAGAAGTACGAGTCCAAGGGCCTCCCGGTGGTTATGACCCATGTCACTGACACCTGGCGGGCTCAGCACTCCTGGAACTACGACGTAAGGGAAGCCTTCTTCAGTCGTCAAGTGAATTAATGATAGAGGACAGTACTTCATGAGACGCTACGGCTCGCACATGTTCAAGGTCGGCGAAGACGACGACGAAAACAATGTGTACATGAAGATGAAGCACTTTTTGCGTTACTCGGATGGTGAGGGTCAACAAGACGACTCGCCCCTCTACATTTTTGACAGCGGATTTCATCGCGACCGGCGAAAGCGCAAAACACCTGATCAGCCCAACCGACTGCTTGAGGACTACGAGGTCCCCTCTTACTTTGATGATGATCTTTTTAAGCTCACCGGCGAGCGTCGTCGGCCACCACACCGTTGGATCGTTATTGGCGGCGCACGGAGTGGTACGGGGTAAGTGGGACTAATGAATAGGCTTTATTTGGCAGGTGGCCTGACAATTTCCCCAGAATTCATACAGACCCACTTGGCACGTCGGCGTGGAACGCGCTGCTTCGAGGCCACAAGCGATGGGCCATGTTTCCACCTGGAACTCCCAAAGACATCATTGATCCGCCCATGAAACCCTACGACCGCGAGGCCGTCTCTTGGTTCAGCCAGGTCTTCCCCAAGCTCAAGGTAAAGTCGCCGGGTGAGACCCAAACCTTGGGTGAGAAGCTGGGGATGATTGAAGTGCTGCAACAGCCAGGCGAGACCATCTTCGTGCCCGGCGGGTGGGCCCACGTTGTCATGAATCTTGGTAAGACTTGGTGCCGCTGAAGACTGGTGGATAGCTAAGGTTTCCTTTAGACATGACCTTTGCCGTGACACAAAACTTTTGCTCACCCACGAACGTGGAACTCGTCTTTCTCAACACTCGCCACAGCCGGCCCAAATTGGCTGCAAAGCTGCACCGGCAAGTTGAGCGACTTGCAAAAGAACAACCCGATCCGTATGCCGCTGTGTTGGCTCGAATAGACTCCCTCAAATATGTGCCGCGCATTCCACCCAGCAGCAGTGACAGCTCCTCCTCTTCTTCATCGTCTTCCTCCTCCGGTAGTAGTAGTGACAGTGGCATTGCCGATACCCGTAGTAGCAAGAAGAAGAAACAGAATCAAGTGAGCTCGACGGAGAGCGAGACGGACCTCAGTGATGGTACTTGCATGTGCCACAAATGCAAACGTAATCGAAAAGCGGAGGCACGAAAGAAGAGTGCTTTGAGCGCTTAATAAAATTACTAGCTACTAATAGAACGCAAGAGTTTAACCGAACTTCTCGAATACTGAGCTATTTTGCATTCGATACACCTTTAAATATTATTGCTGAGTACCATTTGTGTTGGTTGACAGTGCTCTATACAGTATTAGGTCAATGCGGTCAGAATTGACGCTCTCACCCGGTCGCATTGGATAATAGGTTTTTAGTTCCTTTTCTTCCAGATATGTATGTGTCGTGCCTTCAGCAGATGCATCGTAGTTGACGTGTGAGAAGTGCGTAACTAGGCACATGTAGACGAGTCATGGAATCAAAAATCGTAACGTTTCCGAAGCATTTGAACACCTTTGCTTATTATAGGAAATCGGTTAAATGAGGTCAACAGGCTGAAGCCGTATATACAGTTTCCACTTGATATTACCCCCGGACCCGCATTAATGCTCCCACTATGACATGTCAAGCACTCGAACCACAGCATTCATCACTTTGGTGCCCGAGTACTTTGATAAAGTCGCGAGAACCGAGTCGTGAAACGGCGACGTCTTACCTTCTAAAGGCAACTATGTAGGAAAAAGAATGGAGACGCCCATCCATTTTCGGTTTGAAGCGTTTCCTCGAATAAACAACCCAAAATACGGATAACCACAGAATCCGGCCAGAACAATATGCAATGCTTGTACGCCAAGTAACTTAATTACTATCTAGAGAACCCAAATGTTAATTCCATTCCTCGAGTAATCGCACGAGTATCACAATGTCAAGGGATAACGGCGCCGTCATGATTTACAATTCCAGGTCATAACGGCGCGTAGCATGTTATTACTAGGGAATCGATGCCGTATGCAATGAAGTGGTCGCTCAGATACGCTACACCGCCCATGTCACATAAGCAAGGACGTAGGTAGATTACATGGATGTGGAGCTACGTGCTCAAAAAGCACAGGATGACAGACCTTAAGATACTCGACCAGAGATGATATTTGATAGATGCATTACCTAATGGCGTTTTCATGGCCGATCCTTCTATTCTCAGCTCTTTTTTGTATGCACGTATGATTTGTAATTCAGATTTACAGGAGAGGGACGTCCCGTTAGCGCTATAACACCATTTTTTTCAACATCCTGAACTGAAAAAAAAATCGACTATTTGTCGAGCTTCCCTGGATATGGGCTGTATGTGTAGGCATTTTTGAACATTACTGGAAATGAAAAAGAAGTGAAAGATCTGTCGCTGGCCTTCGGTGTCTTTGCGTGGTATTTAGATGTGATATCAACATCTCATATACAGTACATATCGTGGCTTACTATACATAGATGCGGGTGGTCATAGAAGGCAGGTATATACTCGTCTGTGCTACGTTCAACATCACAGGAGTACTAACAATAACACATTCTCATTGAGCAGTACACAAAATTCAAAGCTGTGCACGGCGCCACAACAGGAATGTTTTTGTCTACATTTTGCCAAATTTCCAGAACGCAGACACAAATGCATTCCGAGGTTTCACTTGTTTCGGGTGAACATCTTCCGCATAGCGATGACAAATTTCGCAGTTGGACCATTGGTATTAGAGCTGCGCACAGAGCGCTTTTTCTGGGTCAGATTCGGAACATGTTGAGTGCCGAGCCTGTGCGGGCGTAGCAGGCGTAGGAGTGTATGACTCGAATTCAGCCAACCAAAAGACATACTGAGATTGAAACCAGTCAGGTGTCCTCTCTTTTTATGTTTTTTTCAGGGCGCCTATTTTTATATTTGCCTGGCTGGCTGCAGTATTAGCCCTACTCAGTGAGCCACGCCCAATACACACAGATGCACACGACATCACGCCGCATTCAGTTCCAGTAAAGAAAAAAGGAGTTACGACTATCCTTTTTTTTCTTTTTCCTTTTTTTTTTCTCTTACTCTTTCTCTTTCACTTTCTCTTCTTTTCTTCTTGTATATGCTTCTTGCTTCCCCTTTTTCAGCGGAATCATGAAATTTGGGCGAGAGCTTCAGGATAACATATACGAGCCGTGGCGCTTCCAATATGTTTCGTATGATACCATCAAATTGGATATGCGCAATCGACAAGAGCAGCATGGATGGACAGACAAGGACGAGGCTGATTTTGAGCGCACAATTCGACTGGAGGCCGACAAGGTCGACCAATTCATCACTCGCAAGCAGCGCGAGATCGACTCGCGTGTGGCCTACTGCGAGCGTACGCTCGTCCAGCAACGAGCCCATTTGAGCGTAGCCACCACTGCTCAGCTCTACGAAACCATGGACGACGCTCTCACCGATATTCTGATTGACTTGAATGACTTGAGCAAGTACACGCGTTACAACTTTCTGGCCCTGTCCAAATTGATCAAAAAGCACGACAAATATACGCACATCGATCGCCAGTCGCTTCTCGTCGATATTTCTCGCTCGCGGGCCCCGCTGGATCGTCAGCGATTTGACGCCACGCTCGTGAAAATTTCCACGTTACACGACCTCTGTCGGCTGCAGGGCGAGGCACGCACCGGCAATGCGGCGGCAGGCGCCGACCAAAATGCGTTTGAGCGGGCCACGGCCAAATATTGGGTCCATCCCGATAACGTCACCGAGCTGAAGGCCATCCTCCTCTTCCATTTGCCCGTCTTGGTCTTTAACCCCAACAAACCGGTCGAGGCCAGCGACAGCGCTATCTCTAGTGTCTATTTTGATAACCCAGACTTTGACCTCTACACCGGCCGTCTCCAGCGGGACGAGGGCGCGGAGGCTATTCGGTTCCGTTGGTACGGTCCAATGACAGCCAAGGATATTTACATTGAGCGCAAGACGCACCACGCACCCTGGCTCGATGGCGCGTCCGTCAAGGACCGCTTCCGCCTCGACGAACCCAAGGTCAAGGACTTCATGGAAGGCCGCTACACCGCCGAGCAGTACGATCGTGACGAGCGCCCGCGCACAGCCGACGTTCGCATCGCCGACCAAAACAAATTCATTGCCACCGGCGTGCAAAAATCCATTGCCGAAAAGCAGCTCGCACCGGTGATACGTGTCTTCTATAACCGCACGGCGTTCCAGGTTCCGGGCGACCAGCGACTGCGTGTCTCGCTGGATACCGATTTGACCTTTGTCCGTGAGGACGAACAACGCCGCCGCGGCCAGTGGCGCCGTCCCGACATGGGCATCGACTATCCCTTCGAGAAATTGCCCCAGGACGATGTCTACCGGTTCCCATATGCCGTTCTGGAGACCAAGCTTCAGACCCATCTGGGCCAAGAGCCCCCTCAGTGGTTGACGCGGCTCCTCGACTCGAAGCTCGTCTATGAAGTGCCTCGTTTCTCGAAATACTTGCATGGAGCCGCCCACTTTTGGACACCACGGCTGCCACTCCTGCCGTGGTGGCTCAACGAGATGGAGCTAGACATCCGCAATGCAAAGCAGCCTTCAGGTGACTTTATGGGCTTGTCGCGCTCAAAGAGTCTGAAGCCGTTGATTGATGGCCGGTACCGGATGGGTTATCTGGAGTCGCAGCTCGAGAAGCGCGCGACATTGAAGCGCAAGGGTCAGGCCGTTACGATTGAACCGCCACCGGCACCCAAGGCGCCGCTGCCTCTATCTTACCGCAAACCAGTGCCGACAATGAGCAACAGTAGCAACAACAATAGCGATACCTGCGTCGTCTCTGTTGGCGATAAGAACCCGTTTGACGACCCCATCTGGAGTCGCGATATACCCAACGACAGCGACTCACAGCGCACGTTTCCCTCCTTCCGCAACCGGTCTCCGCCGCTTGGTGGCGAGTTGCGTCGCTCGTTGGCAGCCGAGTACTCGTCCACCGACCGTCTTGTCGATTCGAAACAGCGCTCTTCGGCCTATATGCACGACAAGTCGACCCCGCGTGACTCGGTCCTTATTCACGACGATATCGTTCAGCCAAGCGAGAAGCCAGAAAAGAAGAAGAAGAAGAAGAAGGACAAGGATGCTGAAAAGGCCGAACGGCTCGAGCCGAAAATCTTCTTTGCCAACGAGCGCACGTTCATCAACTGGCTTCAGTTCGCTGCTCTCCTTCTCACCGCCGCCATCTCACTCCTCAACTTTGGCGACCATACGTCCAAGATTGTTGGTGCTATTTTCTTTTCCATCGCCATGGTCCTCGCTCTCTACGCCTTTGGTCGCTACCGTTACCGTGCCTGGCAAATCACGAATCGCCCGCGCATTCGATATGATGATTTGTACGGTCCCATTGGTCTCGTCATTCTCCTCGTCGGCGCTCTCGTGGTACGTACATACTTAAGTGAATCTATCGCTGTACATGCTCATATTATTTTTTTTTCGGAATGCAGGTGAACTTTGGATTGCGGTACAGCATGACTGCGCCCACGACATCTACTTATCTCAATATCAACTCCACGACGGGTCAACAGATGACGTAGAAGGATCTCACCCGTTCATCTTCTTTCACTCACAGAAAGCTCACTCACCCACTCACCCTTTAGCCTGCCGCACACAGCATACACACCATTTTCCTGTCCTTTTTTTGTTTTATTTTATTTCTTTTGCATAAACCGTAAAAGCCAGATTCATTCGGATCACGCTGCTTCTCACTGACACCGAATTTCTTCTCTGTGGATCGTCCCCTGTCATGCAGTGAACGCCTTTACATTTCCAAAGATGGATACCGGTGATCAATGTGGAAATAATGAGACATCATCGAGCGCATGAAATCCTCTATTTGTGGCGAAAAGAAAATTCGCCGAGACCGTCAAAGTTAACATTTGTGTCTTGTTTGTTGACACAAGCAAACATGGAAGCAAACAATGGATGCCAATGCAAACAAACAAAGGTGGTTTATACCTCCTGTACCTATTTTATGGTCTCTCGCTAGGTATGAAAGATGTTCTCGACGGTATAAATGAACGAAGGAAATGGAAGGAAGATGGAGGTGCAGGGTTTCACAGCGGCCATGTCCTGCGACATTTATTAATCTCATTCACTCGCCTGCTTGACTAATTTTTTTTCTCATCTTTTCTCTCTTGTATTGCAATGAAGTTTGGCAACACACTCAAAGAGGAAAAGTTTGCTCCATGGGAGAACTCGTATATCCATTATGACATGCTCAAAAACGAGCTCAAGACGCGGCAGCTTGACCACACCTGGAACGACAAGGACGAGGAAGAGTTCTTGCAGCTCTTGTGCAACGAGCTCGACAATGTCTATGCTTTCCTAACCGCCAAAATGACCGAACTCGAGGCCCAGATCAATTACTGCGAGCGGTCCGTCCGCGCCTTGTCGACCAACATGTCCACCACGTCTGAATCCTGGCAGGGTATGGACGATTTCTTGACCGAGCTCCTCTTTGACGTGAATGACCTGTCCAAGTTCACGCGTCTCAACTATACCGGTTTCCAAAAGATCGTCAAAAAGCATGACAAGTGGACAGCGCGCAATATGTTCCAGCGGTTTTTACCGGTGTTGCGTGCCAAGCCGCTTGATAACCAGCGCTTTGACGTTGCGATCGTCTTTTTGTCGGCTCTCCACGACGTGTGCAAACGGCAGGGTGTGCCACGCACGGGCAATGCCGCGGCAGGTGGCGATCAAAATGCGTTTGAGCGTGCGACCGCCAAATACTGGATCCATCCCGACAATATCACTGAAGTCAAGGCTCTCATCATGCTCCACCTTCCGGTGCTCATCTTTAACAAAGAAAAGGAATTTGAACCAGACGACACGGCCGTTTCGTCTGTCTACTGGGACAACGAGGACTTTGACCTGTACACAGGCCGTCTCCAGCGGGATGTCGGCGCGGAGGCGATCCGTTTTCGTTGGTACGGCAAGAATGACACCAAGAGCATCTTCATTGAGCGCAAGACGCACCGGGCGCCGTGGCTGAATGGTGTCTCGATCAAGGACCGCTTTATGATAAAAGAAGACGAGGTCGACGCGTTTGTCAAGGGCGATCTTACGGCCGATATGCTTGCAGAGCGGCTGCGCGAGTCAGGTCAGGACGAAGAGACGGTCAAGGAGCGCCACTTTATTGCGTCTGGCATCCAGCAATCGCTGAAAGAAAAGAACCTGCAGCCCATGATCCGTGTATTTTACAACCGCACGGCTTTCCAGCTACCGGGTGACCAGCGTGTCCGTATTTCACTCGACACAAACCTGACCTTTATCCGGGAAGACAATCTCGACGGCGAGCAACGGCGAGACCCTGAGCATTGGCGACGCACCGACCTGTCATGGCCCTTCGCGGACACCAACCAAGCCGACGTGCTGCGTTTTCCGTATGCCGTGCTCGAGACCAAGATCCAGACCCACTTGGGCCAGGAGCCGCCTCAGTGGCTGGATAAGCTGCTCAAGTCCCATCTGGTGCACGAGGTGCCCAAGTTTTCAAAATTCCTGCACGGCGCGTCCAATCTGTATGCGGACCGCATCCCGCTCCTACCGTGGTGGCTCTCGGAGATGGGCCAGGATATCCGCCGGCCGCGTGCACACAACTTTGGCCTCTCGCGCTCGCGCTCGTACAAGCCCATGATCGATGGCCAGTACTCGCGCGCCATGAAGACCGAAGAGCGCCGTATGGACGTCGTGGCCGAGGCCGTCCACCGCTCCACGTCGCAGCGCCAGCGCAACCGCAGTCTCCGGCGGCCCGCACAGGCCATTTCGCCTATCCTCTTGCAGCATCCGCACCTCACCGTGCCCTATGACTCGAGCGACGAGGATGGCAGTCTGAAACCCCTCACGGAAGAGGTCCTCAACAATCCAAGCTTGCCCGCTGCGCCTACTCAACCTCGCCAGGCGCCTCAGTCTCAGCAACCAAGCCCATCCATGCACCCACAGGGGCCTACACCCAAGCAGGAGCAGCCAGCGCAAACACTCGTACCGCCTCCGGCGGGCTACCCAACTGCCATGAACGGGTCTACCGGTACATTTACAACCTATGGCACCTCCAATGCCAGTACGGACGGCTTCAACGCAAGCCAAGAAGATGTGGGCGCGACGTTAGTGGCCAAGGGCGATGCGCCGCACGATTATGGCTCACCTCCGCTGGCACACCGCAAGCCCTACGACGACAAAGGCAGCCTCGGCTCACAGGTCAAAGTCAACGGGGGCGATATCGTCATTGATGTTGAAGGTCGCGAAGTCAAGCAAGTCGACAAGAAGAAGAAGAAGAAAGAAGAAGAAGAAGAAGCAGCTGCTCAGGAACCTGCGGTCACACCACCGCCGCTCAAGCTGTGGGAAAAGGTTCTCTTTGGTGGCTGTGGCCTCGGTGCTCTTGGAGCACCGCTGATGGTGAAGGATAAAAACAATAACGTGGTGCCGCTCAAGAAGATCAAGATCGAGCCCAAGGTGTTCTTTGCCAACGAGCGTACGTTTATCTCGTGGCTCCAGTTTTGCGCGCTCTTGCTCACGGTCGCGCTGAGTCTGCTCAACTTTGGTGATAATGTGTCACGAATCGCAGGTGGTATCTTCATTGGTATCTCGGCCGTTGTGGCCATTTATGCCCTCTATCGCTTCGAGAAGCGGGCTTGGTAAGCCAAAGAGAGTGTGTGTTTCTTTCAGCTTTTTTCTCTGACACATTGTATAGGATGATCAACCGACGCGTCCTGGGGCGCTACGATGACCTGTGGGGGCCCTTTGTGCTGTGCTGTCTTCTCGTTGCGGCTCTCATTGTCAACTTTTACCTTCGTTTCCACTAGACCAGTTACTTTGTAGAGTGATATAATATAATCCTATTAAACCGAAATGCCCAATTTGTACATACAAAACCAAAACTATCTACATTTCCTTCCTAAAACGTGGCCTGCCTGAAGAGCTGGTCCCAATCGTCGTCGCGCATTGACCGACTGTGTTGAGCTGCACGCGCAGCATCCCCTCCGGCTTGGCCCAACAAATGCTGACGTACCATCTGCAGGCGGGCAATGGCCTGGTGTTTGTGGTCCTTTTTGTTTTGCAGCTCCTGTTGGGCCTCCTTAATCAGCGACGCCACTTGCGGGGGTGCGCCGTAAACATCGTCTGTATACGTCACCTCGGACAAGTAGGCGACAATGTCCTCGCAAGCCAGCAGGTCCTCGAACCCAGGGCTGGTCTGGGTCTTGGCCTTGGCTTGCTCGGCGAGACTATGCGCATGATCCACTTGATGGCGGTACGACTTGGGCGGGTTGTGTAACTCGTCCTGGTGGAGCGCGTCGGTGTAGTCGGTCGACCCCAGAAAGGCGGCCACGTCTCCCCCGTCCCCGAATGCTTCTGGTGGCGACAGGTGCACCGGCGGGCGTAGCTGAGGCGCCTCAAAGGCGCTCGTGTTCATTCTGGAAGACGACGAAGAAGCCAAGGGGGGATCGAGCTCATGGTGTGTCATTGGGTTGGGACGCGAGGTGGTCCTGAAGCCGGGAGTGGCCTGAGACGGTGCTGGCCTGAAGCGATTGGCAGTGGCCAGAGTCTCATCGCGGTGGAGGGTCGACGAGGAAGAGGAGGAGGCCCCTGGCTTATCCCAAGGCAGATTCATGTGAAAGAGAGGAAGAAATAAAGAACCGCTCCGCATATTATCGCATTTATTTCCATAAACTGATTAAAACGGCATCTGAAGCTTGTCACTTTTCTTCATATCACTGATCGTATACGAGCCATACTAAAACGTGGATACAACTATTAATATCATACCCTATTGACACCCATCTCTAAAAGACTTACGTTCTTCTCTGGATCAAACACTTCCCATCGGCTGGCCGGAAAGATATGTTTGTTCTTTTCATACCAGGACCGCTCCACGACTTTACCCGCATGGGACTACATGAATTCATCTGATGATTACTAAAACTAAAACAGAAAACACAAAAGGCATAAGGAAAAACCAGCCTCTCACATACCTCGTTCTTCTCGACCGTAGCATCGTTCACCAATCGTACGTCGTCGTGGACGTCGAAACTGAAGAGCGGGCCTGACTTGCCGCGGGCCTTGTTGATGATGAAGTCATAGAATGTGTAGTGCTACACAAGGAATCAATCCATCAATTTCGCCGTTATCTACCGACATGCCCTTTTTAGATAACTTACGTGAGGAATAATCAAATCTTCTTTGATGTAGAGCAGGTTATCCACATTGACACCACGCAGGTTGGAAAACTCTTTGCGCGCCGCATCCAGGAATTGAGCAATGCTATACCCTTTTTTACACTAGAAAAAACAAAACAAAAAAAAAAAAAAGAACCATGAGCACCTCATAAACGTATCATCCATGAAAAAATAGTGACATTACCTTGACAGATTTGCGATGTCCGCTGCCATCCCAATAGGAAAAGGTGATGGTGATTGTCTCGTCTGTAGGTTGCTGAACCCCATGAGCAAGAAGACACAGGCATGGATCCTAACTTACTCTTGATTTCTTCCTGACGCTTAAGCCATTCTTTCCGGAGCTCTTCGCGCTGGATTCGCTCCATTTCTTCGCGTTCACGGTCCGGTAAAAAGCTCGTATCCACCGATGGATCCTTGAGCATCTTGCGCTTCTTTTTCTTCTCCAGCGCAATGTCTTTTTCTTCTATTTTCTCTTCTTCCTCTCCCTCCTCCTCCTCCTCCGCATTGCCAAACGACAGCTTGACGCTTGCCTTCTTCAGCTTCTTTTTCCGTTTCCGTTCATCCCTGCCCAAAGCGGTTATGACGGAATCAACATATCTTCTTCTTACACCACTTACGCAAGAGGGGCAGTCTTGGCAGCCTCGCGTTGCTGCTGTTCCTCCAGATTCTCTTTGATCTTGCGGTAATCCTTGAGTTCGGTCAAACCGATCGTGCTCGTCTTGAGCTGAGACTCGATATCACTCGTCGTCGCCACAAACTTGTCTGATCCCACTCGCACTTCATTTTGCTGTACGCAGAAAGAGACAAAGTGTGAGATTATTGCCATCTTTAGCTCTTCAAGGTCTCTCAAGATCTCTTTGCAGTACCTTTGCAATCTTTTGACGCTCCCGCTCGGCTTCTTCATAGATCTTGCGGCGGGCCTTTTCAAGCATAGTCTGGCGTTGACCTTCACCTTTGTTGTCCATGATCGGCTGCAGTCTCGCTCAGATCGTTAAATAAGGAAGAAGAATGGATAAAAGTAAGCTGCTAATACGGCAGAAGGACAGGCCAAGGGCAGGACAGGACCGGTCAAGTCGGACTTGCTGGATTGGGCGGAAGTGGGTGGTGGTTGGCTGATAATGTGTCCTTTGGTGAAAAATACACCCAACCAAATATATCCAATGGGGGAGAGAAAGACGGACGCCCTCTCTTCCATGCTGAATGTTCCAATAGCCTCAGTTTCCATTTTTACTATGTGCAACATGACACCACAGACGTAGCATACAGTAGATGCATACGCCTGGCTTTTGTGGCATGCTGCTGTTTATCATTCGATGCTGCAATGTGTGGCGCACGCATACACACGCACATAATACCCGCACGATCGGGGGTTGTGATTTTTCTTTTTTCTTGACAAATAAAAAAAAAAAAAACGACAGTAGCAAATGATACATAAAACGAACGAAGAATGGAAGCGAAGAACAATATACTATGTAAATTTAAAAGAGAGAGAACATCAAGGTGCGGGGGTATGCGGCTTATCCAGATCGTGTCCTTTTTCATTCAATGGTTTCTCGTGGGCGGCATAGAGCCAGCCAGGCGAGAGGATGATGGAGGGCGACCGTTCCGCCGGCTTTTCCATGATGCGTGGGTCACCCGCTAAATTGTGCGTCCAGGCAGCGGCGGGTAGCTCGGGCGCCGGTTTGCTGAACCGGTGCTGATAGTTGTTTCGCTCATCATAGTCTTCTTTGCGAAGCGGCTTGCGCGGCACGGCCGCCGCTACATTGATGGACGGTGTTTCTTGCAGGTCATCTGCGTTCGCATTGTCTGAGGACCCTCGCCACGCACGCCAGCCGTTGATGGTCGACGTTCGCTGCTGCTGGTTCAGTTTCTGGCGCCGTCGTACGCACCAAAAGATCACTGCACCCGCTACAACCAAGATTGCCACTATCGCCACAGTTACGGGCCCGACCGTGGACGCGGGTACACCACCACCACCACCACCGCTGTTGCCATTACTAGCGTCTTCTTGAGACAGTGCATTGTCGTCGGGTGGCAAAGTGCTGCCGACATGCTTGCCCGTAGTATGGCCCGTGGTGTGGTCTGTTGCGGAAGCGACAGCGGCTGCGGTACCAGTGGGCTTCGCATGCTGTTTGGTCTGCGTCTTTGGGTCTGGCGACTCGTCCTCATCCGGCTCGTTCTCGTCTGGCTCGTTCTCATCCCCAGCGCGTTCCCATAATCGCTTCATTTTCCTGATACTTTATTTATCTCTTTAGTATATGTAAGGGGAGAAAACGATAAAAAAAAGAAAGAAAAGAAAACAAGTGGCTCAGAAATGCGGCCAGCGTCATCAAAGAAGGGGAGGAACACTTACTCCTGAACCTAGGGGACTAACATACACAAACTTTTCTGCGTCGTGCAACCCCGTCGTAAGCGATTCTTTTTTAAATCTTTCATTTTCTTCATGATTTTATTCAATTGCATCGACGGCTGCCATGACGGACCGTGCATGCTGGGTATCTTCAAAAGCAGGCTTCATATCTACATCTTGATCGGCTGTGGGTGGACTCGGGTGGTCAGCCAAACCAACTTGCTCACGCGCTGACATATCTAATGCGAGCGGTGCAGTCGTCTCGCGACCAAATGCTTGCAGGGCCTCCCGTGTTTCTTTGCATTTTCTATAAAGCAGATCAGAGAAGAGGCCTTATAGTACGTGCATGTGTGTGTGTGTGTGTGGGCATGTGTTACCTTCGCATCTCAGCCGCCAGTTGGCGTTTCCGAGCGATCTGATTTTCCATCAAGAGGCGCAGTGTCTCGCGTGCCTACGATAAGCGTCAGTTAGAACACGTCGTCACTATTTGTGTTTAGCGCTACTTGCCTGGTGCGGTCGATATTCATTCAGGATATGATGCATGTTGATAAAGATGGTGCTAATGTTTTCGATCCGGTCACCATACTGAGAACAATTATGAGCAAGTGGCATCAATTTTGACTTTTTTTTTTCTTTCTACCTGATCAGGGTCCCGCACCAGTGCATCCAGGAGATCCAGAAATTGGACAATAAGCGATCGGTTCAGCTTTTTTAGCTCTTGGACGCGATCTAAAACGGAATGTGCCTCAGTATGCAGGGCATATCAGGATAAAAAAAAGGGGGGGGGGACGTTACCAATAGGTCCTTCCGGAAAGATTTGCTTGACGTTGAGATCACTCAGGGTTGGCAGGTGCTCTTTGACCTAAACACACATGAGTGGACCGATCCACGTTATTGCATATGGCACTTGCCTGCCAATGCTGGTCAAACACAGTGTAGGCATCGGTGGGCGGTTTGGGAGGCTCGAGATCTCTCAAGTCAAAGTCTTCGAGGGGCGGTTGGTGAATGGCCTCCTCTGGAAATTCACCCGTCTTTTGTGCTTCGTTGAGTAGTTCAAGGTTGTCTTTTGTGTATCGTTTATAGAGATAAGGCGGGTCAGGCCACGCGCTTCCTGTCGATTGGGCCTCCATGCTCTTTATGAAGTATACAACAAAAACGAAAAGGGAAGGAAAGCGAATGAAGGATAGAAATAAAACCCCGCTTAAAGTTGCAACCTACTTGCTCTTTCCGGCGCACTCTCTTTGTTTCTTCCTACTTTTGTTCTTTTCTAAGAATGCACCATCGCATAACAAAGACCTGCCAGGCTCGCCGCACCCGCCGTGCAGAACGATTACGAGAGCTCCTTCAGCTGTCGCCCGCTGACGATATTCTCATGGACATTCTGTTGGACACCTGCGCCCGTAAAAGCGCAGCCGATGGTAAGCTCGCAGCCTCTTGACCTTTGCGTCATTGACACGATTGGCCTAGTGAAGCTGCTCTTGCAGGGCATGCCCAGTGTGAATCCCGACACGGTACGCGACCGACGTTTGCGTACACCGTTGCACATTGCCTGCGGCAGGAAAGACGATTTTCAAGAGGCGACCGCCGTCGCCCGAGTTTTGCTGCGCGCAGGTGCAGATGTGAATAATGGCGTAGGTGACATTGACGGTCTCCAACCGATGCACATGGGTAAACTATCGGCACTCAGGCTTTGCTATCATGTACTCACTCTTCGGTAGCTGTCCTGGCCGGGAATATCCAATGTGTCTTGATGTTACTCGAAGAAGGTAAAGCAATATAAACGTGGGCCCGTGTGTCACACCAGCCGTTCAGATTCGCCTGACAATCGATATTCTACCTTTTTACTTTTGTAAAGGTGCGAGTATCCCAGCCTCCGATCCGTTTCGACTCACTCCCCTCCTGCTCGCCAAACTCAAGATGGATAATCTCCGAAGGACGCATTGGATGAAACGTGGCTTCGAGGACGACGAAGATGCGCCACGGATATCTGACGCTCTCAAGGAATACAAAGATTTGCAATCTGTAAGAAACAATGAAGTTGTACTAGCGTATGATGGCTAAACTATACTATCTCTCTTATCCTTAGATCACCGAGGTCCTTGTCACCCATCTCGCGAACAAACACACCACCACCTATGGCCCGTCTCGTGACCTCGCAGACGATGACCACCACGGTCTGTCCGATTGCTTATTTGCTAAAGACGATAAACCATCCGACCAGCAGCTCAATCAAACGATCAATCATATCACCGAGCAGCTTTCTGGCATCTGCGTCCGTGATGAAAATGTCCAAGTAAACGATGCTATGAATTTACTGATGGAAAAAGTGCGCCAACTTGGCTTGGAGGAAGCCGCAGTCAAATGAACCCGGAGCAGAAAGAGAACCATATACCCATCCGACCCTTTCTTTTTCTTTTCTGTCTCCCTTTTTCTTTGCCCATATATACACCCTTATTTCTTTCTTTATTTTACTTCTGCCTACGTACTCATCCTATATCAGACCTATCTGTGCTCATTGACAAAAATGGATTATTTTTCGGCGGTTATATTCTTTTTCTCGCCGCCTTGGTTATAAAGAACAATGCATGATTCTTCACTTTTTTAAATTTACATCAGGAGCTGCGTTAATACTCCTAGACATGTGATTTCTGACACTCATACAGTCAAGCCGTAAATTGATGACGGTTTTGGGAAAGAGTTGTGTCGCACAAAGCAAAAGGTCATTCTTTGACGGCGACCTTGTCAGTTTTTTTTTATCAGGTTGTCGCTTTTTCCAAAACCCATCTTGACGTTTTTGTCAATGTCGCAGTAAAGAATTATTAAATTGCTCTTTTATTCATGCAATCTTGTATTGCTTGCTATTCAGCCTGTCAAGGAACATATCGCATAGCACAACCTCTCGCTCGCTCCTCGCTTGAGTTCATCAATGATTCCAAACTTGAAAGTTTCCATGTATCTACCAGTGATGACAGCAGACATATCGGATTTCTGCACAAGCATCAAAATACATCGTTGATACCAAGCAGCAACTTCACGTTCTTCAAAGTAATAAAGGAAGGAAGACCATCCAAAGATTGAGGGAGACGAAGATTAGCAATCTCAAAAAGCAGGTAAATTCCATTTGTAACCAAAACGAGATGAAAAAAGTGATATTGTACCGTAGAACGCAATGATGTGAAATAACTGTTGCAGTCAGTTTTTAGACTTTGGTTTTACCATGAAAATGTTCTGTGTTGCAGTAAAAAAAAAAAAAAGGCTCGAGCAGACGCGACTTGCGCAAATCCACCGATAAGCATTTGCACAGGTGCTTAAGGTGAGATTCACTTGGAGCACGGTTATCATTGTGACCACCGTTACCAAGCGCAACGTCCCAGATGGGGTAGGCGACGCTGGATTCCCTTGCCGTTTCCAACTCGAGGTATCTTTCGCCTCAGAGAGCAGCTTGTCCAGTTTTTCAGAAGGGAAAAAAAAAAAAAAGGTTATTGTCAGTGTTCGCAGTTATCTCTTTTGGCTGATTGCCCTTACCCTCGAAGTAAAGAAAAGCCAATCCTATCACGACATGCGCAAAAATGAATGCAAGCGCATACAGTGCAAATGTAATTGTTTGCATCATCTTTACTTGGGGCACGGTTATCATTGTGACCACCGTTACCAAGCGCAACGTCCCAGATGGGGTAGGCGACGCTGGATTCCCTTGTCGTCATTTTAGAAAAAGGCTCGAGCAGAAACGACGCGCGCAAATCCACCGATAAGCATTTGCACAGGTGCTTAAGGTGAGATTCACTTGGAGCACGGTTATCATTGTGACCACCGTTACCAAGCGCAACGTCCCAGATGGGGTAGGCGACGCTGGATTCCCTTGCCGTTTCCAACTCGAGGTATCTTTCGCCTCAGAGAGCAGCTTGTCCAGTTTTTCAGAAGGGAAAAAAAAAAGGTTATTGTCAGTGTTCGCAGTTATCTCTTTGGCTGATTGCCCTTACCCTCGAAGTAAAGAAAGCCAATCGCATCACGACATGCGCAAAAATGAATGCAAGCGCATACAGTGCAAATGTAATTGTTTGCATCATCTTTACTTGGGGCACGGTTATCATTGTGACCACCGTTACCAAGCGCAACGTCCCAGATGGGGTAGGCGACGCTGGATTCCCTTGTCGTTACCAACTTGAGAAAAAAAGCCAAAAAATATGTGAACAAAAATTGCCCGACGATGGACTGCCGTTTTCGACAACTTTTTTTTGAGTGTCCACTTTTTTTTTTCATTTCGCCTTGGTCTCATTTCATCAGAGAACGATACAATGTCGCAAATATCGAAAAGTAAGAAGAACAGCCTATGCATCTTATCATTATATATTATTTATGGGTTGAGTTCTCTTATTGACGTCTCTAATAGGCATGACCGTGTTTATCAGAGAGAACGACCATCCGAATTTGACGACCTACGTGGAAGAAAATGAATCTCTTGTCAAGTCATGGATTTCTTACATGGATTCTGAGAAAGAGGCCACCGATTCATTAAAAGGCAAATTCAAGACGATTTACTGACGACTGTACCCGAAAGCCAGAGCATTGCCATCCCTTGCAGTAAACCTGAAGCAGTTATACACTCAAGCAAAAAACTTGGCATCAATCCAAGAGGAAGGTCTAGCGACTCTCAAAGAATCCGTTCGAGCTGCTAGCCGCGTCACAAGAAGCGAACTTCAAAAGCAAGAAGGTGACAATGACCAGGAGACCGCCGTTCGTGGTGATGGAGCACCCTTCCATTCACTTGAAGCTGACACAGATCAGGGTGCCGCGGACCGCAGTAGGGAGGCTCCCATCCATCCACAAGAAACCGACCATGACAAAGGTGCCGCCGACTATGGCACCCAAGATCCCCAAGAATTGAAAGAAGCATTCGAGAGATACAAAACGTCAGTGCAAGGTCTAGCCGAGAAAAGAGGATTGAGATTGCACGAGGATCTTCACGAGATCTTGTAAGGGCGCAAAAAAAAAGAATGAAAATCGAGTCAGAGTGAACTAATTCCGTACTCTCAATATAGGGCGTTAGAGCACATCCTGCTGTTAAGCAACCATCAACACGGTCGACGTTTGACCCAGAGTCTTGGACTGGCAAATCTTGTCGCTTACCATGGAGCGTTAAAGGAAAAGTATCTGGCTAGTTCCAAAGTCAATGATGACATCCACGCCAAAATAACCGGTATTTTGCGAGTAAGTCTTTATCGTGTGGTTTTGGTAGTGTTGTCTTACTGTTCGTGTGACTGTAGACTATCAAGGACATACCACGCAAGCAGATCAAGCACAACATCATGGAGCTTATATGCAAGAACAAGATTGATGACATCGATTCCTCTTTACTGGATATGCTGATCAACTGGTAACGTAAACACCAAGTACATAGCGGATGAAAAATAATAATGCTTCTCTCAACAGCGTTCAAAAGCTTCCAGTGATGAAGGAAGATGCTGGGGAACAGGATCTCATTTGTCGTTTCATTGATCCCATCATTGGACCACTGTTCCATTGTCCAGAGGACGGCCTTCAACTGCGCTGGCAAGGGACAATCTTGGATGGATGTTGGAGCGTTAGTTGATCACGTTTTTGAATTTGTGTTTAGGCTCAACCGAACTGTCGATGACCATGATACCAAGAACAGACCTGACGCAATTATGGAACTCAAGCAACAAGCACACACGACCTTGTACACGGGTTTTGTTGAAGTCAAGGCAAAAGACAGTGACAACCCTGCTGATACCCACGCTGATTTGTTCCGTTTGGGAAATTTTGCCAAAGATACACTGGACATGGACAAGGTCAAGGCCGTGTTGTGCTTGCTCGTCGTGGGTAAAGAACTTTCCGTATTGGAATGAAACATTGTGAACCACATTGTTGACCTTTTTCTCTTCTTGTAGGCTACACGATCCATGTGTATCTGATGACGATAGAAGCCGCAGGAATGTATGTGCTTGTTGAACTTGAAAAAATTGACGTACCACAGAGGTATGATCAGCTCCCCAAGCTTTGGACAGACGCAGATCGTATGAAGTGCATTGTGAAAATGTATCAGAACCACTGCTCCCCGTCCTCAATGTCCATTTCAACCTTGAAACGACCATCCATGGACCAGGAATTGCTGAAAGACATCATCAACCCTGGAAGAACTATCAAGAAGTCCAAGGTGTCGTTACAATTCTGATCCTCTTCTCTCTCTAGCAATCAATCATATCTCAAAAAAGAAGTTAATCAAAAATAATACGCCTTTTCATTTCGTGATGGCTCTTTCCCTTTTGTCTTTTACACTTTTTGTGCATATACCACCATTGTCTTCATGAACATTTTTTCTTTTCACTGGTGTTCTCCAACACTGCATCAATTGACATGGAACTTGGTTGACGTGCAAAAACATCAAAACAAGCCCTGGTTTTGGGATTCTGCACGCAAAGTAAACATCAAGGAAGCATCATGTGTTATTCTGGCAGCATTTATGCCGCGAGAACTGTGCAACCTTCTCTTATTTTTAAAGCCCGCTTACGCAAGACCAATCGTATCGCCAATGCCTTCAAAAATGCCCCATAGTATGTGGAAGACACGTTCGGCGTCCATACTAGTTTCTCTACCCGAAGTTACTCGGACCTGCACAGACAGGTGAATCACATATATCAGTGTACCACTTGCATCATGATGCCGAGACAAATAAGCGTTTCTTAGCATGTAGAAATTCTTTCACCTAACGTGAGCTAATGGAAACTCCCTGCATGCTAGAAGTATTTTGCATAACATTTCTACGTACTGTAGGCGTATGCATGTTCTATTCCACTTTGTCTGTTTTTAAAGAAGTGTCCTTTGCTTTAGAGAAGTGGCATACGTAGCATACACAACACATTCGAGGGGCGATCAAACAGCTAGGAAACACCGTAGGCCGTAAGTAAGAATGAGCATTCGCATACGTGGCAGAAGGTTTACGATTATGAGCCTGTCTGGTTCCTTTCAGATCATTTTTCATGTGGATATGGATAGAAAAGAATAGTGCTGTCGAAGTAACAGCAACAAAAGAAAAGATAAGGTCACTGCACATTATAGTATGATAAACTTGGTGCTGCTCAAGGAAGGCCAAGAAGATCTTCTCCCAATATGCTTTCATAAATCAAATTTAATATAAATGGGCACCCTACTCACCTTCCCTCTTTTTCTTCAATTACTTCTCTCAATAAGCAATGGCTTCATCAGTATCATTCTATAGCTCTTCTTCCTCAAACAAAGCTCATGTCCAGGAATCTCTCCTACTTGCTTGTCTAGGCAACGACGCCCCTGGATTGGCAACAAACAGCACAGACCGAAACAAATGCCCTGATCTATCTACTGCTGGGATATATACGACGAGCCGATTGCTATCGCTCCCTTGTGAAATTCTGGTAAGCCGGCTGGAGCAATATGTGATGTACATGTCTGAAACGGACTAATTAACTGTGAAAACTGACAGGATGAAATTCTTATGCACACCACGGCCGAATCCCTGTTCACCCTTGAAAGGACATGTGTGCGCTTTAGAAGGCTTCTTGCCTCCAGCACCGTCTGGGAGTTGCTCGCCCGACGAACTGGGCTTCCTGAGCACCCTTACCTCAGCGCTCGCCAACTCTTACACTTGCAGTACAGCAAGATCTGTCAATGCTGCTCGCGCACTTGTCGCGCACTTATCATCTGCTATGAGTTTGGCAAGTTATGCTGTCGATCCTGCTTACTGTCAAACAGTAAGACGGCTGCACAGGTGAACCACGCCCAGAAAGGATACTATTGTTGGCTTCCCAAGCGCTACGGTGGCGTATGGCGATACTGGACTCCTTACCTTGTGGACACAAATGCGCTTCCCACCCAGACCAGTGGTGAATGTCAACGTATACGCACAGAAATGCAAGACTTCATGGAAAAGATGAGGCTATACACGGTGGAGCAGCGTTGGAATCAGCTCGAGCAGATTCTAGAAGTCGAGCTGGCAAACCGTACGCTCATACTAGAGATGATCAGCCAGTTTGATCCACCTGTGGACCTCGAAACCCTCGGAAGCTGTCAAGCCTACACCAATGCAATAGAGAAAAGTGTGCTACTCAGCAAGCGTTCGCTCAAACTTTTGGGCAACAAGATAAAACAGCATGCTGCATCGAAGTAGAGATAAAAGGATGCGTAGGGCTACACTTTCTGTATATGTAGTTTCTGTACTGCTATATGAATACAAAAGTTTACGCTAAATCCAAAACCACGAGATAATCCATCTTGGCTCAAGCATGCCGTCTGATACCCGTTCGTTTCTTGCACTGTCTTTAACATATATCCAATCATTCGCTCGGTCTGCTCGAACGCGTTGGCCAGGACCTCGATCGTCCTAAAGGGCGGATGGAGGTACCCTTACTAAGACCGATATATGCATTTGCTGGACTAGATTTTGTGCATTTCCGATCAATCCTCAAGTGAGAAAGTCCGAAAGGCTTCCCTCTGTTGATCTCGACAGGACATAGAAATATTACACTAGCAGAGTCAATTAGTGATATGTAGGTGAAACCATTTCAAGCGGGCTGGATTTTTCGCCGTGATTTTACAGAAAGATGCACTAGCAGCAATTCACATAGGTAGAATGGTCTGTACCTTATGTATTATTTCCGGCGACGACGTGTTGACCTTGTTGGCCATATTGACCTGGTGGGCATAGGCGCTTTTGTGACCATGAAATTGATGATGGACTAACGCTTTTATGACCTCCAAACATACTGTGAGCCAAAAGCCACGTAAATCTCCTCGCGCACATGTATCACTCTCGGGGAGTGGCTACCATAATACGCGCACTCTTTAAATCGGCTTAGTATTGTGGTGTCGACAAGGTTGATGTCAAAGGGCCCATACCAAAATCATATAACGAAAATCCAGTCCCTATTGCTAAGCTATATCAAAAGATAAGTCCTAAAGTCAACGCTAACTGCCGAGACAACCCCATATCCAAGCGCTCCAGAGAAGGCGTCATCTACAGTCACTTCCCTGTGCTGCTGTATGGGGCATCATGCGGGCTGTAGCACAATTTTTTTCGAAGGTTTATGTCAGGCACCCAGTTGAAGACGACTAGCTTTATGTACGCAACAATGGGTGAGAAACGATGACAGCCTTATATCATGCGCTGATGACGTCTTCAAATCTGCAGTCTTTTTTATGCTGTATGGCTTATAAACTGCATGTATGCGGCGCTGTGCATGTATAATCTGACTACTACCCATATGACCGACGCGACAGGAAAATCTAGAAAAAAAATATTGGCAACCCGAGACGCGTGAAGAAAGTCACTATCGACAGAAACAGCGCAAACTTTGTTCAACATGAAACAGAACGAAGTACAAGGAAGCTGCTGCGGGCATCGCTTCATTTTACTCCGTCACCGGGGAATGTTTCGTTGCTTTCTGGTGTTACAATTCTCGGTTCAGGGCGCTGGAGCAGCAAGGTGCGATGGTGTTGAATAGCTATGCAGTCTCTGCGTGTGAGTCTGTGAAAGCGCCTCATGCATGCGTCTATATGATTCCACGCTGCGCAAGAAAGGTTGCCCGCATGGGAAACCTGTCTGCTTTGGGAAAAGAAAGAGATCAACAAACAAAACAGCGAGGGCTCGTGTTTAGAGAGCGCGCACCAGCAGAAAGAAATAAAAGTAGTTCCTTTTGATCATTTTCCTTCTTCTTTCTTCTTTTTTCTTTACCACTTTTTCACCTCGTCTTTTTCCACGATGGCCAATCCTGAATGCTGCGGATCCTCCTGCGCGTGTGAAGTCGACCAATGCAACTGCGTTGCCGATGCCTGCAAGTGTAACACCAACAACGCCTGCTCCTGTGCCAGTGCTGGCGCGTAAGTTTTCTCTTTTTCCAGTCTCTTGAAAAAGTTTTGAATTTCTTGACTAACCTGCGCTTCATAGTAAAACGGATGGCTGTCAATGCGGTGCTGAGTGCAAGTGTGCTGCCGAACAGGCTGCGGCGTCTGGTTGCGGCTGCGCCAAGTAAACATTGGACCACTTGTCATCGATGGTGCTGCAGCGGAGAAATGGGTCGAAGGTTTTAGGTGGGAGCAGGCTGCCATCATGTATTTTTTGGAGGTTAGAGAAATAAAAATAAAAATTTGCTACTTGTAAGAAACGGTCATCCCTTCATGTTGCGTCCAGGCTCCGTTCTAGTTTCATGTAAAGCACATAAGTCGAGGTAAGCAGGTTGCCAGTCCCTCGGGCACGGTGACCATCTCACATTGACCATTAAAAACGTGGCGGACATACAAAGCATACCGGGGATACCCAGGGGAAAGGGATCAATCGACCTTACCATTATCGTCGAAATCACCGTGGAGCGAGAGAAGGACGTTCAACACCATCCCAAGCAATGCTCAATATTCACGCGCACATGATCGTTTGGGGACCGTCATGCTTGACATGTGTACGACATACTGTACTTTATCGCTCATAATTGCAAAAGAATGTGGTGACGATCACTGGGGTGTTTTGATTCGACGTCACCACAGCCAACCTTCCGTGCGTGTCGTACATCTCGCCCGCTCGGATCGATGTATGCTTCATGAGAACGCAGCCCCTTCCATTGAAAGAGTTTTTTTGTGCTCCTGATGAACCCCCGGGGCTATTACAGAATTTGAAGCTAAAAACGTTCGAAATCAAAATGTCGTACAACCGTTGAATAAAAGGACGACTGCACGTCCAAGCAAATCCAAGTGGTGCCAAGCCCAGTTGCTATTTTTTTTTTTAGCGTCGTGGAGAGCACACACAGCCAGGACTCAAAGTGTGAAGTATTTACATTACAATACAATAGATAAGAAGGAAAGGGGTAGGAGGAAAAGGAAAAGAACAAATGGACGGATGACATATGCTAGAAGAGCCTTGTCGATCCTTTTCCTCGTAATGGGTGCACAAGGTTATGTGATCAAGTATAATGTGTTCTGATGTGCGAGAAGTGTACGTGTGTGACCTATTTCAATTTCCGATCTCCGTGCAGCGACTTGCACTATACTCAAATGGCTGAGGGAGTATCTGTGTTCTTTTTTTTTCTGTCCATCTTTTCTTTAACCCCCAATCTAAAAAAAATCCAATTAGAACGCAACTCTTCCTCCACTCCCACTTTTTCCGAGATGGTCATGGCTTCAGCACCACGGCGCAACGTGGTCCTCTTTGCTGTCGTGCTCATCTTTTTGTTTTCGATCACCTACTTTCGCCATGCAGCCTATGACAAGCTTGGTGCCGTTCCTGAGGAATTCGAAACACCGCCCCCACATACCCAACCCATACCACCACCTCTTGCTGTCAAACCCGCCACACCTTCGCCTCACGACGCACCCCAGCTTGCGCACAACGACCCTCAAACGCCTCCGCCGCCACCACCACCTTCAGCACCCGTCCTGCCTTCTTTGCCCGGCGTATGTGATCTGGTCGACTTTGACTGGCTGTAAGTAGTGACGATCTGAAAGATACACCCAGAAAGAGGTGCTAAAAATATTTTTTTGTCCTTTTTAGAACATCAGATCGTATCTACTGGGACGGCTGGTCGTCCAAGTCCATGTTCATGGATACCGATGGCAGCTTCACGCTTGATAACGTGACGCTGGAAGCTGGCCGAGAAGTGTGCGTCGTCGTCTTGGTAAGGAAGAAACAATGAAATAGTAGTAGCGCCATTTTTTGTCGGGCGTTACTTTTCATCAGCCCTCTCTTTTTTTTTTTTTTTGTCTCACACCTCATATAATTAGCTTGGTCCCATCCCAGCTGTATCTGCGATTCGTCCCGAGATCCATTTTGCGCCAGCCGATAGCATCATCCTCCACGCCGTGGGCGAATCTGTCCAGTTCCCGATTTCGCTCGAGCAGCACTATCGCCATACGAACGCCTACTACGCCTCGGTGCGATTTACGCACCAAGACAACTATGTTTTGGATACGACCACTGAATACCGGTCGTACTTTTGGGAGGATCCTATTTATCATCCGTGGCGTCCGTTCCATTACATGTCCAAAAACTTTTTAAGCGTTGTGCCATCCCAAAACGAGACGTCGCCGATTTTGGTCCCATGTGATGCGGCCCACCTGCAAGAGCAGGCCAGCCGCAGCTGGATGACCAAATCAAATTACCGCACGCTTTATCCTTTAGGCTTTTATGGCATGTTTGGCTCGGCTCAGGAGGACCATGCTGTGGATGACCAGCTGTACGTGTATGATCAGTGCCGCCTCGAGTATGTCTCTGGTAGCCAGGCTGCACAGTGCTTGCACGGCAAGACCATCCACGTCTGGGGTGATAACCACATCAAGCGCAACCTCAAAGCGTTTAGCACCGCCAACCGCTGGTGTGCTCCCGGTGAGCCATGCGAGTGCCACGATACCGACGACGATGCCTTTGAATGGGCTGAAAATGCAGATGTGCCTCTCCGGATCAACGCGACCTGGCAGACCGATACGACATTCCATTTTAACCGGATCGGCAGTATCGCGCTTTCGGATGTGCGACAGGAAATCAAGGGCCGTGCGGCCCAGTACGACTCGGCGGACATGGTTTGGCTGAGTTTTGGCAACGACGATATCCCCATCAGCCGCTTGACGCCGCGCCAATTCGCGCAATCCTTTAAAGATCTTATCACCTTCCTTGTCACCGAGGTCTACCCGCACCAAACGGTCGTGGTACGCACGCCACAATTTTTCTGCTGTGGTTTTATCCACGGCACATCCTGGAACGCTGGCCGCGCTCGCGCCTTTGCCACCATTGTGCGTCAGACCGTAGCAGATCTGCAGCGCGAGCGGCCTGGTCTCCTTCTCTGGGATACCCACCACCTCGGTATGCAGGATAGCACCTGTATTGCATCGGGATCGACGTACTCTAGACGCAACGTCGTTAACGTTGAGAACCTGCTGCTGTGGAATCTCCTTTGCAGCGCCTAGACAACCACTCCATCCAATTCATCAACCCACTCCATCACTTTACCGCAGTGCTCTTACTTATAACGCACTCACATTCATTTGCGATCAAATTATTTCGCGTTTGTTCTTCCTCTTCTTCCCATGTACAAGCATACCAGATCTTCTTCCTTTATTGCATCACGAAAAATAAATATGTAAATGCTAATATCCACCATAAAGCCGGCCCTATCTGATTCGCAATAGAAACAGGTGACATTTCCGGCAGGTCAAAACCGGAGGGACTTTGGTCAGCTACGTCCTGAACTAAACCGTCCGTAATATGGATCAAGCCATCCTTATAAATAAGGTCGGACGCGAGGATGTGCACCCCATTCACTTGGACTTGATCACGGTCGATCGTGATATTGTAACCATTGCCACTCTTATCGGCCACGCGTGAGCTGTTCGCGAGCAGTGCTTGCTGGGCCGCACGGTCGATCATCATCTTTTGCAAGGTGAGCGCAATTGTCGCCGTAGGTGTGTCACTGTCGAGGAGCTTGCGCATTGCAGCGTTGTTCGGGGCAAAAATGGTCGCATGCGTGACGAGCGCAGTGGATAAGTTGAGACGGCCCAAGGTATTCAGAAACTCGGTTGCCTCCGGCAGAGCTGCCAGGGTCTCCTCGGCCGTGAGTGGCACTGCAATGGGTGCTTTGAGAAGATGCAAAACGCCATTGTCAGCTTTGACGGTGCGGTCCACGGTGGTCTTGTTGATGGACCACACGCCGTCGGGGCCAGCGCCAATCAGTCTGTGAATGGATGTGTTGTAAAGCCCGGCCTGGTCGAGCGAAATACGTGTGTGCGGCACATAATGATAAGCCAATGATTCGTGTGAGCCAGCATCGGGTGTCATGGCTGCGTCGGGTACGGCAAAGAGCGTGCCACCGTCCTTACGCAGTTGCGAAGCGAGTGGAGTGTGGTGCAGGATGGCATCATGGAAACGCTGCGCGCCGTTGCTCGGTAGGACATCAAGAAGGTTTTGCGCCAAAACAGCAGTGGAGAGGTATACAAGTATGAGTACAGTGTCGAGGTGCATGATAAAGCTAAAGAGACTTGGTCTGTGCCGTCTTTTCGTATTGTGCCGTTCATGATGGTTTCGCCGGGTGTGAAACCGTAGATCAAGCGACTGAGTCGGACTTTCACCGTTTCCATACAACAGGCACATCTTTCCCGCATAGCTGATCGCCTGCAACAAATGCTTGTATACCTTACTTTACTACATTCTCATGATTGAATTTGTACTCATTGTTAATCGACGCGGGCAAACCCGTTTTGCACGCTACTATACACAAATACCGGAGGATTGCAGTGCATTTGAGTTGGGCATTGCACAGCAGTGTTTGGTCCGCAAGCCAGGCGAGGCAAGTTCAGCCATGATTTCCGTAAAAGGCAGTGAGTGAGACTAATAACGATCCATGGAATCCATGCAGGCCCTCTTTCTTGAAAACGGCACGCGCACGCTTGGTAAGATCATACGGTTATCGGGCTTGTGTAGCCTCATTGTTCTTTAAACAGTATACCGCGTGTATGGTCCGCTTTATTTTATCGTCGGCTGTGACCAGGATGAGGTATTGCAAATAGGGTCTTTTACATTCCTGAAACAAAACCCTCACGTGCCCTTGTTCAGAACGTATTTGCCATATTAGAACTGATCCAATACTGTGTTGGTAAGGTTATGAGAACCTGAAAAAAATACTTTACATCCTAACAAGAACAGAGCTTTTGGATCGCTACTTTGAAAAAGTGGTAAAGACCGGAAAAGCACTTTGAACGGCATTGACTCCAGTTGACTCACGGAATATTAGACGGAGCTGGATCTGATGTGCGGCTTGGATAGGGTAACCATTCTATTTGACGAAGTCATATCGGGTGGCCATATCGTGGAAACCCATCGCGACCGCGCATTGGCTGCGCTGCTCGAGCTGTGAAAGGTCCGCTCTTACCTTGCACGACCTTCGCGTCCTCTTTGATTGGCCCTTCTACTTTCCAAGGAAAGCGGACTTTCCCGCTTTTTTTTTTCTTGATTTGATATCGCTATCGCTTTTGTGTACCCCACCTTAACTCACACACTTATATCTCTCTCTTTCTCTTTACTTTAATACACTTACACCTCTTTTCATCAACTTAACATGTTGGAACGCAAAACGGAGGAAGGAATCATCATTGATAATGCACCACCCCCCGCCGCTCACTATGGTGACTCGGAAAAGATCGAAGAGTACACTTACGATCCGTCACGCAAGTCCTACCAAGAAACCAACGACACTGTCAGTCTTCAGCACGGCACCAAGCGCTCACTCAAGGCTCGCCATGTCCAGATGATCGCCTTGGGTGGTACTATTGGGTAAAACAGTACAATATGTTATTATACCCCTGCTCACTAGGCGAGTGCTTTTAGTACCGGCCTCTTCCTTAACTCGGGTGGCAATATTGCTGATGCTGGCCCTGCTGGTGCCTTTATTGCGTAAGCTTGTGAACATGTACTATTGACTGTCACTCACCTTAATTATAATAGCTACTGCGTCAGTATGTATCCTAACGTTTTTTTGTCACGTATCACCCTGCATCAAAATAATGACAAACTTAATTCTTGTATCTCTTTTTACCTCTCTTCATAGTCGGCTTCATGGTATGTTCCCAACCGTAAAAGAAAAAAACCTCATATTTCTAATGCGATACAAAAATAGGTCTACTGTATCATGACGTGTCTTGGAGAAATGGCTACGCTCATCCCAGGTACACAAAATATAGACGGACATTTGATGTAAATGCAAACTCATGCATGTTCTCTTAGTGTCTGGCTCGTTCAACCATTATGCTACGCGATTTGTTGACCCTGCCTTGGGTTTTGCCTTGGGCTGGAATTATTGGTAAGGCTTCAAATCCCTCTTCTATATGCTATATATACTTACTTATGTAAGCGAATCATAGGTTCTCGGTAAGCAAGAGAGAAAAAAAAGGATAGAATGACTTGATTTGGACTTATCGCATGTCTCTGTTTGCCTTATCATATTATTTTGCGTGCATGTGTTTTTTTCAATCTTTAGTGGGTAAGTACAAAAAATATACTGGCAGCGGATCAAAATGTCTCACACCCTTATTTTGTCGTAGGCTGTCACAATTGCTACGGGTACAAATACAAAAGAAGCAAAGGAAGAGAAAGAATTTCTCACGCGCCTTGTTTTGTAACGATGTATAGAAATCTCGGCGGCAGCCACCATTATTGAGTGGTGGGGTGATCTTATCCCTAATCCCGCCTGGTCGACTATCTTCATGGTCCTTATCCTCGCCATCAACCTCGTCAGCGTCAAGTCAGTTCCCCAATGATAAGGAGTTATAATTTTCTTTACTGATCGACCTTTTTTCAGGCTTTATGGTGAGATGGAATATTGGCTTGCACTCGTCAAGATCCTGGTCGTTATCATGTTTATCATTGTCGGTGAGTTTACTAAATATGGTAATGCTGGTTATTTTTTGGCTCACGTGTCTTTTAAGGTATCCTCGTGACTACCGGCGCAGTCGGTGCTGGCACCATTGGCTTCGAGTGAGTCCTTGCCATCATGTGAATAGGCTCTTTCTAACTGCTCTTATCTTAGGTACTGGAAGAATCCCGGTGCTTTCGTCAACGGCGCCGTCGGCACCGTCAGCGTCCTCCTCTCAGCCGGTTTCTCTTTCCAGGGCACCGAAGTTGGTATGTCACACGTGCACGAAGCTCAGGTCTTTTTCTCTTGACTGACACCATTCAAGTCGGTATCACTGCCGGTGAGGCGCAAAACCCTACCAAGACCCTGCCGCGTGCGATTCGTAACACGTTTTGGCGTATCATCTTCTTTTACATCGTCACCATCTTTTTAATTGGCATGTGTGTTCCTGCCGACGACCCGAACCTCTCCAACGACGACGGAACGGCTGCGACCGCATCCTTTACTTTGATTTTCCAGCTGGCTGGCATCAACGGCGGTGCGCATTTCGTCAACGCTGTCATTCTTCTCAGTGTCCTCTCGGCCGCTAATTCTTCTCTTTATACCACTTCACGTACGCTTCTCGGTCTGGCGCGTGATGGTAACGCCCCTGCTTTCCTCCAGCGCGTCAATCGCTTTGGCTCTCCCCATTGGTATGTCCGATGATTAGCCGCATCTATGACGAGCTGACTTTTTTTTTTTGGCACAGGGCTGTTGTCTTTTCTTCCATCATTGGTTTCGCAGTTGTCTTTGTATCCATTTACAGGTACATGCATAAATGTGAAAACGGCTGCATAAGCTCACATATAAATGAATTAGTGCTTCCGCTGCCTTTGAATGGTTCCTGAGCATCACCGCTGTCTCGGGTTTCATCAGCTGGTCGGGTATTGCATTTGTGCATCTGCGATTCCGCCGCGGTTATGTTAAGCAGGGACGCGACCTCAACGAGCTTCCGTACCGTGCGTTTGCATACCCCTTCTCTGGCCTGTTTGCCTGCATCCTTACTGTCCTCATCATCCTCGGTCAAGGCTATGAATCTTTCGCGCCCAGCTTTGACCGCATCAAGTTCCTCACCAGCTACATTGGCGTCGTGCCTGCTATTTTGTGCTATATTGGCTACAAGCTGGTGCGTCGCTCCAAGGTCGTGCCGATTCTCGAGATCGACTATGACACGGGCCGTGCTACGTACGATGATATGATGATGGACGACGAAGCGATTGGTCATATTCCCTGGTGGAAGCGCATTCTCGCGTGGATCTTCTAGACGGGCTAGTCACATTCCCACCTTATGTATAACTGTACATTATTGAAAATGATGTATATTTAATTTAGTGCATCCATTAGCAATTTTTTCCTGGCTATAAAATATCATAATGATATTAGGAAGACTCATCCTGATAGGAAAATAATGATAAAAAAAAGCTCAGACAGACAAAAGTATGATTTTATGATGATTATACAGTTTCGTCATGGAAAGCCCAGGACGTTTTCTTGGGCGAAGCATGTGCGCTCCGGATATACAGGTCGTTATCGGGTGGTAGTTCCTTCACTATGTCAGCTGGATGCCAATATTGCGGAGACAGAGGCTATAGATACCTTCTTTGTGCAACTTGAGAGCATGGACTGGATGGACAGACAAACCTGTGCCACAGTTTGCACGGGTGACCAGTCCTTGTACAGTATATTGAGACAAATGTGCCCATTGGAATAGATCTAAAGTGGCATGAGTTTTACAGTGCGCCATCTATCATAGATAACATACACTACAGAAACAATCTGTATAAGTACCTAATGCATTTCTTTTTATCATAACTTACTGTGGATGGATCGGGACGTAAGGTTTAATGAAGAGGACTTCAGGTGACTCGAGCGGGTAGGATGGCGTAAAACGAAACTGCGACATGTGTCTAAGGGCAGATTCTCATATTGAACCTCTTCCAACATACCTCAAGCCGAAATTCTTCACCCTGCCAAATCCCCAAATGGTGTTAAAACGGTTCATGCAGATAAGAGCATGTTTCTTACCTCATACAGTGTACCAGGTGCACCTCTTATCCGCAGTTGCCATCTAATGTAAGGACAACAATGAGACGAGGATGGAAATAGGGTTGGATCTTTGATCGCGTACTTTTTAAAGTCGTTGGCATCGTCTATAATGACTCCTTCAGGTGCATTGGAGGAGAGATCTGTCCAGAAGCAGAAGCATTAGAACCCCCGTGTGAAAAAAAGGACGACGCTAGAAGGTGTACCGAGGAGTTCTTTGGAGAGTCGCTTGGAGAAAATAGGTTTCGCCATTAGTTTAGAACGATCGGCAATAACGCTGTGTGTAAGAGTGGATCTATGTGCAAATCAAATAGATCAGCCAATGCGCCGATGGCACGCTTCAAAGGATGGAAAAAGTGGGAAAGTGAGAGAGGCCAAAAAAGACAGACTAAGAAACAGCAATGGGATGATGAGACGTGACCCCTCTTCTCCCGTTCGGCTAGGCTGAGCTCGAAATAAATGGCATGTTTATGCAGACACTGGCAGTCGTTTGCATTTTATATACTGTATAAGCAGGGATATATCTAGATGCAATGGAGGATAAAAGAAAGGGATGCATTATGTATTTACATTGAGGATTCTCGCCATCATGGTCTCACCCATGAAAGCATGCATGAAGCTGTTGAGCGTGCTATCGTTCGTCATAATTTTGCTCAGCATGCTCAGATTGCTCTCGGCAAGAGTCTGCACGCTCTTATTACGGCATT
This sequence comes from Syncephalastrum sp. PYS2702, assembly GCA_023630325.1. Taxonomy (NCBI): domain Eukaryota; kingdom Fungi; phylum Mucoromycota; class Mucoromycetes; order Mucorales; family Syncephalastraceae; genus Syncephalastrum; species Syncephalastrum sp. PYS2702. The sequence goes on along the minus strand of JAMAMT010000023.1, from coordinate 225,122 downwards.
CCTTGAGCCACACAAGCATGTTCATCACGATCACCACCCAATGTTTCCGGTAGTGACAGTGTATCCGCGTGCTGAGAATGCAAAGAATCTTGGTTATCGCATCGCAACACACCGACACGATCAACAGCGCGCGCTCCTCGTCCACGCGCCCGTCAAACCTTGTGTTGACCAGATCCGCGGTGGATGGGGTCTTCATCAAGCGCGATTCTATGAGTAGCCAGCCTATGTAGTACCGTAAGTTCAGGTAGAGCACGCATGGATCGTATTCGTGCTCGCGCGTCAGTTGGACGTCGAGGTAGTCCATCGGGGCTCGGCTCATCCGAAAATCAGACGGCAATCGGTAAAAGAATTCAATCAAGCGCTTTTCGATGGCTTCAATGTCCTTACACCGTACTGGGATGGGCGTGAGTGACAAAAGACGCCGCTCGAGTTCTTCGGAGCCGAGCATCGGTCCACCGGGGATAATATTCAACGCAATCACAAAGCGAAACACGCGCACCGCGTGAGCCATCTCCAGATCGCCTTCTTCGCAGGGCAAGACGGTGGGCAGCGTGGCAGTGTCGGGAAGCACGACCGGGTCAAAGTCGTGGACCTTGTCAAAAACGTCAAAGGCCAATACTTGGAGCGGCCGCACCGCGCAATACAAGCGCTTCCATGTCTCGGCGGTGACGAGACTCACAAAGTCATTTGCAGCAGGCGGGTCGTACAGATGCTGGAGCTGCGTGGCCATATTCCAGGCAAGGCCGCTGTAAAACCTTGCCTGCTTGTACTTGGATGTCAGGATCGCGTAGCGCGACAAAAACCAAAGTGCGGCCAGTGTATCTACGTCGCCCTCGTTATCTTCAAACAAGACGTCCTCGAGCATGTCACGCGCCTGTCGGTAGCACTGCTCGGCAAACACGCGGGTACTGACCGGTAAAGGCAAGGAGGCGGTATGGCGGCAAGTGCTGAGGGCAGCCATGCATGCCACCGCGTTGGTGAGAAGTGAGTCCGGATTGGCCTTTAGTATAGGTTGGTGGAAGTCGCGCACCAAGGTCGGATGGAGAATGTAGGCACACTGGAAATAGCCGTCAACGAGCATTTGTTTGACGTAGTTGGCATAAGTGTCGTGGTTATCTGCGAGGAGCGGCACGGCCTGCAGGTGCTTAAAAGCACGCCAGGTATCCTTGACAACGTAGAAACGAATGTAGTCGGCCTGAATTACTCGGTTCGTCATTAGTACAGCCGTATCGTCCATGACCGAATAAGGATTTGGGCTACGAGGGATATAGGAAAAATGCTGCATCAACTGTTGAAGGAGCTGCGAGAGGTCGGCCACAGTCTGGACACCCGTCTCAAAGCTTGTTTGTTGTCCACGCCGTACGATCCGGACCGTGCGCCTTGCCCTCTCCTTGCGATAGTCCTCAACAAAATCCTCCAAAACGGTCAGGTGGGTGTCGAGATTGCGCAGCAACATTTGCGCATTCTCGTTTGACACAACTACGGCCTGGGCCGACTGGCGTTCGCGTTTGGAAGGCAACTTTGGTTTCGCAATGTGTTTAACCACGCAGGGAATGCCCATCTTTTTACATCGCTCGCACTGCTGTGTGCCTTGAATGGGTATGCACCGTCGTCGACGCTTTCGGCACTTTTCACCTGCGTTACAAGCAGGAATCGTCAGTAGCCATGATCTCGGTTTAAATTGGGAAGAGGACTTACATGGACCTCTATGATATTCTTCCACAGTAGATTCAGGCATGGGGCAAGATAAGTGATCTGGTCTTCAGTCAAACCACAATCCAAAGTGATACAACAGAAGAAGCAGGAAAGAAAAAATAGATGCCGATAACCGATATATGATCCAACCCTAACCAGCTGAAATTACAGCTATGTTATCTTTTACTATTACTAGGCACAAGCCTCTCTTCAGCGTGCACTTTGTCCATGTGCTGCTTCTGCTTTAAGACTCGTGCTAGGGGAGGTGTAAAGGACCTTCTCGGAACCATTGTTCTTCCATGCTTTCTTTGCTGTGCGACGGAGCTATATCATAGCTATGATCTCTTACATAGCTTGCCCAGAATAAAGACACTCAATGCTGACCCTTATGTGATCGATTAGATGCAAAAGCCAGTGTTTCTGGTTGACCATGTAATGAAAGGTGGAAGTAGATCTAAGAGGGAGGCACGTGATCTAGCATTGTATAACTTTCCGGGTGTACCGAACCATATTACAAGTCAGCTTTTCTCAACGCTTTAACTTGCTTGAACGCGCATTTCATACCGCCATGACAGACCTCAAAACACGCAAATACGATAGACAGCTACGGTATGTACTCTTGAGTTAGTCATTATATACTGTTTGTTCTAAGGCTGAATAGTCTGTGGGCTGCCTCTGGTCAGACCGCCCTGGAGAATTCAAAGATCGCCTTGTTAAACGCGACCACAACCGGATGCGAGATCTTGAAAAATCTCATTCTACCAGGTACACATAGCAGCAGGACTCGCCGACGCTCAAATAACACGCTGTTCTATTCTAGGTGTGGGCAGCGTGACGGTGGTGGATGGGTCGACTGTGACAGAAACGGATATTCAGACCAACTTCTTTTTGGACGCGCACGCGGTCGGACAGCCTAAGGCTGAGTCAGCTGCTGCTCTCTTGAAAGAACTCAATTCAGAGGTCAACGTACAAAGCGTGAATAAGGTAAAGTAGCAAAGGAACTAAGTACAGGAGAGAGGAGTCAAGGCTGATGACAAAACAAGTCGCCTGAGGATATACTGCACAACGACCCCGCCTTTTTGGATACCTTCTCTGTCATCATTGCCACCAACCTCCACGAAGAGGAAACGCTTCTTTTATCTGACATTTGCGAGAGAAGCGCCAAAACACTGGTCTCTGTGCGCTGTAAGGGTTTCTGTTCTCTCTTCCGTGTCCAGGCACCCGAGCACCACAGTAAGCATCCAAATATTTTGCGATACACGCACTAAATGACTCTGTAGTCGTCGAACCCCACACCGAGAATGTGGTTGATTTGCGTCTCGGTGCGCCTTTTGCTTCCCTTCGTGACCATGCCAAAACGTATGACCTTGACACACTCGATCAGACAGACCACGGTCACGTTCCTTTTGTCATTGTCCTGATACAGACCATCGAGAAATGGAAGGAAGAGGTAAACTACATTATTGTGTCCAGGATACGGGCAAAAATCTCAATTTTCATTAGCACATGGACCGATTTCCGTCAACGTATCAGGAGCGTAACGAGATCAAGGCCATGTTAAAGGAGAAGATGCGGACACCGGACGAAGAGAACTATGAGGAAGCGCTCGCCAATGTTTTCCGCCTGTCTTCTACTTCATCCGTAAGTCCCGAGCAAAAGAAAAAAAAACTTGTCGCATCGACTCATGTGCATCATAAGATCACCCCAACCATTTCAAGGCTGTTTCAAGACCCAGCATGCGAAAATATTGACGCCAGGGTATGTCCATAATGTGGTGCTTTAATGTTTATTTTTTTGTCTTCTTTTGCTGACGAAATTCTTAGTCGGCTCCTTTTTGGATCGTGGCACGCGCGGTACGAGATTTCGTCGCAAACGAGGGTGAAGGCGAGCTGCCGCTTTCGGGAAAGCTGCCTGACATGAAGGCGGACACGAACAACTATGTCGCCCTACAGAACATGTAAGTCAGCGTTTCCGGTGTATTTACTGGCTGACCCACAGAGGTCAGATACCGTCAAAAAGCACTGCAAGACATTGCCGATGTTGCGCTTCGCGTTCGCTGCATGCTCCAAAACCTGCAACTGCCCGAATCGACCGTACCCAAGGAGCTTATTGAAACGTTTTGCCGTAACTCAGCCAATGTCAACGTCATTCGATACCGGACATTGCGCGAGGAGCTCACGACCCAGTCGAACGCTGGCAAGCTCTGTAAGTTGGCACATAACATATCGTATTTTTATTCATTGGAAAAATAGTATCGGCCCTCAAAAGCGACCCGAATGCAGCATTTAGCATCTTGTTCCGAGCATCCGACAGGTTTTTTAAGGAGCTAGGCCATTACCCGGGCACAAAGCCAGGGGGCGGCGCCGACGATGTCGGTCCGCTCAAGACGCACATGCGAGGCGTTCTCCAGGAGAGTGGCATTGCCGATGACGAGGCAAGCGCATGGCTCGAGACAGAAGACTGCCAGCGGGCGGTACAGAACTTGTATGTTCACAGATGCGCACATGAACGAGAGTATCTAATCTTTGAATTAGTGTCCGGTTCGCCAACAAGGAGATGCCCAACATCGCCGCCCTAGCGGGTGGCCTGGTGTCGCAAGAAGTCATTAAGCTCGTGACGCACCAGTACACGCCCATCAACAACACATGCATCTTCAATGGCATTTCATCCACGAGCAGCGTACTTGAGCTTTAGATTCTGAATGTCAAAATACATGAAAGTATGAAATGTGATGTGTGTGCACTTTATGGATGATGTAGAACGTATGTCTATTGTATCCGGCGGATGATGGATATGCCATCAAATGCAGGTAAAACGACGACTTGCAACCTCGGGTCATTTCTGACCTTCTCATTGAATGCATGAATCACCTTGGAGGCCTTTAGGATGCGTTTGGATGTGGTTTTTGGATCATACGGTTCGTATCCGGCTGTACGGTGCACCTGTCCCCAGAAGAGCACTAGAGGATTATTGGTTAGCCAGATGGACTTGTCGTGTATGGATTGCCTACCATTATCAACGACAATGACGCCCCTGTCTGCCAGCATATTATTTTCGAGAATGTGGTCGAGGTAATTGGGGTAGTCGGATTTATTGGCGTCGATAAACACAAAGTCAAACTGGCGCTGTTCCTGACTTAGCTTTGCCAAGCTTTCCAGTGCGTCACCGAGTCGCAAGTCAGCTTTGAGACCTGCTTTGTTGATTGCCTCGGCTGCCATGCTCTGCACTGCTGGGTCGGCGTCGAGGGAGACGAGTGACCCTGAATCCGGGAGTGCAGACGCGAGCGCCAACGTCGAGGAGCCTGTGAAGGTGCCAATCTCGAGAAGACGGTGAGCACCCAATAAGCCCACCAGCTGGTTCAAGAGGAGGCCTTGTGCCTTCGGTGCCATCATGTGCGCATTGTCCAGTTTGTCTGTCGTTTCCTTGATCAGGTCATCCCAGACCGATTGTTGTGGAATGGGCGTGCTGTAATCGGTCGCATACTTCAGCTCACCGTCGCTGCCCCGGGCTTTGAGTATCGACGCGTTCTTGATGTGCCCACTCGTGTGGTGCCGCACTCTGGATTGTGTGCGGACGACAGCTCGTGCCAAGGAAAGATAGCGCTGCATGAGAATATCAAGAAGGAAGAGAGCCAGCGATGGCCTAGCTCCCGTAAATTCTTCTCCTTATATAAGATAAAACATGCTCTGGACCAGTGGGTCGGTAGGTCAGTTCATGTCAGTGGTGCGGAACAACGCCCCTGATAGTGTTGTCTACAAATCTACCCGAGTCTTTGGTTCAGACTTACATTTTCGATCATATGACGCACGTGATGTTGCATTTAGCCCTACAGCGCTTTCTTATCACAGCATCTGGCTTTATGCGCAGTCTGTACCATAATACGACATACGACAAATGGCTGAATTATGCGCAAAGAAACGACCGGCATCTTTGTTTGCTGACTTGCTTGTATACATGCAGCATGACGGAATGAAACGCAATGAAAATGATGCCAAGCTATCAATTTGTGTCACCCATTGCAGTGGTGAATGCTTGGAAATTGCTACGTACAGTATTCATCATGCAGATGTTCGTGTAGTCCGAACACATGACGAAGGTACGGTCGTTGACGATAATCAGTCTCGCAGAAGGACAAATGGCTTATGCATACAGGCATTTGCTGTTTCTTTGTGCTATGACTGATGCTATTTCTCCTGGGGCAATATTGTTAGATTACAGTACAACATTTATTACAATGGGATAAATACTGGTCAGTCAAAACAAGTTGCCCTGGGTTCATCGCGTCGTCAGCAGCATAAAAGACCCGTCTCAGGCGCATGTTAGAACGCGCCACTAAAAATGACTTTCTCATGCTTATAGCGTACGGGCGTATAAAGTACAGAAACCAAAGACAGTGTATGATTGCGGAAGCAAATAACAGTGCCATTGTTATCAGGTATGCTGGTTATATAAAATAAAATGAATTTGACAACCTCTTTCTTGCACTCCGCGACTTGTTTCCTAAAAGGGCCCACACTTGCCAATTAATACCATTGCTGCCTGCTCATCATGTTGTCCCGCACGGGTCTGCTGTTGATTGGCATTGTATTCCATGTTGTCTACCTCTTCAGCATCTTTGACATTTACTTTACATCACCGCTTGTCCATGGCATGACCCCTCAGCAAATGAGCTTGCCCCCTCCGGCCGATCGTCTCGTCTTGTTTGTAGGCAAGTACCGCGCTTAGTTTTGTCGTGTCGACCACGCCGTGTTAACCACCGAAACAGCTGACGGTTTGCGAGCGGACAAGATATTTGAAGAAGAAGGCAAGGCACGAGCACCGTTTTTGCACCGGCAAAAAGAAAAAGGCACGTACGGCATATCTCATACGCGTGTCCCTACCGAATCCCGACCTGGTCACGTCGCCATTATTGCTGGCTTCTATGAGGATGTGAGTGCAGTGACAACAGGTAATAATCAGCCGATACAAGAAAGTAAGATAGACTAAGTCCTATCCAAGGCTGGACCGTGAATCCTGTCGACTTCGACTCGGTGTTCAATCAATCTAGGCAAACATGGTCCTTTGGTTCGCCTGATATTCTGCCGATGTTCCAGCAGGGTGCAAGCGACCCTGACCGCGTCAAGACCTTCATGTACCCACCCGAATTCGAGGATTTCTCAGGAGGTACTATGGGAAGATGGAAGAGAAGCTACGTGATAGCTGACGGTGAAATCCGGATAGAGGCATCCCACTTGGATACATGGGTTTTTGACCATGTCGAGGCGCTCTTCACCAACGCGACAAAAGATCCCGCGCTCAACAAGCAGCTTCGTGAAAAGAAAGTCGTCTTCTTCCTCCATTTACTCGGCCTTGATACGAACGGTCACGGTTTTCGCCCACACTCTGAAGAATATCACAATAACATCAAGCTGGTTGACCGCGGTATTCAGAAAATGGTGGATATGATTGAAAAGTTCTACGGTCACGACGGACGCACCAGTTACGTATTTACGGCCGACCATGGTATGAATAACCGCGGTGGTCACGGTGATGGTCATCCTGATAACACGCGTACGCCTCTTATCGCCTGGGGTGCCGGGATCAACATCAACACGGGCATGCACGATGTCAAGCAGGCAGATATAGCTCCACTCATGGCCACGCTTATCGGCATACCTCTGCCTGTCAACTCGGTCGGCGAGCTGCCGCTGGACTATCTGCAACCGGATGAACGTTTCCGCGCTGAAGCTGCTTTTACAGTGGCACGAGAAATTTCCGCGCAGTATCAAGTGAAGCATGGTAACTATATATTGCGAGTGACTCACGGCGGAAGAACTTACGGGGTATAGACGAGAAACAGGAAAGCGAGCTCTTTTTCAAAACCTTCTCCCAGATGACAGGAGAGAACGCGCCTGACAGGATCGTGACCCAAATTCAGCACCTGATTCATGCACGAGATTATATTGCGGCGGAAGCACTCGCCAACACACTCGTCGAACTCAGCCTGCGCGGTCTTCGCTACTTCCAAACATATGATTGGCTCTTTTTGCGTGGCACTATCACTCTCGGCTACGTTGGCTGGTGCTTCTACTGCTTAGTACACCTGATCGGATACGACGTGCTGCGCGGACCAGTCGAGGCATACCCTCGTGTGCAAGCGCTGGTAAGGAAGTTCATAGTATCCACTACGTGTATTGATATCGTATTTCAGGTTGACCTGGGATCCACTCTGGTCTTTGCTGGACTGGCCGGTATGATCTGGGTCCAACGTATGCCCGTCATGTACTACGCCTACATATTTTTCCCTGTCTTGTTTTGGAATCAAGTTCTGCGCAATGCAGGATATCTGCAGCATGCTGCTTCCAAGGTGGCGGAGTTTGGCATCTTCAGATCACTCGCTTATGCAGCCGTACTGCTCATTTTCTTGGAGTCGCTGGTAAGATAAGAAGGCAGCTTCAGGGAAGATCTAAATGTTGTATAGATCTTTAGCTATTTCTACCGCGAGCTGCTGTCAGCCTGTTTTATTGCCCTGTCCTTCTGGCCATTCACTACCTCTGTCCGCAAGCAGCAACCTTATCTTGCCTGGGGATGGACCGCCGCATGTTTATGCACGAGTGTATTTACATTGCTGCCAGTCGACAAGGAGAGCGATATCACCATGGTGTAAGCACAGAAAGGATATGTTTCCGCGCATTCTCATCATATAACAGGTCATCGGGAGCTGCACTGGGACTTGCAGGCGGATATCTGCTTTTGCGACATTTAAGATCGAATCAACGCGTGGACCGCCGTACCGCTTGGATTCTGCAGGCTCAGCTTGTCATGACGCTGTCTTCTCTTTTCCTGGTTCGCTCTACATCTGCTAGTCTGGCAAGACGCGATGGCCTGCCCTTCTTAAACCAAACCCTGAGCTGGGGTATCTGCAGTAAGTGGAGGGAAGAAAAGGACGGAATGGAGCATAGGCTAATGACCTGCGGAAGCGGTGTCGACCTTTTTCCCGTTCGTATACCATGGTCCGGCCGACAGCGACCATCTCGCCCGTCTTTTCTCCATCATCCTCGCGTTTGCACCTCTCATGACGCTGCTCAGTATCTCCTATGAGATGCTCTTTTATGTGTCACTGAGCATCACCGGTCTGCTCTGGCTCGAGATGGAACGTGCCCACTACATCCCCAAGAAGTTAAAGGAAAGGCCCCTCTTGGTGCAAGATGCACGCGCCTCGCTCCTGTTTCTGTTTTTCATCTGTGTGGCATTCTTTGGCACGGGCAATGTGGCCTCGCTGAGCAGCTTCTCGTTGGAAAGCGTGTACCGCTTTGTGACCGTGTTTGACCCGTTCATGATGGGTGCTTTGTTGATCGTCAAGATCCTGGTCCCCTTTTTCGTCCTATCAGCTATTTTTGGCGTCTTGAGCAGTGCGCTAGAGCTACATCCCTTCAGCCTGTTTTCGGTCGTGCTAACTATCACCGACATCCAGACGATCCATTTTTTCTTCTTTGTCACCGACTATGGCAGCTGGCTCGAAATCGGCACAAGCATCTCACACTTCTGTATTGCAGAACTCTTTATTATCTTTAATATCATCCTGTTCTTGCTGTCGCGCGTGCTGGTGGGTCACTTGGTCCCAGCGGGTGTCAAATCAATAAAAACATCATAGAAGCCTGGTCCATACCATTACTGTACTCTACCTTTTCCATATTAAATATGCAAGGTATTCGTAGGAGCGACAAATATTTACATTAGAAGTCTCTATCCTTTGTCGTGCTTGAGTGCTATTTCAGAATATGCGGTGTTTTATTGGATCCTACATGAGCAATATAACGTGCTCGTATGATGCTTATATATCGTGACATATTTGCGATAGAAAATCGCTCAGCAGGAGATGTTATATTCTTCCAGCACTACACCGTAACCGGCAACCTGGATCATACAATGCACAAAAACTGGGCCCTATCTGCTACAGATACAATGGAAATATGGGTTACCATATTTTGTTAGACGGTAGTGATCCGCTCAGAATGTGAACGCGTTGAATCCGTTTCTTGTGTTGTTATGCTTCAATATTACTCGCGTATATTCCCTTTTGCTTTTCTGACAACTTCTAAACATCTAGGTATGCTATCTAAGCGCCAGATATTTCGGCTGCAGAATGTGAAGATGTATGCCATGTTGTTAATAATACCTACCCTATTATAGATGTACACATAGCAAACCCGTTCAAAAAGCATACGCAATAAACAATAGATAAGCATGATACACTTAGCCGCGGCAGGAAATAGATACATGGAAGTCACTTAAAGCTAGCACAGTCATGGCATGGCGGTATATAGTCAATGTTTCATTTTATCACTGAGTCGATAGCAGTACATATACATTATATTATAATATCCTATCCTGCAGTCATCACCAGCTCTATTCTAGCACTGAGCAGTATTGTTAGCTGCAAGATAATCTATGTGCCTAGAGTACTTTCGGGTTCAAGTTTTTGCTAGCATATCTCGTGGTGTCATAATCCATTCGAAGCAAGGTCTCTTTGTTTGTGCATAATGTATGCAAGTACAGCCGTTTTTGCTTACTGCACACTATATAAACGCGCAAAAGTCGAGTAGGATATATTTCAGGATGCAATTATACGGCATATACATATTGGGGCATTTCAGTGTGAAATGTGTGCTGTAGATTTACAACGAAAAGCTACCAAATCCACTTCTTATTTTTCGTCTTCAGACTCTTCTGAACTGGATTCAAAGGGATATGAATTGGACCCTTCTGAACTGGATTCGCGGGGATCTGAATCCTCCACGTCTTCTTCTTCCCTTTTCTTCATACATTTCAGGCAGCGCGCATGGTTAACGTCGTTGCTTCTAAAGCATAGCTACACGTATTAGCTTTCAACGAATGTACCATATGACTGACCACCTTTGCGAAGGCGCCGCGCGGCTTCATCCGCATACAAATAGCACATGTCAATGTCGCAGCTACCTGTGGTGGTGTGCAAGCCATGCACATTATCATTGCTGGGTTCTTGTAATAGTACGATGCCTGGGCTACGGACGGTATATCAATGAGAAAAACGTGAATTCGTACGCCAATTCATCATATTACATACGGTGATTAGTGGCCTTAAAAGGGAATCAACTTTGGATACAGTGAAAAGTACTTTCAAACTTACCCACATCAACTGTCGCTCCGAGAATTCTTTGTACTGTTTGTTCTGTGTAATGATATGTACTCAACAACATATGGCATTCCATGCCTGACAGTATTGCTACAACATGCACGTACCTTCTGGCAGATTGCGCAGTGCAGCGTCCGACACGCAGGGCTATATTTCTTCATGGGCATCCCTTCAATCAGTGGATGACACCAAAAGAAAAAGTCTAAAAGGGAAAAAGGTGTCTTTGTTCACTATTTCGCGAAATCCTCAGATCCATATAATTTAAGATCATGATTCATCCTCCTTCCCATACAATAAAAAAAGCAAGTCTGAATCTGATCACACGTCACTTGATAGGCACCCATCACTTTGACGGCTATGCTAATTTATAAACTTTCGCAGAGGTTTTCCTTCAGATAACGTGGTCTATTTATCACTGCCTGAAGGTTGAGACACTGGCGTCTCCATTTTTTGGTTTGCGAATGGAATGGTTTCTTGCGGTTATGGTATGTAAAATTATGATTTGATGGTTTGATAGTGGCTCGATGCAAGCAGCATGTCCATTTGGAATTGGAGAGCGTATGATTGGCTGAGTAGCTGCTTGACCTGGTCGGATACACGATCACTCTCCTGCAGTCATTCATTAGCAAAAAATAACGTGTCCTTGCTATATTCAATCTATTACCTGTCGTAATCGCCGTTCTTCGTCGAGTGACGCTTCGTCTGCGCCACGGGGTATAGTGCTTGTTGGTGACTGGGATTGCAGAGCAGTGGCGGTGGCTTTCAGGCGCTTGAACAAGTCGTCGAGGTCGTTGCGAGCTTGCTGGAGGTCGGCCAGTTTGGGTTCCTGTCGCATCGACTGATCGGAGGCATCGGCCACTGCTTTCATTATCGCAATCATGCTGCCCCAAACCTTGGCGAGTGTGTCCAGCGCCTCACTTGCTTGTCGATGTTGTTCGTTCATTCCACAACCTGCGTTTTCAACGTTTCAATGCGGAGCGGCGAAAGATTAAGCCTACCGTCGGTTGTCTAATTTTACGTCTCAAATCAGGTCAACTTCTGTCATGAACTGAACTGAATAAGTCGACGCTACTTAATTTGCGCAGTGGAAGCCAGGATTGACTACATCCATAGACTGAAACTGACTGCATCAAGGTAGATTTTGATATTTTCTGTTGCCTTAAGCACAGACGCCTGTTGAATAAGAAGCAGTGCACATAGTCTACCATGATGGACATCAGAAATACGATACTGTATATAAGGGCATGACACAGCGTCCTTCTCAGTTATTGGATTTAGCTATCATTCACAGTCATCCTGTTTTAGACTACTAGTTTGGCGTACAAAAATAAAAGAGGCATCTTTAGCTGTTTCTCGAGGCAGCTTTCAAGCGCGTCCTCCGCTTTTTCCAAGAATGGTACGGGGATGGTTCAGCTCTTATAAATCATAGGCTGCTTTTGTCAATACATATTCCAACTACCATTGTTCTCCTGAGAAGTGGCCAGATTTCGTGTACTGCTATGCATAGTAAAGTGACGATGAGTGTGAAGTAGCCATCAGGTTCTCCACTAGGCCCATCTCAATATAATTATTATAAAAGACCGGAATGAACCTATAATCTACCACTCTTACCACTATGATATATACCGATCAAGTTAGGGATTGGTTTAGAGCTGGACGTGCGTGAATATTCAAAATTTGGAATCAATTGGTCACGGGGAAGGTGCTTCATTTGATCCGGATAACGGGATTCTGGGCAGTGTCTACCAGAAATCGTCAACCTGAAAATTTCAAACTGGGCCAAAAGCAAGGTTGAAGTTGTTTGGGAAGGGAAGAAGCTATCGAGCTTACTGAGCGCATCCATCGCTATAGCTAATAGCAAATTGCCTATAAGCTTGGACGACGAAAAATAGGTTTTGCCTTAAAAGGTTGAAATCTATGCGAACACAATCATGGGGCGGCACTTTTTTTTAAGCGAGTAGCGGTGAAAGAGCAATTTCCTGTCAATGACTTCCCCACAGCAAACGAATTCATATGGGCATCCACCCAACAATGACAACTTTTCCCCCTTCAAATACTCATCACCTACTTCTGCGTCGTCTAATTCCTCTTCATCTTTATCCAACTACCTTGAACGCACGCCTACGACCGTAACACAGCCAAGTGCGGCCCCTCATGTGAATAGTTCGTTTACGACGAGTCATCCTCAACCAGCCGCGCCACCTGTTCCCACACGATCCGTGTCGGCTACGACGCCCAGAATGCGTGCACCACCGAGTGGAGGTAGCAGCCAAATCAATCGGCATAGTACTGCGCGATCGCCTGAACCCATGACACGCCAAAGCTCGGCTACCAGCGTGCTACAGCAGCCACATCAGCAGCAGCAGCAACAGCAACAGCAACAACAACAACAGCAGCAACAGCACACGACGGCGGCACCCCGTTCCATACGACTCAACCGCACCTTCTCAGCCCATAGCACAGCGACAACCAGCAGTGGCAAACCGAGCCAGCGGCCGACGTCACCCATCACGTCGCCGAGTATCCATAAATCAATTACTGCGCTGGACGCAAAGTCAATCACGCGTGACATTGAGCAACGCTCAGCCCATTATATGCGTGGCAGCGACGAGAGGGTGACCTCGCCTTCTTCGCCGTCCAACCACCCGTCCAACTTCTACTTCTCACCTCCCACTCATCCAGCAGCTCCTCCGCCGCCACCGCAACCGCAATCCCAAGTCCAAACGCAAGCCCAGTCTTCACAGCCGACTGGTATGAACACGCCAAGCAACGCCTCCATGCATACCATCCCACAGCCGCCTCCCTCCTTTCACCCTTATCACCAACCCTCCTCGTCCATCGATACCGCCTCTCTCGCACATCCTCAGCAGCCGTTACCATCCCAACACCCTTACTTGCGCCAGGGCAGCGTTAGCTCGATCACTATCGCCAGCAGCGTCAACCCAGGCTCCATTCCGCCTCCCGTTCCCAATCCCCCCATTCCCCCATCCAATGCACAAGGCGACGTATGGCAAATGCTCTGCGTTCGGGTCTTGCCGCTTTTCAACGGCGAAGGCGTCAAAGGCAATATTGAGGATCTGAATGAATTGTTAAGGTATGTGCGATACCCGATGCAACCCACGCCTCTAATCGCACATTACACAGACGCTGCTTGACTGAGCCCGTGTCACCTCAATTGTATCGCGACATCGAAGGCCTTTTACGCGATGGCATGTTTACACTCAACGCCAAAATGCTCGGTGTCACTGACGAGAAGCTGCTCGACCGCCTCGTCGAGCAATGGTCCTTTTTCTTCACCTATGCTCTGCCTTATTTTGAGGCCGTATTCTTGCCCCTGCGCACAGACGTGCGCTATCGCTCTGAGGACGAAGCCGAAATGTGGAACGTCCGCGATATGGCCCTCCGCAGTTTCCGCGACAACGTCATCTTGCTGCAAACAAAACGCCTCGAAGGTAAGAAAGTGGAAAGAAAGAACCAGTCCCTCCCCTCCCGCTTCCCACGCCTGAACAAGTAGCTCATTGATATGGTGATTTATCATTGCAGATGTCTTTGCCAAGCTCTTCACGGACTTTGGTTCGTCGCAGAACCCAGCTGCGACGGCGGCCAAAATGCTGCAAATGACCTCCCTGCTGGCATCATCACCTGACCACAATGAGGAGATTGAGCGCGTGCTATCGAGCCTCAAGTCGAACTGGAAAATTATGATGACCAAAGGCGATCGCCGCGGTTTTGCTGGCGTCAAAAAGAAGCGGCCAGGCCAGGGCGAGGCGCCCAAGAACCAAATGTTCGGCACTCTAACTTAGATACATATACAGAAGCTGAACAAAGAACAAAGAAACCCCCATCATCTACCTACATGCATCTGAAATAATAAAGCTTTGCATCCTGCCCATTCTTTGTCCCTGCTTTGGCCTCTCCTATATTTCCGCTGTGGCGGGTTGCTGGGCTGGATCGGGCACGCATTGACAGTTGTACCAAGTTGAGCGTCGCACAGGCTCGGGATCAAAGTTGCGCGCCTACAAGCCCAGTGCGCTGTCCTGTAAAAGGAAGGGTTCACCGAAAGGTAAGGCAGCCGCAGGAATGACGGCTCGCTCATGGGATTCGTGGATTTCAAGAGACTGGATACGCATCTGTGTAACCCCAAATAAGTTCCCGCAGAGCACTTGGGAAAAAAAGGTGCGATGGTTTTCGCCCATGTCACTCTCTTGCACCTTGTGTGGCGCCACTTGATCCACGAGCCTGGGTCTTCTTTATTGGGAAAGCAAGGCCAGCCTCATCCACTCTCATTGTTCGCGCGTGTGCTGCATCCCACTTCCCGTCGCACTATCAAACCCACACTTCCTGTCGACCTGGCTCATGGAAAGTAAGGAAGCTCAAGTCAGAAATAAAAACCGGCCAGCTCCAATCGAATAGCGAAAAAGCATCCTATCATTATCAGTGACAAGAGAACGAGCGTGAGTAAAGTAACAAAAAGTTTAATTGGCCAACGGCAGCCTTGTCTGCGTTCCCTCCCTCCCTCCCTCCCACTCTCTCTTTCTCTCTTTCTCTTCTTTACTATCGCCACTTTCTTCTCCTTACTTTCCCCTTTGGCCCTCTGATGAATAATTTGGGTCATTTGCCGGCAACAGGCCTGCAACCCTCGTCCCAGAACCCATATCAGCCCGCATCAATGCCTCTCGAACCTCAAAACCGTGCTCCCACCATGATTTCGAATAACAACATACATGAGGAAGGCGACTCGGATAGCGAAGGAAAACCCGAAAAACGGTCCGGCAGACGAAAAATCAAGATAGAGTTCATTGAGGACAAATCACGGAGACACATTACATTTTCAAAGCGGAAGGCCGGTATTATGAAAAAGGTTCGTTTGCTTGCCTTGTTTGTCGCTGCATGTGCGCAGCACAGCGCCCACTGGCGGTGGCAACGCTCGCAGCAATGATCGAGTCATTTAACCACGGCCTGCTCACTTTTTTTCTTTCTCTTCATCTCGTTATCTAGGCTTACGAGCTCAGCACGCTGACTGGCACTCAAGTACTGCTCCTCGTCGTATCTGAGACAGGTCTTGTCTATACCTTCACCACACCGAAACTCCAGCCGCTCGTATCTAAGCCTGAAGGCAAAAATCTGATCCAAGCGTGCCTCAACGCCCCCGACCCAACAGGTGCATCTGGCTCAGGAGCAGATATCCATAACTCATCGGTAAGTCGCAGAAAAAAAAAGGAGACAAAAAACCATCCGTGCACGCATGTATGTGTGTATGTATATGTGTGTGTACGTATGTGCGTGTGTGTATCTTGCGCTTGACGCAGTCATTTTTTCTTCGCTTATCGTTCCAGCCGCGGTCTCAGTCAAGCCATCCGCAAAGTAACACAACCGCCGCAAACGCCGCCGTGGGTAAATCAGTGCACGGGAACCCTTACGGCCAGCAAGAAGTCTCACACGGATCGCCAGATATTTACTCCCAGGCAGACCGGAAGGTAAAGTGACTTGGTCAATTCGCCCGCGCGTGTGCATGAACACACACGTATACACACACATACACACATACACATACACATACACATACACACACACACATATACATATATACATACACACATGTGCGCACGGGACACACGCGGGCTGTCTCAATGGCTCGCCACGCGCGCGTGTGTGTGGCTCCTATGAAGAAAAAAATTTTTGAAGTGGTCTTCAAACTGAAACCTTTTGTAATTAGCCACGGCCAACCAGCGCCTCGATTCAAGGAACTCCGAACCCGACTTACGGGAACGTCCAGATGACAAACTATGGTTACGATAGTCGTGGTGGTGGTGGTGGTGGTGCCAACCCAGGCAATCCCAGTGCAAGTGGTGGGTATATGCCGTCAGCAGCAGCTGCCGCCGTCGCGGCTGCCAATCCGCCATACCCATCTTATAGTCACCCACAACAACAGACACACACGTCCGCAGGAGGAACAGGCTACTATAATACCTCGGGTGGGTCCCATCCTCATTCAGCCACGTCTCCGATCCCTGGAGCTCACCAACAGTATATGCCGCAGGGCGGCAATAGCTACTGGTCTCAATCGACGTCGGCCCACCATAATAGTCGCAAAGATTAGGTCAAGATCTTTCATACCTGCTTCTACGTTTCTTTCTTTCTCTTTTTCACTTTTTTGCTCAACTTCCCCTTCCTTACGGCTACGTCTACATCTATGTTATGAAACACCTCAACACACCACGTATATATGATAATAGGTAGTTTTTATTTTTCTTTCTTCCTTTGACCACGTCCCACTTTTTTGATTTTTGCAGCGCTTGCAGCTGCAATACCATGTACGGCGCGATTTCTGGCTTTTGACTTAATGTGCAACATAAATGTCCTTTTCTTTCGCATTTAGTAACATCTGTCACTTTGGTGTGTGGGGTAATGTGCTCTTCCCCGGATTTTCTTCTCCACATTTGGTGTTGTATTCTTCAGAGGCTAGTCCAATTCGTCATCTGGACCTTGTTTGCCTACACCGACGCCTCATTAGGATAGGTGATCCGAGCACAGACATAAAA
The DNA here is from genome assembly GCA_023630325.1 of Syncephalastrum sp. PYS2702. Classification (NCBI taxonomy): domain Eukaryota; kingdom Fungi; phylum Mucoromycota; class Mucoromycetes; order Mucorales; family Syncephalastraceae; genus Syncephalastrum; species Syncephalastrum sp. PYS2702. The sequence continues at coordinate 207,731 of JAMAMT010000023.1, read as the reverse complement.
ATTACGTGCTAATCAGGACCAGCAGATAACGGCACCCCAAGTTCGGCAGCTGAGAGTAGTATGAACAACACCGACCACTCAAGGTCATACGGGGTTCAATGGCCCTTGAGCCCGGTGCGTGTCCATGCCAAATAACACCTTATGAAGTTGGTCTTCTCACAGCATGTTGCACAGGACAAGCTGCTGAGTTTCCCATGGGAACCATTCAAAACAAAACACGCCGCATTTTTCAGAACGTGCGTACCCACACTACAAGGCTGGTCGCTGGCGAAAGCAGTCTTTGTATGTTATGTATGCTTGACCATACAGAGAAAAGTCTGTCTCACCACCGCCTTGCGGTCCTCCAGACTTGCGCTTACATATAGAAATGACATCTTGTCCTCATAATGATTTGACACGACTTTCATGTCGTGTTACGCCAGTGAGACCAGTGCATGACTGTGGTCGTAGGTCCTCAGGCAGCTAATATCAATATCAGGTGAGTAAATTGAAAGCATAGTACATACATCTGTATCTGTGCGTATACACATCGTACTATCGTCATGCTGTCCTCTTCAGAGCATTTTCACAGGAGCGAACGTCGCACGATCGATTCATTGTGTCTCACAATGAGCGACGAGCGCAACGGTGGCATGAAACATATTTGAAAACTCTTTTTTACATAAGCTAGGGATGGATCGCACTAGCCTATCACTTGGTGCGTCACGAGCGATGTCAACAGCACGACATAACGGACGGTGGAGGCACTCGTCGGCGCCCTTCCAAATTGTTCAATAAATCAAACTAAGAAAGCCAATACAGCTATCTGTGTAAAGGTCTCCTGAAGGCCAGTACTCCCGATCTAAAATGTGCAGCAGATCGTATCGATCGATTATATAGAAAGCTCGGCGAGCTCTGTAGACGTCAACAGCAGAGTCTTAATCGATGCCTATACATATCTCAAGCATGTATGTGTAGGTATTTATGGTAGATCGAATACACGTTTTCCTATTATCCACGGCTTTCTGCAGTGCTTAGTCCGTTGACGTAACGGGTAAAACGGAATTGTGAGGTCCTACAATATAGTATTATATAAATCGTCCTGTTAGATTACGCGGAACTGACCAACCGTAAGTGTAAACAATATGTCCACCGCTCTTTTCTGAGATATATTATGTATGGGTGAGGATATACAGTAAGCAGTATTGTTGTATATACATTTATATTTAGAGTTTTAAGAGTATACAATAATGCAAGGTTACATGTGCGCCTGCATGCAGGAGAAAGCACCCCAATTTCTATTATCATCCACACATACTACTATTCCCATTTTAGCGCACGTGTTTCTTTAGCGATTTGTGAATACCTTTGGATACATAGGCGTATATAGTCAGCTATCTGTAGCATTTAGGCGGCTTGTTCTCAGATTAGGCCAGACTGCGCGGCTAAGGAAGACAGAAAAAGTATTGGCCATGCCTTCAAGTCGGGTGTTTTAAAGCCAGATGCATAAGCATGCGTACATCGTTATAGTTAACCGAATCAGAAGACGCTATTGAAAAGCTCCACGCAATACAAAAAAAATTTCGGGGGAAACAGTCTCCCATTAGATGCGCCGACCCGCCGAGCAACAGCACAGAAAAAAGTATTTCATGGACCTTAGATCCTATATCGATAGAAATGACATGAATGAAAACGACTTCCATATTAAGGAGGTGCTTCTGCGACTAGCAGCTGAACATACATATATCATCTTTGATTCGATCTGAGATCCACGAACAGGGTCCGTTTCAATGGTGTAAGCGTGGCATCCGTGTGTGACATCGGTAAATAGTTGAAATGATGACATCCATTGGCTGGGTCTCATTTCTCCCTTGGCGCTGTTTGTACTGAATTAGTGTAGTGAACATATAGTACATGATTGCAAAAAATGGTATGCCTGCATGTGAAGAAACGCATTGCATGATAATAGTCATTCGAGCTCAGGTGAGAGAGGTCAATCTGGGGTATGAAGTATCTTTCTCGCTGGAACTTGCTCCGGGGTAAACTCGCCCAAGTTCCGTTTGGATCTGCGAAACAATAATATAAGACAGCTAAAAAAAAAAAGCATAACTGAAATGCCACGCCGTCGGATTTGGAGTTTAAGTGAAACCACGAGAAGATTACCCTTTTTGACAGGTAAACCTGGATCGCACGAGCAGAAAATATGAATCAAAATCACACAAACTACTGTGAAGACAATTTTAGAGCAGTGGTGGTAAGGCAACATCAATTGGATGTTTTTATCGTTTGCTTTCAGGTGTTGATATGTAGGCTATGGCAAGCCAAGTAAATCGCTCCCCATTTTCTGGGATGAGGGGGGCATTGGGTGGGGAACTGCAGCCATTGTCTGTGTTCAGTTGAGTCAATTCCCGAAGGACCGGCCCCTCAGACAGACGGTATGTTTCGAAGGTTTATGGTCGAACAAGATATGTCTAGACACATATGCAAAAAGACGTCATGAAAGGTTACATATATTAACCTGAGTATAGATTTTTGCAGCGCCAGTGTGACAAAAAACTCTTTGAAGGTATAGAACTTATCACATGCCATCTGGCCGATCTTTCATTTTGCTTTGCAAGGGGAAGGGTATTTTTTCTATTCGCAAGATGAAACACAACGCATATCCAAATATAGTTCTGCTGCAGCCATCGTCTCACCAGCCAGAGCTCAGTGCGGGTACACAACGTTAACCAACAGAAATAAGGAGGCGTGCGTTTCTGTGACGTGGGATTCTGTTTGTACAAAAGTACACGTAATCCGTTTTTTTTTAATTCTCAGTAGGGTACCAGAGTATGGGACGCACCTGCTGACATCTATGTAGCGTACTGTCAGTGCCACAACTCGAAATTTCTATACGAGACCCAGATTTGATAGAGAAAATTCACCATGGTTCGAGAATTTTCTTGTGTTCAGGTTCTCCTGAATCGTCTGTGTTGCAGCGCCGCGAAAGGGCGACACAAGGATATAGACTTTTTGGACGGACTTACTGCGCCAGGTTATCACCAAAGACCTGGCGAGCTAAAGAGCACGGCATTGTCTCAGTTTCTAAGCAGAACGACGCACCAATGGACATAAAGGAAGAACGGAGTTCGCACACTCCTTTAGCCGCCATCTAAAATTTTTGCGTAGGCGACAAGTTTTGGGGAAAGGAAGAAAATGGGTCGGTAGGGGAGTTGACGCCTGGCCATATTGTTCGCGGCTTCTGCCGCGCCGCGAACTGAAATCAATCGGCCGCGCAGTGCTGAAGATGAAAAGCCTTCCTTTATATGGGAACCGATCCCGTACTTCGTTTCTCCCTTACAACACCGCCTATGTTTCTCTTTGCTCATTCGACCAGCTGCAGAAAAGAAGTAACCAGTCCTGAGTAAGAACCGGTAGTATGGCAGGTATTTTACCGGTGCTGAAAGGAGAAAAATCTGGAAATTTCGTACAATTCACGGTCATAGTCCATATCGGGAAATAGCTTCCGCACTTTGCTGCACTTGTGTAGCCTTTCCAAGAGTCAAAAAACAAGAGAGGGCGTGCAAAGAATATCAATTACAACCTCTTTTTTTTTGCGCAAAGAGCGACAGACGTATGTCTTCGGGTTGAGATGGACTTGCAAAGCGCTTACATGCTCTCCGCTCTTTCGGGTTCCTCTTCTGGATATTTTGACTGACACGCGCGCGGTGCGGTGTACGCGGGAGGAGAGGGAGTGGGGGGGGGGGGACACTAGCCGTTCTTTTTTTTTTTTAGGTCAAGAACGATGGGCTTTTTTCCAGACACACTTCCTTTTTCAGAATCTTAACAATCTTTTGATCCTTCTTCTTTCCCTTCCCCTACCCTTTCCTTTTTCTTCGCTTTTGGCCTGGCATGTATAAAAGCCCCTCGCCTGTGCCTAACGCGCCATACGATGGCACCAGCACAGGTCGTGGCTGGTATGACTCAAGGTACTCTAAGTCCTCATGACCTAATGACCTTGTTCCTCCATTCACCTCATGAGCGATTCAGGGCGTTTCGTCTTATTATACGGCAGCAGCCGGTGCGGTCACGCATGTGTGGCGTGGGCGAACGAGGTATGTATTGCCATTGAAAGCACGGTCGAGGTTGCGAAGGTGTTCGAATGAATTCCGCCTATCGAGATTTTGCGGACCTGACCCAGGGGCGCGGGACACCTATCCTCAAATTCTCACCCTTAACTCTACTCTGCTGCTCCCAATCCTCAGTCGACAGACGGCCTATTGACCCACCTCCAATCGTACAACTTAAGCTTTCTAACTGCGAAGACGAGAACTCCATGATCAATCGGTGCGTATCCACACATCTGCCTACTTTCGTTCTACCCTCTTGCCTATCTTCTTTCTTGTTCCCTTTTTCTTTCTTCAGAATTCGAAAGCTTATTTCTGGCCTCGCTTTTCCCGCTCCTAACCTTCGTTCTTGTGGATAGCTTGCATTCGCTGTCACCCCACTTGTTTCTTGCGGCCATTCTAGTTCCGGCAGACGATTCAAATACCCCTGAAGATGCACTACCACAAATCGATTTCCACAGCCGAATGACTATCGGTCGTACAGTTTCGTCGCTGTATCTATTACGTGACCTCGACGATGCGGAAGGCGCCTTCTTTGTATTCTCCGATATATCCGTACGCGCAGATGGCCTCTATCGCATGCGCATGTGCTTATTCGAAATCGAAGAGTATATGTCCCCCTTAAATTCTCTATCGTCTACTGATGTATGCATAGTTCCAATGTCTGCTTTAGATTGTCGGTGACGACAGACACATTCACCGTCTACTCTGCAAAAAAGGTATAGCACTAAACGGAATTATAAAATCGACAACGAGTTCGTCTCACCTGCACGTTAGTTTCCGGGCATGTATCGCTCTTGTCCGTTGACGAGGCATTTCGCGGAACAAGGTCTAAAAATAAGAATACGTAACGAATCAAAAGGCAGATCGGAGCGACGACGAATATCGAGGCCCACCAGCATCAATGAAGATAACGACAGTACAAGTGACGACGACCGGCTAAACGAATCCCAGACAGTTTCAATAGAAAGCAGCAGCGACCGTAGTCCTACCGTCGTATCCAATTGGAACTACCCGAAGTTGAGTAAGCACGACACAGCACATGCTCAGGAGAAGCTACCTTTGCGGTTTAATGTCAACACCACGCAAGTTCACATTACAAACGAAAAAGATGTGCGCGGTGGAGACCATACCGCTTTTGTCGGTCATCACCACACAGGTAATGGTGCGCTTGCAAAAAAAGTTAAAATGCATCCCGTGTTAACTCAAAAATGACGGGTCACCTCCTCCAGATGATCAGCTCCGTCGTGCACGGCGGCTTAGCCTGGCCGACCTACTCAATTACCCGACCTCGTCAAACGAGGCAACCTTTACTATTGCAGCAGCGACATCCAGCACAAATGCTAAACCGAAAGGGAAGCAACAAATGGCAGCGATGTCGATATCAGCGGTTTCATCCACGGTCCCGACGACAGCAGCGGCAGTGGCAGCAGCAGCAGCGGCAATGGACGAGGACCATAAGCAGTGGATATTGCCACCGATAGCGCATCCTAATATTGACGAAGGCGAGGATTGTCAGATGATGGAATCGGATGCACAGTCGCACAGCCTGCAGCCTGCAACTATGGCGACAACGATGCAACGTGCGGTTGCTATGGGAGGCACATCGATTCACCGTAGTCGACAGCATCAAAACCTATCTATGCAGGTAGTAGCTGCAGAACAGGTACAACCATCTCCGTCTCCACCGCCAACGCGCGCATCGTCTTCTTCTATCGCAGTAGCAGCTGCAGCGGCTGTCGTCGAGACCAACACTGTGACTTCATTCGTTCCCGGAGAAGCGCGACCTGACCGACCCGAGATAATTTTGCACGCAAAGAAGCCATCCAATGAATCAAGCGAAACCGTTGCACTCCCTTCGCTGCGCGAGCAATTGCGACATCTTGGTATCCCACCTCGAAATAACGATCACCACCACTAATCTTGATATCCCCACGCAACCCTAAAATTGTTTTATGCTTTTACTTGTACATTTTCTGCCTTTAGTTTCTTGTCATACTCACACATGTACAGACATCATCCATACACACACACACACAAACACACACGCACTCTCACATTCCTTTGCTGTTTCTCTCTCTCACACACGCACATATGCGAGCACACAGACGCGCAATTGATACGTATCTCAGAAGGGACCAACTCTTTTCGTTATAGAATAAGATTATGCTCACGATGAGGGAAGGAGGGAAGAACGACAGTCTCTGCGATTTGAGTGTTGTGTAACATCTGCTACGAAATTCGCGTCTCTGTTTTTAGCGGTGGACCGAGCGTGCATGCAAGGGAGCGACCGCAGACATGAAAAATGTTTCGAGAAGTTAAATTTCTTCTCACATCTGTACTCCCCCTATTCATAGCCACGGTAAGCATGACTATCGAACCTACTGCACCTTTGTATATAATGAGCGCTTGGAAATACAGTATCTGAAAATTTTTTTGTATCATTCGTCTGTGAAACGCTAATACATAATGGGAGGATCAATACGTGCAAAAATAAAAAAAAAAAGGAAATTAGGTGCCCCGGTTTCCTGGGTACATGCCCCTTCTTGAGAAAAGAGCGAAGCGAGAAAAGAGGCTTAATTCTATTAGGCAGTTGACTTGCCATGCAAGGAAAATAAACTTGGTCCCAGTAAAAGGTGCAAGAAGATAAGGAACCAATGATCAGGCTTCACCATTCCCGACCCGCCCATCTGGAACCTTTTTTAACCCGCCAAGCAATCTCCAAGTTCGCGTGTGCGTGGCTCATCACATTACCCCTAAAGTGTGGGCGCTCATCATGCGGCGGTGGTGGAGAAACGGGAAAAAGTCACGATCGATCTGGCAGACGGTCCCCGTTTTCGGGGGCGTGTCAACCTTAAACCCGCAGAAAAAGCTTGTATCACTGACAAGAACATTCTGAATAATTCTTTTGGCATCTTTATTTTTTTTTAAGCTGCCCGCGCCCCCGCTCCCACGCCTGCTCTTTCGTCACTTGGCTCTGAGAACGTTCTTATGTTTCTTTTATATTTACTCGTTTGCTCTGTACAGCTTCTTAAAGTTCAGCGTGTCGATCTCGTTAAAGCGTGGATATGTATACGGGAGAGTTGAAATATGTAAAAACATGTAAAAGAGGTAGATAAACTGGAGGGGACGGGGAGGAGGAAAGAGAGCAAAAGATCTGCGCGGATTTTCTCTACTGTTGTGGGAAGCCGTCGTCCTTAGACGAAAGTGTCCTCATCATCGCCCAGGTGCTTCTTCCTCCGCATATTGCCTTCTGCGCCTACCAGCTTGAGCTTTCGCTTCTTATCCTTCCGCATGGTTAGAGACCCTGAACTTTGAGTTGACCGGTCGTCTTGACTTGACTCTTGGTCACGGTCTTCTTTTTGGGCCAATGCCTATCAGTATGGATGTCTGAGTATAATTCCTTCGTGTCATCCGCATATCTATTTCACGGCATGGTTCACAGTTGAAGCATTCACCTTTTGATATGTCGATGAGGATAGTGAAAAGAGCCGATCCAACTCGGTGAACTTGATGCGTTTCTTTTCAGACCGGTTCGTCAGATAGCCATCAAAACCACGAATAATATTGCCGTTCTGCTGTGTATCCTCCAGATAAGAGCCCTCAAAGAGGTAAATGGCATTCTCCAGGTTGATCTAAAAGTGACCACAATTGAGTTTTACACAGAGTGACAGCGATGGAGACGCACGAGATTGGTGTCTACTTGCTTCTTCCGGCTCAGTAGGGCCTGTAGTTCTATCTTGGCTTCCTCGTACTTTTGCCGCGTGACCTGCGGTGGCTCGGACGGCGCAGTGGATGCTACCGGTGGATCTGTCGTGGTGGGTGTTTGCGAGGCTGATGCCGGTGTACTAGAGCCTCCTGCTGTAGATTGCTTTACAAGCATTGCAATTGAGTGTCAAGATTGGGTGCGAAAACAGTGTGTCTTACTGTGATTTCAGTTGTTTTTGCTTCGCTTCCTGCCATGACGAACAAAAGATGAGGACCAGCTGAGTTTGTAAGAAATGAAGTTGGGATTGGACCCCTTTCTGCCCATCCATCCAAACAACTTCTCCATACTTTATCGCCGGCTATCCATATACTATAAGTCCCCAGGTCTCTATGAGGACAACATCTACTGATAGTAATGTATGCATCTACTCAAACTGCTGTGCTATACCTTTGTATTATTGGTCTTCCTTGTGTAAAACAACGCATAGTAATGCCGTCTCGCAAAGCCAGCCATTGCGTGTGTTACTCATTGCCTGCTTGCCCTGTACATGTACTGGTGACTAATATCTGCTTTCTAGAATTTACGAAAGCTGTTCGCTTACATACCTTCTGTATGTATGTACTTGAGTGTATCTATCACTAGCCAAGTGCTTTGGCGATGTGAGCAGTGACGCGAACTTCCTTTCTTCCCGTCCCCCACAAGAAACAAAGCAAATACAGGAGCTCAGACCACCTTCGTAGCATGCTTATGTTGGAAGCAATCAAGAATAGCAGTCTCCTGACACCCTATAGGGACTGACTTGTGTCTGGTGAAGCCAAACCGGGACTGGGTTGAGGTTGAACTACATATAGTATCCCCTTCAGTCTCAGTCATTGAAAATATATCTTCTTGCGAGATAAGCTTCAGCATATGGACTGCGAGATGCGTACGCCTTTTGCACTCATAGTTTCATGATATACATGTCACACCGATCGCATGAACAACAACGCACTGCTTCTGTTTTTCTAAAGGCACTATAGATCAAATGTGACCGAAAACAAAAGATCTGTATTTGTCCAAGGTTAAGTTAAATTAAATGCAGCGTAGATGCTTTTTTCCTTGTAAATCTCATTTTACATACACTGATTAACGTAGTATTTGTATACATCTGTTCTAGTCATACCAATGGATGATGGTTGTACCTATTATCTGCATGCCTAGATATATGTACTAACTGGGAATTATAAGTGCTTAAAAATGATATATTACTGCACTGACACATTTGAGATTCAGTTAAGTGGACATGAAGATGCTTATGCGGTAGGCGCAGCAACAAGTGTCTTTAGTACATCTGCTTTAGCCACTTCTAGTCGGTCTTTATTCTTTGCCTGAAGCCAGCGAGACAAACAATCAGCCGTTAAACCCCGCAAAAGCTAACATATATGACATTCCTATCCATGATAGCACACCAGTGGGAGTTTAGGCCATGGGCTGTCTTTATTGAATAGGCGGAATCCCTTGCATGCAGGGTGCTCTCCATCCTGCGTCTTAATGATGATCTGGTCGTGCCACAAACATCAAGAATGTGCACTATAGTTAGTAGAGTCGGTGACACAGATTCAAAGGGCTTCGCCCTGTTTTGATGCTCCGGTCAAACGATTCTCTCTTTTAAGTTCTTCAAGCCAAACTCCAGTTCGGAATGGACGAAGCATCGCTTGTCGACAATCCACCCGAGAACAATCCCAGCCTTCCCGAGAATGGCGTCGAGGACTCGAGCAAGCCAGCACCGGAGCAGCCAAAGACGGACGCGGGCGATCCCCCCTCAGCTATAAGCGACTTTTATAGCGGCAAGTCTATTTTACTCACCGGAGCCACGGGCTTCGTGGGCAAGGCCGTGTTGTGGAAGTTACTAGAGACACTGGGAGACGGACTCGGCAAAGTGTATCTGCTCGTCCGCAATGGCAGCAACAAGCGAAGCAAGATTGGTCGACCTCTGGATCGCGTAAAGAACGAGATCTTGCAAACCAAGGTACGTCCACTTGTGGAGCTGTTTGTATCTTTTTGCTTATGTATGTTTGATAGCCGTTTCTGTCTTTGCGCAGCAAGATGGGCGCAGACGCCTTTGATGCCATCGTGCAGGAGAAACTGATTTCCTTGGCTGGCGATATCATTTCGCCTGACTTATCACTTTCGGAACAAGATCGATCGACCATCACTGAGAATGTGGAGATAGTGATCCACTGCGCTGCCTCCCTCGATTGTCATGAACGTCTCGACCTGTCTCTCGAGGTACATAGTCCATGTGCGATATGACCCATGTTATCCTCTTCCCTAACACTTTGCTCAGACAAATACCCTCGGTACATTGCGATTGATGGACCTGGCTGATGAATGCAAGCATATGAGTAAGTCAGTTTACCTAGAGCAAACATACAGGCTAATGTGTATCTAGTGTCCTTTGTCCATATGTCTATCGGATACACGAACGAGGCCATGCCAGAAGGCTTTGTTCAGGAACGCGTTTACCCTTTGGACCTGGGTGACCCTGAAGAACTATTGACCGAAATCGTCGGGCTTGAGCTGCATGGTATGTGTATATAATGACTGGGTGAAGAGTATGTTACTCATCAGTACTAGATATACCGAGAATGACGAAACGTATCCTCGAGTCCTATCCCAATACATATGCATTCACCAAAGTCTTGACTGAGCACCTGATCCTCAAACGAGTGGATTACAACCGTGTCGAAGAGGCACAAGGTGGAAAAGTACAATGGCCTATCTCCATCGTCAGGGCAACGCAAGTAGCCGGTGCTGCATTTGAGCCACTGCAAGGCTGGGTAAGACCTATTTTCTATGTATTGCTTTGCCAAGCCGTGCTGACAGCGTTTAATTAGGTGGATGGTATCACAGGATTCAATAGCGCTGTGTATCTCTTTGGGCAAGGTGTCCAGACTCTCCAACCCGACGTGGGCGTGCTCCCAGCCGATCTGGTACCGGTCGATTACCTCGCGCGGATATTGATCGGCGTAGCGGCCATCGCCAAACCACCTGGCATTAAGTTCCTCTTGCCGTACAACGAAATCATCGACGAAAACGACACTGACCAGAGGAAGAGCGTACAAGAAGCTCCGATACCCTGTTTTCCTGCCATCTACCAGGCCACGGCGGGCAGTCTGCGCATGACGACTTGGAGCGAAATCTATGATGCCATGCGCCATTACTGGACACGGGCCACTGCCGTCGACTTTCCTACGAGCGACGACTACTTTGTCAAGAGTCAAGCCTTCCTCAAGGCCCGCATGTTTATGAAGAGTCACATCACTTCTGTCTCGGCGGCTGTGGCCCAGAAAATGGGTTCAACCAATGACCGTACGATTGAGCTGGCCTCAAACCTATGGCAGGAAAACCAGAGCTTTATCCGCCGGCGATTCGACTTTGGGCACACCAGTATCGAACATTTGACAGATGCGCTCGAGTTGGAACCCCGTCTGAAGCTTTCGATCTTCCACGACCTGGTCTGGTACGACTACATGATCCATTACTGCTTTGGGATCCACAGTTCACTCCTGGCCAATGGCAAAAGCGGATTGCGGAACATGGCGTTGCCGAGCAACTGGGATTGTGCGCTTTTCTCGAGACAGCCCGAGGTCCGCGACTCGATTGTCGAACGTCAGATCGAGTCTGTCGTCTTCAGTGCGTCCGATATCGATAAGCGCACTAAGCGCATGCTTCAGTGTTTTATCGCCGCCCTGGAAAACCCTCACCTCACCTCGACGAACAATCACAACGAAGAGTGGATCAGTGACTTTGATGCAAGCTTAGACGACTGGTGCCACGACGACTCGCAAATTCTCAAGGACGGCAGAGCAGCAGCTCTCATCGGTCGCTGGGGCACCCAAATAGGTGAAAACGACGAGCCGATGAAAGTCACCGTGTTAAATGATCGACGTGTGGCTGCAAGCGTGCGACAGGTAGACAGAGGCAGCGGATTATGGGGAAGAGCTCATACGTGCGGGTAGGTTATCGAAGTATCGGGCGTTCCAAAGGAGACCGTGGTCGGTGAAGCGCTCAAAATACTGCAACGCATGCGAGAACGGACGCAGTTCGCATATGTCTGGTTTGCGGGATCCTTCTTGGACACCCTATTCAAGCGTCTCTTTTCAAGCGTTCGCTTGCAGATGGAGAACTTGGATCAAGTAAGTTCTTCAGCAAAGAAGTATCCTATCAACTCATCGGATATCTATAGTTGAGAGAAAAGATTCAAGGCAAAAATGTCGTGTACGTGCCTGCCTCAAAGACAGTCTTGGATCAACTGTTGATCTGGTACATGTGCCTGCGCTATCGTCTTCCCATGCCTGCTATTGTGTGCGATGAAGGTGAGATGACGACGGGGCCCCGGTTTATATACTCAAATGATGCCTTGTAGCACTTGCTCTGCTGGGTCCTCTCTCCGACATTATGCGCATAGCGGGTGCCTTTTTCGTACGCCGCGATCACGCCAGTCGATCGCCTTTGAGTAGCGCTGTGACCGCAGCCTACATTGAGGCGCTTTTGCGCGAGCATGGTGCGATTTCGATGCTGATAGAGCGCACTCGTTCACGCACAGGAAGACTGCAGCCGTATTACGCCGACGGCCTGGTGGACATGGTCGTGGAAGCCTCGCTTGAGTCGCATCAGGATCAAAACAAAAAAATCAAGGATACCCTGATTGTGCCTGTCAACGTGAGCTACGAAAAGGTCCCCGGTCTTTCTGTTCTGATCGATCAAGTCCTGGGCAAGAGTACGAGCACGGCGAATCCAAAACCAGCCGAGACGCCCGAGGTCACCGAGACGCGTCAGTCCGCTCTGTCGCGATCCACGTCGCTCTTCCGTAGCGGGACGCGCACACGACGCAACACCAACAAGCAGGAGGAAGGCGTGTTGAACGGCAAGTATGGCCGTGCCTACGTTGGTTTTGGTGACGTCGTGGATATCCAGCAATTGGCGGCAAGGTACATTCATGATTTGATTTTTTTTTCTCTTGACTAATCGGCTTGCTAGTGATTCGAATGACTTGCCCAATCGCGTGTTACAAGCTGTCCAACGAAGCCAACATGACGCTGCGATCGTCACGCCCGTAGGAATTGTGGCAGCAGTTGTACTGTCTGGTCGAGAATCGAGCGGTATTTCCATGGGTACGTGGGCGTCTACTTTAATCTACTGTAGCTCATCCATACATCGGATAGGTGATCTTTACGAGCGCTGCCGAATGCTTGCAGATGATATCACGTCGCGTGGCAGAGCGCTGGACTGGCAAGGTACCTATAACGCCATATCATGCTTGTTTTATGCTAACGTACCTTATATAGATGAAGAGGATACGTCGACCCTTGTCGCGTATGCACTCGACTTGCTTGAGGCTAAGAAGCATATCCTGATTGAAGGGCGACGTCTAAATGAGACCGCCAATGTGCGCGTCTTGGAACATGCTGACAATGTCATGGCACTTTCATACATGGCAAATCAGGTAAGAAAATATAATACGATTTTTGTCGAGACTGAAAGCTGAGATGATATTCTACATGTAGCTTGTTGAAGTACTCCTGCCAGAGTCTATTTTCGCCATCGGCTATTTGGCAGGCACAAGCAATGAGATATCCAGAGACGAACTGTACAATAGCTATACTTTCCTCATGCAGCTTTTCTGTGAAGAGTTTGTATATTCATGGAATGCCGAAGAGGTATGTTAACGGCTAACTGCCATCCTGACTCGGCAACTTACATCGATTGTTGTCTAGAAATTCAACGAGCTTCTGGAATGGGCTACCAAGGAGCAAATCATCCAGGCCAAAGACTCGGAGACGTTCTACAGAATTGCAGCGCAGGACGCTCAGTCTGAAACGTATAATCACATCTGTGTACTTGGCTCGCTACTTTACCCGACTTTGGATGCCTATTGGATTTCATCGTGTTCGCTATCAGCGTTACGCGATCTGCCGTTCATGCCCCGAAAAGCCGTGCCCGTCTTGGCACAATGGATAGCGGCCCACTTGATCAGTGGTCGGCGAAGTATATACCGTGAAGTCCTCTCAACTGAGGCCAGCCAAAACGCTGTGGACAATTTCTTGAAGCGTGGATTGATACAAGCGGTCCATCCCAAGAGCAAACTCTCGCCTGACGCACAGATCGTCTTGCTCGAGCTCGGCGTCACCACCAACGAGGATCTTGTCATGGTGAATGAACATGCCGAAGTCGATGTTGAGGTAAATATGGGCATCAGCGCTTCGCTTTACGGGTCACTCATAGTATCTTCACGCAGGAGCGCAAAGAAGGTCTGAAAAATATCTCATCCATGTGTCACATGATCGAAAAACACCGCTTTGGCGATGGCGCACAGCAGCAGAGTGACCTCCAGGTCTTTGACAAATGCCAGAACCAAATTCGGTCTATTTTGCGAGCTGACGAGAGCTATGCATCGCATAGGGGTCTCAAGTTGAGTCGCGAGGAGGACCAGATGATCCAACTCGTGTATGCCCTGAAAAATGCGGCAAGCGGCTCGGTTGCATCCACAGAGCGGGGACACGCTGCACGGAACCCGAGACGTATCTCTGAAGCATACAACTTGCGAAAAGTGTAGTATAAGATAGCCGAATGTTATATTACGTATACCACCATTATAAAAGACATCCTTTTCGAGAATACTGGACGTGCTTACGCTTACCAACAATGGGAACATCATGCATAGTATTCAAGCACATACTTCCTCAGAATATTTGAGTATGTAATGCTGTAGGGACGCGGCACCCATAAAACTCGATGTTGTTAAAGTGCCTGTTAGAGTGACAGTACACGACATGCCCCACATTATAGAAGCAATATGCGTCTAGATGGATGATTTCAGGCAGCGCGCCCAATTTCTGAAATGCGCAAGGACACCTTCCGAATTTGGAACCAACATTTGTGGAATTATCGCAAGCTCAGCTTACATGGCTCGTTCCCTTTACCTTCCTTCATCTAATGTACTCGGGGAATATAGGACAGCAATCCTTCACTCCTCAGCCGCCTGTGGGTGGTCCAAAATGTACGTTATTACGTATGACTAATATCAAACTAACTCTTTAAATGTAGTCGTCAGACTTAACTTCATCACGCCATCCGATCAGTCGAGGTTCGAAGATCTCTTTTCTCGGGCAGCTCAACCCAATGGCGGCAAGCACATTTCCGGTATAGCGACCTAGTCTTCCTGTACGATTATTGCAAATGACTTATGCATAAGCTCTCTGTAGCTATGGCGACGCGAGACATCTTGACGCGCTCTCGTCTGGACAATGACTCACTCGCCAAGATTTGGTATGATGGTACAAACTATGCAAAGAAGTTATGCTAACCTGCTGATACAGGGACCTGTCTTCGTTAGCAAACGCACCCTTCTTGACGTTTCCCGAGTTTGCTATTGCAATGTACCTTACTTCGATGAAGCTGACGGGTAAACCCGTGCCGAGCAGTCTGCCTCCTGGCATACGAGACGAAGTTAGCCTGGCTATGGCCACCATGGCTTCGACCGATCCTTCCATGGCCCACCACCCGCCCCCGCCCTCTCAGCCTGCTCCCATGCCTCCTGCTCATCCTCAAATGCCGCTGATGACTGGCATGATGCCTCAGCAACAGCAACAACACCAACAATTTCCACAGAATAACTTTGGTGCCTCGTCCTTTCAGAATTTGATGCACCCTTCGAACCTGTCCACACCGATGCAGGTGCCTCAGCCTACCGGGATTGCTACCCAGCAAAAGCCACGTCTCGACAACAACGACTTTGCTAGCAAGATGCTGCCCAATCAGTCGGGTGCGACGCATATGCTTGCCACGATGGGTGGGTTACCCGGTACGAAGGGCTCATGGAAGATCAGCCCTGAAGAAAAAGAACGCTACCGTACCATCTTTCAGGCATGGGAGCCTTCAGGCACAGGGTACCTCGCGGGTGATGTCGCTCGTCAAGTGCTGATCCAATCTGGTTTACCTGAGAACGACCTCATGTTGATTTGGAACCTCGCCGACAGAGATAACCGAGGAAACCTTGATGCTGACGAGTTTGCTATTGCTATGCACCTCATTTATCGTCGCTTGAACGGCGCTGATTTGCCTACTACTCTGCCTGTTGAACTCGCTGCGCCTTCCAACGTTCTGAAACGCTTTGTCCTCGGCCACCGTTCTGCACCCTCGCCTCCCCAGCAAAGCTCGCCCACCCCGCCGCCTCAGGCTGCGACCCCGCCTATGCATGAGGAGTACGACGGTGGTGGTGGCTACGTTTCAGACGCGCGACGTCGCGGGCCTACCAACCGTTTCCTGACCCCTGAAGCCATGCGGCCCCGCACCAACGCAGGTGACGATACGATTTACGAGGTCGACAAGGAGCGTGAGGCGGAACTCGATTATTTACGGGCGCAGATTGCCGATACAAAAGCATTCCTGGACCGCATACCATCGATCTCTCCTGGTGCACGTACCGCCTCGTCGTCGTCGTCATCGCGTTTCACAGTGGAAGAGCTCAAGGAAAAGACGCGCAAGACACAAGAGGAATTGACACGTGCGGCGCGTTCGAATCCTGCCAGTCAGAAATACTTCAACAATGCCGAAGAGCTTCTGGACCTCCTCGAGACTCAACGCACGCTGCAGGACGAGATCAATTATCTGTGTAACCGCGACATTCCTGTGCTCGCTCGCCAGCTGCGCAGTGCTACCGCCGAGTTGCGTGATGCCAAGGTGCGTCATGCCCGCCGAAACGACGGCTCGACCGACTACATGAATTATGTTCAGCCGACCGGACCCGGCGGTACTGTCACCGAAAGCGACCGCGTGCGCGCAAAGGCCAAGGCCATGATGGCCGCCCGCCGGTCGGGCACCTCCAGCTCGCACGACGCGTCGCATGAGCTGCGCAAGGCCGAAGATGAAAAGGAGGCTTCGGATCGTTTTGCTGACGAGTGTGAACGCCAGATGGAGCAAGCACGCGACTCGCTCCGTGATCTGCGAGGCGATCTGCGCTACCTCGAGTCACTTGGCACTTCCAAAGCAGTGCTTGACAAAAAGCGGTTCGAGAAAGGTCAGGATCTCTCTTACGAGATCCGTCGTTTTGTCGAGCAACTCGAACGGGATGCCGCTCTCGATACGCCGCGCGAATCGGTCACCTCGTCTTCCTACCGCCAGCCGTCATCGTCCGCTTCACCAGCAGCCTCGTCGCCTGCCCCTGCGACTCCACCTGTGGCGAACAAGCCATCGCCTGCTGCATCACCCGCGAGACCCAGAACGGCAGATGAAATTAAAAAGGAGGCCGAACGACGCGTGCAAGAACGTCTGGCCGCGCTGCAAGCCAAGCGCGGTGGATCGCCGCGGTCACCTCGACCGGTTGCTGAGAAGAAGCCGAGTGAGGATGAACTGCTCGCACAAGGTAAGAAGCATGCATGCGCAGGGCGTGTAGATGAACGTACTCACCTATGTGCTTTACGTAGAACGCATGCGTCAAGCTGAGCAAAGTGCACAGGCTAGACTGCGCGAGAACGACGCCAGACGCAACGAATTTTCTACTGTGGCCGCGGCGGAATCTCCAGCGCCTTACGAGCCTGTAGATGAAGCTGCGCGCGCTGAGGCGGAGCGCGCCCGTGAAATCGAGCTGGAAGAGCAGCGCCGGCGTGAAGCAGAGGAAGAGGAACGTGATCTGGAAGCCAGAAAGAAGGCCGTTCTGGAGAAGGAGGAGCGTGATATGCAAGCCCGCCGTGAAGCCATCCAGAAGGCTCAAGAGGAAGAAGAAGAGAAGCAGCGCTTGCGCAGTGGCGCACCGCCCGTAGCGCCACCTGCACCTGCGCCGGCCCCGGCTGCTTCTAGCCCTCCCCCGCCGCCGCCCCCGCCGCCACCAGCTGCCGAGGCGGCACCCTCCGCAGAAGAAGCGCCCAAGGAGGAGCCAGACACCAAGAGCGCGGCCGAAAACCGCATGAGCAGCAACAATCCCTTTGCCAAGCTGCAGAAAGAGGAGTCAGCGAGTAATACGGCTGGCGACAAGGCAGACAAGCGTGTCAGCTACAACCCCTTCGCAGCCTTCTCTGCCTTCTCGGCAACCAAGGCCGGTGGTGATAGCGACGACGAGTCGGACGACGAAGGTTGGGACGTTGTGCAGCATGACGACTCGGACAATGAGGATGAGTTCCCGGCTGCGGGCAGCGCCAAGAACTTGGCAGGTATGCTCTTCAATGCCATGAGCCAGCGTCAGCAAAACACAGGCGCCTCCCCCCCGCCTGCTCCTCCGCCGCCCGCCCCAGCTGCTACTGCGGCGCCTGAGGCCCCAGCCGCTCCTCCACCGCCCCCACCCGCACCGGCCGCTCCACCTGCCCCTGAGCCGGCCGTGGCTTCTCCTCCACCCGCCAGCGATGCCCGTAGCGCTCTGCTCGGCCAAATCCAGATGGGTACCCGATTAAAGAAGGCGGTGACCAACGACCGCAGCGCACCTACCGTGGCAGGCGTCGTCCACGACGCCGACCCTGCCCCGACTTCGGCACCTGCGCCCGCTCCTGCCGCCTCATCATCCCCGCCGGCGGCCGCTGCCTCGCCTGAGGTGGCTCCTCCTCAACCGCTCGCGGCCGCCATGGCCGCCGCCGCCGCCGCTGCCCCATCACACGCTCCCGCTGCACCCACACCTGCTGACACGAGTGCTGCAGAGCCAGCCGCGCACGACCTCAAGGAATACATGGCCTTGTGGGCTTATGATGGCGCGAATGAGGAGGAACTGTCCTTCCAGGCAGACGAGACCATCTTGGTCCACGACGACTCGGATGCCAGCGCGGATTGGTGGTACGGCACGAGCAAGGCCACCCAAAAGTCGGGCTACTTTCCCAAATCGTACGTTCAAAAAGCCGATGAAGCACCCGTCCAGCTTGAACTGCCTGCCAAGGCGTTGTATGACTACGACGCACCTGAAGGCGAAGATATCCTGTCGTTTGCAGCAGACGACGCGCTTACCATCCTGGACAAGGAGTCAGATGACTGGTGGATGGCCAAGCATATGGCTACTGGCAAGTCGGGTCTCGTCCCTGCCAACTACATCCAAGAAGAGTAGCGCTGTTCACAACACCATTTTGGAAATACATTTTACGTGTCTTAACAACTCCGTACCTGAATGGCTGGACCATTGTTGATTGATGTATGCAAACGTTCTTTGAAGAGGAAGACTGAGCTGTTGCTTTGTCGACACGAGGGACTTGCTTCCACATGGCACCTATTACAACAGTGCCCTGTATATGCAGTCCTTCCCTTTCATGTCTTCTATAGAGTAAATAGGTAGGTATGCCATGCTCGCTACCTACTGCAGCCCATGTGCACACATGCGATACGCATACGTGTGGGCAGTGTTAGCTCAATCTGGGCTATGTTTGAATTATGCGTGTCGGTGTTGCTACCTGCTCCTAAAATTTAACGCCTTTGAGTCCTTCTTACCTGGATATACGATGCTTATATATGCACGCGCAAGCTTGCTTTCTTACTTTTTTTTCAATTTTTGTCAACGCGATTAAGGGTTGTCAAGCAAAATATGTCGGTTGGCAGCACCCAAATATCTAGAGTACATATGATCTTCTATCGAAAGACTCTGATCTACAGGCTGGCGTGTGAATCAGAGTTTGCGTATGTATACGTTTTGACTACTTCTTTTTCCTTGGCGCACCTTGCAAGGCACACATGCATGCTACACACTCTCATAAAAGTATGCACAGGTCATAATTAGAGGGCGCATTTTACAGTTTATTCATGTTTGCGTACACGCACAAAGTCAATACGTTTGCCGAGCGAGCCATCATGGGGATGGCTCTCAAAATGCTCCACGTCAAGGTAGTCTGGGGTGACCTTGATGGTCGAGTAGCCGTAGGACGGATAACGCAGGGCAGACCAGGGCCGGATCAAACTTGGGTCCTTCAGAAAAACATCGGGACCCTGAAAGTTGCCTGCATTGCCGACACCCAGCTGGAAAAAGGAAGGCGCGTTGCGGTACGAGGTGGCGATTCGGGCATCATGGGCCACAGGAAACGTGCGCTCGTAGTTGTGACGATGACCACAGAGATAGATATCGACGCGGTAGCGTAGAAACAGGGCCTCGAGGTGATGGCGCATGACCTCGGCTTTCCAGCCACAGTCCTCGTCTTCCGGGTCGCTCGGGGTGCAATACAGCGGACGGTGGGCCATGACCACGATCCAGGGCCGCTTTGCCTGGCGCGCGGCTTGGAGGTCGGCCTCGAGCCAGTGCAGGGCCGCCTCCATCTGGTCGGGCGAACCGTTCTCGAAAAAGACTTCTGAGGAGATGGCGACCAAGTGCAGGGCCTTGTAGTCAAAGGAGTACATGGTTGGGTCCGGGAAACCGGATTCGATGTGGGGCAGGATGCTGAAGCGGTGCTTGTAATGCGAAAAGTTGTACGCGTGCTCGTGGTTGCCGACAGCCGTCATGGTGGGCAACGTCGCATAGATATCCTGGACAAAGTTCATGTACTCGTCGCCCTTGGTGCCGTTAAAGTCAGCCATGTCGTATGCCTGATCACCCGCGTACGCCATAAAGTCGTACGCGTGCGACTGGGCGGCGCGTTGCAGATTGGCGAGCGAGACTGCATTGGCTGTGCCCTGAGCATCGATGAAACACAAGAGCAAATAACAATAGAGAGATGAGAAACCAGGGGCCCAAAGCTAAACGTTTCTTTTTTTGTAACGTACCATATCGGCGGTGGCGACAAACGAAAAGGCATCATCCGTCGAGGGCGTGTGGAAGCGGTAGATGGGGGACCATTCGAAACGATGCGGGATCAGATAAGACGCGACTTGGTAATGGTACAACGTCGCGGGTTCGAGCCGGTCGGATGTGATACTGTGCAGATACACCGTGTGATGTGCCTCGCCACCATCCTCAAAGGCACGGCCGCGCTCGGTTTGGATGATTTGAGCCTGCTCCTCAAAGCCGGCGCGCCAGTAGCGGAACATGGCACCGTCCGTGTTGCCTCGCGTTGCAAACTGGACGCGGCACGCCACGCCGTCCGACACCCACGCCAGATGGATCTGCTGCGGCTCGGTTTCGCCGTACGTTCGGTTCCATACCCCAGCCACGTTGAACCTGTCTTGTGCCACGCGCGTGCCAGGGCCTCCCAGGGGATGCAGCGTGACGGTCGTAGAAGAGACGCTGATAGGCATGCATAAAGAGGCATGGAACAGCGCGAACAGCAGGAGAAGTGTCCGTATCATTGGCATCCTTGTTTTCTATTTTATTTTACTTCTTTTTTTTTTTTTTTTCTGCCAAACTTGCTCATCTGCCAGGTTTTTTTTATACAGTTGGATTGTTTGTTTTTCACGACCTCTCGTGGTAGCACTTTCTCGTTCCTCACTGGTGAAAAGGCACATGTATGTGTACTGTGGCGATTTAGAACCTTTTTTTTTTTTTTTATGTGTGTATGTATATAAAACAACTACTGATGAAACAATTTAGCGCAGGTCATCATCTCGGTCGCTGCCGCCAATATCGATCTCTTCATCTTCATCGTCTTCTTCGATGGTGGTGAGTTCGTTGGATGCCCTTGGCAAGGACGGCGCGGCCGGGGAGGAGATGGTGGGAGTGGGGGTGGCCGTAGTGGCGGTGGTGGTCGTAGTCGCGGAAGTGGTATGTGTAGAAGGGGATGGTGTTGTGGCATGAGTGGCATTCGACGGCGGAGGCGGAGGCGGAGCATGTTCGACGACCCGGTTTGCATGTTCTTGATCGTCCCGACGCGCCTTGTGTGCCGTTGTTTGTTTGCGTTGCATCTTTTTCGTGGGGACTACCACCTTCAGAGGCGAAGTCAGCGCACCACTCCATGATGCAGACTTCTTGAGTGCCGACGGTGCAATCTTGCCACCGGTTTTGCCGCCCGCAGCCATGGGCCGACGTCGTACGCCGGCATGACGACGTAACAGATCTTGCCGCATACGGTGTTGTTGTTGCTGATGCTGCATGGAGCCAAACGTCTTGCGCGCGTTGTTCTCGACAATGGGACTGCTCGCACGGCGCAACAGCTCCTCGAGATCGATAGACGAACCACTTTCCATGGCGTCAATCGCGGCATCGCGCATCTTTTTCATGCGTCTGCGCACTTCTTCCACGTCATTGTCCGTGTCCGTATCACCGCCGTCTGAATCATCAAAATCGACGTCGTCGTCCACGTCGCTGTTGACCACGTCCACATCGCTGCCGTCGTCGCTCGAGCGCATCTTGCCCTTGCCCTTGCCCTTGCCTTTGCCTTTGCCCTTGCCCTTGCCCGAGCTGCTAGGGTTGCTGAAACGCCGCGAGTTGCCAATCACAGACACCGAGCGCTGATCGTCATCCTCGTCGAAATGACCAAACAGGGGCGCCTTGAGGGTGTATTCAGCCATCTTGCGCGGATTGCTCGACAAGAGCTGGTGGAGCTGCGCCGTGTTGGCCGTCCGCGAGGGAGGGGACGGCGGGCGCGAGATGGGGGGCGGCATGTGCGTGTTCCCGCTGCGCAGGGCTGACAGCGCATACGCGGCCAGGCGCCCGTCTTTGATGGGCCGCCGCGTGATGGGCACATTGATGGGCAGCGGCGAAGGGAAGAAGCTGTCGATCGTGTCCGAGAGGAAAGGGCCGAGTCGGTGCTGGCTCGAACAGGTCACCGCCAGTTCTTGCGCACGCCGGAGAGGGATCCAGGTGCCAAAGAGCTCGCTCGTCTTCTTGGGCATGCGGATGCGATCCATTTCAAAGCTGAGGATCATGCTCCGCTCACTCTCGGTGTCGATGCCACCGGCCTTGAGGAGCATGGTGCCGTTAATGTAGCCCGAGTCGAGGCGGCGCATGATGCGATACTCGTTCGGATCGTCGTCATGGGGCGGCACGACCACGACACACACGGCAATGTTGTCGACGACTGTTATGTACATGGGCGGGTTTGTCGGCACGGTGGTGTGGACGACTTGCTGGTGGTGACCGGTGTTCACCGTGGGTTCATGCGTCGTTGTGCCTGTCGGGGTCGTCACGGCCGCCGCTGCTGCAGCTACTGCCGGAGATGCGCCATCTTTGCGGATCAAAGCCTCAAGGGCAGGGAAACGCGCAAGGGCCGACTTTAGATCAGCCGCCAGGTTTTGCTTGGATGCATCTGCGGGGGCGCTGGTGGGTGTCTGGGAAGAAGAGGAGGAGGATGAAGAGGAAGAGGAGCAGGAAGAAGAAGAAGGGGCGTTGGTGACGATTGAAAGAGGCGAGGGTGTGTTGGCTTGTTTGGACATGGCCTGCATGTAAGATGAGAGCGACTTGGCCAGATCCAGCGTGGGTGAGAGGTGGGCGAGGCCAGGGATAGCAGCCGTCAGCTGCTGCAGCGCGGCCAGATTAAGATTGGATTTCAAAAGATCCTCGGTGGCGGCTGGGGCTGAGCTAGGGCTGGACTCTTCTCGTGCAGACGAGGAATGCTGCTGCTGTTGTTGCTGTTGCTGCTGCTGGAGGACAACCGAGGGCATAGGCATGGCCGGCATGACGAGCGAGTCAATGTTGGTCACCATGCCGGCGGCCGGCGCTGCTGAGGTGCTTTTCTTTGAATCCTCGTCGTCTTCAAATTTGACAAACGCTTCCTCGTCGTCTTGCGTGGCTACTGGCGTAGGCAGCGCATCTTCTGCTGCCGAAGTCGAATTGCCCGCCGATTCACCTACGATGCGTGAGTCTTTGTTGCCTAGCGTTTAATCACAAAAAAGAAGAAAATTACCTTGGCCATTGCTTTCCTTGCTCTGTTCACCGTCGCCCTCCAGAGGGTCGTCGCTGAGAAGCTTATTAAGGCCTGGTGAGCTCTCGATCTCAAATTCCTCCACGAGTTCGCGCGCACGGCTCAGAGGTACCCTGTTTTTCATTTAGAAGATATAAAAATGGAACATAGTGAGTCATCCTGTGTGGATCTCTTGTTATCCTAACGTACCAAGCGCCACGGCATTCGAGCGGACCTTTGGTGAGCGTCACAACGACCCGGCCTTCCTCGAGCTCTGCCGAGGTATCGAACGAGCCCTTGCCCAGGACGGGCCGTGCAGCCTTGCGCAGATGGGTGGCATTCACATATCCCTCGTCGAGATAAAAATGCTGACTATTCCTCCGATCGCGCTGATGTTCGGCCGCATGGCGAGTCCGCAGTGCCACGTGCTCGCTCGCGCCATCCGTAGACTGGATGAAGCGGAGCACTTTGGTGTCAAGCAGATCATCAGGTGACTCGAGCTGATAGCACTCAAGCGGACCAAACGTCTTTTTGGAGATCTTGAAGCGATGGCCTGGGCTGGAGTATGTCTTTTCGGTCGGCTGCGACTCTTGCACCGGACTCTTCCGTGGCTCCTTGGTCTCCTCCTTCTCCTCTCTGTCCTCGTCTTTCATGACCACGTCACGATCCGCATCCACAGCAGCTGCATCCTCCGCCGTAGCGGTGGGTGCTTCCATTTTGGCTGCTGCAGGCTGCATGGGCTGGCTCGGATGTTCCTCATTGGACTCAGCGTCGTCGAGCCAAAACGTGCCAGACGTGGTGGATTCATCAGGCCAGGATTTACGGCGTGGACGAAGCGGGATCTCGTCATCCTCTGCTGCTGCTGCTGTCGTTGTCGTTGCTGAGGCTGCGGCTGCGGTTGGAGACTGCAGCGGGGTCGAGTCGTCCGCTACGGCAGTGGGCAGGCGATGATGTGCAGCGCGAGCGCCGCGGGCGGTGCTGGCGAGCAGTGCCTTTTGCAGCAGTGAGGTTTCCCTGGACCCCATGAGAGCCGAAAAGCTCTTGCGTGAGGTGGTGCGTGCCGAAGTGGTTGGATGGGGCGCGCTACTGCTGGATGAGGACGAGGAGGCGGCGGCAGCAGCCGCAGCCGCGGCCGCGGCAGAAGACGAGGAGTTGCCGTCGCCGTTAAAGTAGGCTTCCAGCTCGGCGACCGAGACGGATTCCGGGGTGGCAATATTATAAGGCAGGTGATGCACGGCGGCCGAGTCATCGGACATGAATGCAGTGTCAAAGTCCTGATCAAAGTTGTTGTAATTCCAGAGATCCTCGCCCATGTAGTTGCCGTTCATGGAAAACGAGGGGCGGCGCGCCGACAGCCGTGGCGACGCTTCCTGGAGCGATGCCTGGGCCGAAACACTGCGGTTCATGTCGGCGGCTGCGACCTGAGCCACGGAGGGTCTGCGCAGGGAGGTGATGGACGACCGCCGGCGATCGCGGTTCACAGCTCCGTGGTTTGAGTGCGTGCTGGTGTTGGATCCGTCGAACTCAATGTCGGCCATGGTTTCGTCGCCCTTGAGCATTTCCTCGTGGTAGTCCGAGTACTCTGCCTCCGAGTCCTCATCAGATTGATCCATGAGCGTGGGGGGTGACACGGGAGGAACGCCCAAGGCGGATTGGCTCGTGGATTCGGAGTCGTTGTAAGCTTGAGAGTGTGAGGTTTTAGTATACTTTTGTGAGGGCGGCGAGTAGGACAGGCTCGAGGACGAGACCGAAGAAGCGGAGGAGGAGGCGGTGACGGGTGAGAGGGGAAGTGACTGCGTCGCAGCTGCGGAGGAAGACGTGGTGGGTGGATGTGTATTATGGTGATGATGGTGATGGTGGTGGTGATGGTGACGGACTCGTTTTGCGCCTCGACGGGAGGGCGTGGATTCTGTCTCGTCATCTGCATCGTCTTCTGCGGCAGCTCCCACGGAACGGTCTCTGCGTGATCTGCGGCGCGACGAGCGTGTGGCAGGCGGCGAGGCGTGGCGACGCTGTGGCAGCTTCCGTTTGGCGGGCGCCCTTTGCTCTTGGGGCTGCTCCTCGTCGTCGGATGTGGGCGGGGAGGTATCCGAGAGCATGAGCACCTGCGGCTGAGGCTGCGGCTGGTCTTTGTGCGGGTCATTATTGGGCTGCTTGCGCCTTGAGGACGAGCGTGTGGTGAGTTGTGTGGTGGCGGTGGCAGGCGGTGGGGTGGTCTGAGGTGCTTCGGGCGACGGTTCGGTGGCAAGTGAGTAGTTGATTTTGCGTGAGTGGTTCTCGTCAAAGTGTCTGGCCAGCAGGGGCGGCCGGGGAGGGTTGTGTTCAGCCGCTCGTTTGAAGTGTTGCGAGATGCGGGACGAGACGGTGGCAAACGGAGTCGCGCCACTATATCTCACATGTTAAAGGACATCTTGTATTTCCCATTGTATATTAAATTGCTTACCCCAAGGTGGCATATTTATACTTGACGATAACGTTCGCTAGCTCCTTGGGTGAGCTTGGCTTGTTGCCTTGCTTTATTAAAGCCTTGAGGATGGCCGTAAAGACCTTATCCTTGGCATCGTCTGGGTGAATGGGTACCGGGAGGCTCTGGCGATGGTGGTTATTATTACTGTGTGCTTGCTGCGGATTGTTGTCTTTTTGTGAGGTTTCGGCCATGATGGAAACAAGTTGTAGAAAAAAAAAAAAGAGAGTGGATAGACACAGTCGTGTGTTTCTGCTAAAAGGTCCTCGTAGAATGCAATGTGTGTGTGTGCGTGTGGTTGTATTAAATGGGGGTTGGGGGTGGGGAGGGTATAAATGGGAAAATGACAGCGCAACGACAGAAGAGGTCCTGTCTCGATGGAGCGGTCGCTTCTTTTTTTTTTTTTTTTTTTTTTTTTTTTGACTTGATTGGCAAAGTGCGGATAAAAAAAAATGGTTCTTTCAACCCATGTTTCGTATATTTGCAAGCCCGCTGTCCAACAACACAAAAAATTTATTTCTTTTTGAAACGAACGAGCTGGAAAAAAAAAAGAAGGTGAAAAGAGAAGGAAAGCTATACAACTCTCTGGCATGTCTCGCAGAGGTGTCCTTCGTGGGCGAGATGCCAGCGCTTGGCCTTAAACGTGGAACATCGAGAGCATTGGATTGGGGCAGCGCCAGTGAGCTGCGTCTTTGACACGCGTGTCGTGCCATCCTGGTGCACGATCACTATACGCTCGCGGCCATTCACTTTCTCACTTTTTTTTCCGTTTTTGTTTTTAAGCGGCGAATAAATAAAAGCAATTCGTTTGGCATGATTCGTTCTCACTTACTAGAGGCCACACGCATTGCAGAGCAACCGGCTGCTCAGCGATCCTCGTCGCCAGGACGGCGTCTTGGTTGCGCCGCAGTTGCTGCATTTTTTGCGGTCTTTTGGCTTTTTTGCCTTCTTGGGGCGCGGTGGGACTTGGACGGGACACTCCAGCGGCGGGGTGGGCAGCGTATTATCGTCCGATGCGGCGGACAGTGGCGGCGCTGGACTGCCCAGCGACGGACCCAATGTCATGGCCGTACCAGTAGTTATCGTATAGACCGGGTTATAGACACCCCAAGGGAAGTAGGATGACTCTAGCTCATACACCGGCCATGCGGGCGAGTGCGATTCAACTGGTGTCAGCGGAGACACCTCGGGATACATAAGCTGGATTTCGTGATCGGGATTACTAGGCCAATGGTAAGCCCAAGGTGGATAGCTTGCAGTAGGCGTGTAAGACATGGTGTGAGTAGGGGAAGAGACAAAAAGCAGATAAAGAAAGGCCCGTCTTATCCATTTTTATGGCACTCAGCATGATATCGCTGGTATCATCTAAGAGAGGATATGCGTTCCCTTTATTTTCTGAATTTTTTTTTCCACAGCCATTTATCAATGGAGCTCCTTTTTAGGCTGACATTTCACACGCAAAAAAGTGTGAAAGAGAAAGGGAATGACACTCTTTTCCTGCTCTTTTTGCATGAATCTCGGAAAAAGTCATCCGCCGATCCTGGTCAGGCCACGCAGACTCTCCTGAACCACGAGGGCAGGTCGACTCGCGAAGATGTACTTGTGTTTGATGATGCACACTGTATCATATGCCTCGGTCTCGCCACGTTTCTTGATAACCGCCATCGGCTTGTTGAGCGCTGCACGTTTTCCAGTCAGCTTGTGGTGCCCGATAGCGAGAAAGGCCTCGTCCTAGAGCCAGCGTTTTAACACGGAGGAGCGAAGATGACACCACCGACTTACATTGTCAATCGAAATGTCACCGATAAAAGCCGAGCTGACGTCGGGCAGAGTGGATTCAAAACTGCCTTGGAACTCGAGCAACACGAGCTCTTGACTGCTGGAGGTGTTCAAGGGATAAATGACGGCATGGACCATAGGTCTGTTTCTCTTTGTAGAAGAGACGCGTCCAAAACGGGAAAAACAATTTTTTTTTTCGACGAAGCGCGTCTTCCCATTATCAGGCACGCGTCGACTTGTTGGATTTCCGCTTTGCCCTCCATTTATTATTATTTTTCTCTTCTTCAGCACACACCACACACACACACACACACACACACACACAAGCCATGCTCCTAGGACGCAAACGGCAGCGCTTGGATTCCGTGACGAATCAAAGCTTGGAGACCCATGACACGCACCTGAAACTGATACCCGCCCCTTCTCAACCGACACCATACCCTTTCGACGAAGCATCCACACCTTCCATTCACGTTTCCCCTGAACTCCACAAGCGATTCAAGCAGCGGACAGACACACGCCTCTGGTCGGCCCATCACGCCGTCAAGCAACGCTCTCTTTACGGCAGTCGAAAACACCATCAACGCATTATACGTAAGCTGTATTCTACCATGAGACTCAACGAGGCACACTCGGCTCACTCCCAATTGCAGCCCCTGTCAACGATCTGCTACCCAAGTTCGTCAGCACCGTCGACCAAGTATACCGCTTCCGCTACGATGATAACGACCGGCGAAGTGCACCCATCGCTTGCGACTATGCGAATAGTACGGAAAGCCTATCTTGTTTTGCTGTGCAGAGATTGACACGGCCTTCTTTGACTATCATCAGGCACACGAAACGGTGTTTTTCTAGCAGTAGGCGATGAAGACCGGAAGTTAACAATTCTTAGGACAGATAAAGACAATTCGGTGGCCAATGGTAAGAAAGAAAAGGGAAAAAAAAGAAGAGGATATAAACAAGATATATTCGGGTTGGAGCAGGTCATTACCATCGATCTTGGGTCAGTCACACGAATGCGGTCGTCACCGTCAAATGGAGCCCGGACGATACCATGATCGTAAGTATGCCCCCCTCGAATGAGAAGCAGCAATAGAAAGCTGACTATGTCCACTTCAATTCTTGCAGGCAACAGGCTCAGCCGATCAGTTTGCCACGGTGTGGGATGCCGAAACGCAAGCCTGTCTCACCCATTTTCAGGGTCACACATCCAGCCTTCGCTCCATCCATTGGCATCCCACCAACAAACGTAACGTGTCCGGCATTGTCCTTGTTCCAACCTCCTTTATTGATTTACCTCTTGGGTTTAGATCTCCTTGTCACGGCTTCCAAGGATGGTACTTTCCGGATATGGGACACGCGGTACAAACGAACCGAGGAGTCAACTGAAACAAGTAATTCGCGAGAAAAAGAAAAAAGAAAGGAGTCCTTTTTATCATGCCAACACGACTGATTTATTTTCTAGTCGAGCCCGCACCGACATATAACGCCATCCGCACCACCACAGCCCACAATTCCAGCAGACGCTCAGGCAAAAAAGTCATTGCAGTAAGCGCACATCATGAGAAGCCAATTTTGTTTTACTCACCCTCTATCAGCGGTCCGTGGACCCGTCCGTCACCTGTGCCATGTTTGTGCCTGGCTCTGAAGACAAGATCGTCTCCTGCGGGTCGGTCGATGGGTAAGATTGGATACGAGAAAAAAGAAAAAGTTTCCTTATCTTACTTCATTGGAAAATCCCAGCACCATCAAGCTCTGGGATTGCCGGGCAGGACGCGACCCCAAGGCGATCATGGAGTCTCATCACAGTGCCAAGGGCCATGCACGCGGCATTGCTGACCTCAAGCTGGACAGCACGGGATCGCGTCTGTTTGCGCTCTCGCTGGATCGGAGCATCTACATGTATCAACTCTCGCACCTGCGCAGCCAACCCCTCCACCGCTTCCAGGACCCGACGTATCACAATGCCTATTTCTGCAAGCTTGCTGTGTCGCCAGACGATATGTTTGTCGCTGCTGCATCCGACAATGGCTCGATCTATACCTGGGATATCCTCCGACCGCATGTGCCTGCAACGCGGCTGCAGGGCCACAAGGCCTTTGTCACTGGCATTGCCTGGTCTCCGTATGCGGAGCAACAGGTAAACATCTAGAATATTACAGACAGGTGGTGGAAAGACTCATGCTCTATACTACAGGTGGCCAGTTGTTCGGACGACGGTACGGTACGAATATGGAAGCCTAGGGCGAAACCGACCGCGGAAGAGCCTGCCTCTGAAAACGGGGTGCAATAAAATATGGATCTGCACTGTGTACGTGCGAAAGAGAAAGAAAACGAAAGGAAGGAAGAAATGGGAGTATATTTCACAATGATATTTCACAACAAAGGACGGGTGTAAGACAGTTAGGCTGAGTTGACTGCGCACCTAGATCATACACAGATGTTAGTTTACAAAAAAAGTGCTCCACCGGACCCAATGCGACGTACATCCATATACGCGTTTTGTAAATCTTGAAGAGTTCGCGTACGAGTTCGCGGAAATCGATCCGGCGATCCGCCACAAAGTAAAACGTCAGTTTACGACGGTCCCTACCCGAGAGTCAGCTCCATGCCCAAGACAGCATTTCATTCTCTCTTTTCTGTTTCCTACCATTGATACTCGGCATCGACGACTTCCATGGGAAGTTTGCGTTGCCGGGTTTTCTGCTGGCACATGGCCAAGGCCTTTTGCTCGTCGTGGGCTTTGGACAGCAACAAGTGAATCTCATCGCCCGAGGCGGGTCGGTAGATGCGCTTGATATAAATGTCTGCCTTGGTCAGTGGCGCCGCGTCGTCTGCGCCTTCTTGATGCTGCTGTTGTTGCTGTTGTTGCTGGTGTTTCTGGATGCCCATGGCCAGGACTTGGTCGCTCCCAAGGAGCATGACGACCTTACCGAGATCTTTGCCCCGGTCGGCTTCGACGATGGCAAGGTCGCCGAGTTGGACGTGAACACCGGCCGGTGCATAAAAAAAGTCGGTGCGACCTGCCTTGAATTCCAACATGTACAACGGGGCTTGTGGTGGGAGACGGTGTAACGGTACACCTTTTCCCATTTCCTGGTTGGCACGTGGATCACTGACAGAAACGGCGGATTCGACGCCAGCCGAGGAGGAGGAGGGGGAGGATGGAGGGAAATGCGATTGTGTGTTTGGCATCGCGTGGTGGGTGTGGATGGTGTCATCACTGTTGCTGGTGCTGCTGTGCCTGGATTATTTTATGTTCTTATTTGTCAGTTCGTGTTTCGACTCAGCGCACGTGCAGACCCTGGAAAAAAAAGAAAAATAATTCCTCTTTCATTTTGGGTTACATACATTTGGGTGCTTGACATGCGCTGCAAATGGTCCTGCTGCGCAGCGGACAGTCGGCTCAGGGCAGCTCCAGATGACTTGGACCGCGTGCGGCGACCGGCCTCATCGTCTTCGGCCTCGTCTTCCTCAGCCATCGTGTCGAGCGAGTGCTCGTATTCTTCGTAATACTCATTGTAGCCAAACAAGCCGGGCTCCTCGCCCATCGAGAACGAGAGACTGCGATGCTGTCGGTAGATGGGTTCGACAGACACGTCGGGGCACATGGGCACTTGCAGCACGCTCGGTGAATCGGCTGGTTCGGTAGGAAAGACTTCTTGCGCGTGCGCCGGCGCACTGCTATGACTGGGGTTGCTGTGATTTTCATAAAAGATGGCCGGGCTTTCCCACTGCACGGCCGATGCAGGTTGTTGTGTTGGGTTGGGTATAGTCGCTGTCGTGTCATGATGCGTCCGGGGCTGTATCGACCCCCCGTTCATAGTCAGTATATAGAGATAAAGTAGAATAGCATCCATAGGCACTTACAGCAGACGTGGGTGATGTGTTATTCTGACGGAGCATGACGTAGTGATATGGATAAGTGAGCTCGTTGTGTTGCTAAATGGGGAGTCGCACGTCGTACCTGTGCCATGATAACGGAAACGTAGCGGTCGAACTGTGGCTAGGAGGACGAAGGGCGGTTGGAATGTAGAATGGTGGTGAATGGTATGTGCAAACTGGCAACAGCTGTATAGAAGAAGGCCATAGCGAGTAGAACGGTGCACGTTAGGTATGCCATGGTCGAGTGAAGACGGAATGGAGGTGTGGGTGTGTTTTTTTTTTTTTTTTTTTCGGCGCGTGTTTCCGCTCGTACCTTTTTTTCTTTATACAAGCAGGGAAAAATAAAAGCAAAAAAAAAAAGTGACAACGAAATAGAAGAAAAAGGGTTCGGGCAACCGAAAGAGTCGGAAATGCGTATTCGTTCCGGAATAAAGAACACAGCAATGGATGACCGACAAGACGCGCAGGGGAGAAAAGAAGTGTTTTGCACCCGAGTAAAAAAGCAAGCGAGAGAGAGAGAGAGAAAGGAAAGAATATGGAAGGCAGACAAAAGAATCGAAAAATTATTTTTCCGTTTTGGACAAGGGTCGTCTGGATTCCATATTCATCATTTCCCGCGCTCGTAAAGAGAACAAAAGGTGTTTCAACTCCATCGTATTTAGAGTCCATTTTTTCGTTCTCTCGCTCTCTGTCCTTCTTGGTCCGCTCCCTTAACGCGTTCCTCCATCGTCGAGGCATAATAATTCTAGGTATTTTAAGGAATGTGGAGGTAACACAGGTTTCCATGCTTCATCGTTTCCGTGTTCCCAACCAAATCAGAAAGTCACTCTATGGCATGTCATTTCATTATGTCTGTAGAAAGGGCTTACTGTCTTTTCTTTCTATATGGACACTGTTTAGTATCATATACACATACTGGGGAGGGTTCGTCAGTTGAACACGAGGCGCTGCTATTGAAAATGGAATATCTGATTTTTCTAGAATTTTGTAATGCTGTAACTATGATACTATAGTACAGTATACGACATTTGTTGCCGATAGAGACATGGTCTACGTGGCCTATGTGGTCTTCTGGCCTTGTTGTGTGACTTTGTATGTTAGTATAGAGTACATACCATACAACACCCCATGCATAGCTTACTGTCCTTCCAGATCGCATGCCTCCCATGGGACCTATGTTACTAGCACCAAACTGCCTTGGCGATATGTATGTCTCTACGTGGTATCGCACAGGCAGACAAAAGCAGCACATTACTGGAGTGTTGTTTGATGATACTTACACGTAGATCTTGTCATTCGCAATCGATACTGCTCGCCAACAAATCAAAGACAAAACAATCAAGGCCTTGTATTCCAATAATGTATATGACAACATTATATAAACCATATCAGCAGCTTTTCTGAACACAAACCAACGCTATCGACGAATACCGAGTTATCTGTAAAAAAGAAACGAGGGAAAGGGATGGACTTATTTTTGTTTAGCAACGAATGAACGCGCATAAATGCGAACTAACTAAGCGAAAAAGTGCTGCATTACCTGAACGTGCTTATGAATCACTCAAAACCCTTGTACGACTTTGAATGCGCCATCCCATTTTAAACTACCCCTCATTCCCCTTTGGCGGCATGTCCATAAAGCAAAATGAGTTATTTGAATGACTTGGCTTTCCTGTTACCCATGGTGCAAAGCAACACTTATCTCCAGAGTCTATATGAGTTATTATTAGTATTATTATTTTGAATGACTAAACGGAATGACTCTGTAATGAGACCGGTCGAACGAAGAAGCGGAGGAGCTATTTACTCACGCCACTTTTTTTTGTGCGTAGTTTGTCAAGGGAAAGCAAATAACAATATATACAACAGTGTGGCAGTATGCATGTGCGTTATGACTGCATGGACGAAGCGCTGAAAATCAGATAAAAAGCACAACCACTCCTATTGGGCACTTTCTTTTAGATATACTGTAGATAGAAAGGGTAGGTGTAGTGATATAAGTGCAAAAAAAATGCTAGAGAAAGAGAATAACAGAGAGAATACAAGGATAAGAGAAGCAAGGAGGTATGCCTAGATGAACAAAATATCTGCCAACATGAACTGGATGGTTTTTTTGTCGGAGCAGGTGGTTCAATTTCGACAGACTTAACACACTTATTTCAACATCCCATCGTTTCTTTTCTCTTTTAGTTTTTCCCTTCTATTGACTTGGCTAGTTATTGTCTTTTTCTATAACCTATTCCAAACTCATCCAGCGATTGCGACATTGACTTCTGATTGCATTCAGTGTTGCGAACGATGAAGTCTACGACGGCCCACCGTGCACCGCCTTCCCAACTCAACCATAACCATAACCACCACCTCCGCGATCGGCAGAACGCACAGTCTCAGTCTCCTGCTCTCGATCTCAAGACGGTCAGAACAACGGGAGACCATGTGCCACGCACGCGAGACCGCACCTTTGGCATCCAGGAAGCGCCTACGTACTATCCTACAGAAGACGACTTTCAGGACCCGTTGCAATACATCCAGAAGATACGACCAGAGGCTGAACAATTTGGCATCGTCAAGATAGTGCCCCCCGCCAGTTATAAACCCGAGTTCTGCCTCAACACTGAAGTATGTGCCCCCCCCCCCTCTCTCTGTTTGCGAGAGATGTCGTGCAGACACTCATCTCTCAACTGTCGCCCATTCCTTTCTGTATGACTCTAGGAATTCCGCTTTCGCACTCGTCTTCAGAAACTCAACAGTATGGAGGGTGAGACCAGAGCCAACGTGAATTATTTGGAGCAGCTCTATAAATTTCACCGCCTGCATGGCCAGCCTATCAGCCGCATGCCTCAGCTCGACAAACGTCCCATCGACCTGTTTAAGCTGAAGAAAGAAGTCGCTGCCAGAGGCGGTTATGATATCGTACGTTGTCCTCCTCCATGTCTTTCCCCCCATTCTCAGTCTAGATGATATATGATTCCCAGTGTGGAAAAAACTCACCAAGGAAAATTTTTTAGGTCACTGGCCAGAAAAAATGGGCAGAGATTGGCCGTGTCTTGGGCTATACGAGGAAACAGTGCACGTCCATGTCGAATGCGCTCAAGACCGCCTATAACAAGGTCGTCCTGCCTTACGAGCAATGGCTCGCTCAGCACAAGAAAAATGAGGAGCCCGTCATCCCGCGCCAGAGCAACAGCCCGGCCGCCGACGATAATGCATCCACCCAAGGCGCTTGCGAAGCCTGCAACTCGAGCGCAGACGAAGACAAAATGCTCCTCTGCGACAGCTGTGACCGCGCGTATCATCTTCAGTGTCTCGACCCACCCCTAGCGCAAGTGCCCGAATCAGACTGGTACTGTCTCAAATGCCTAACTGCTGCTGGCGGCGACTATGGCTTTGAGGATGGTGAAGAGTACTCGCTCCAGAGCTTCCAAAAGGTCTGCGACAAATTCAAGGCCGAATGGTTCCGCGGCAAGACATCCTATCCTGTGACCGAAGAAGACTGCGAAGATGAATTCTGGCGTCTGGTCGATGATCCACATGAGACCTGCGAGGTCGAATACGGCGCCGATCTGCACAGTACACAGCACGGAAGGTAATATAAGCGCCTTTGTACACTGGCATGGCGATGGCTAAGTAACCTATAGTGGTTTCGCTGGTATCGAGCGCAACGCAGATGGATATTCATGTGACGATCCGTGGAACCTCAACATGATTCCTATCCTTCCCCAGTCGCTCTTTACGCACATCAAGACCGACATTTCTGGCATGATGGTGCCATGGCTCTACATTGGCATGTGCTTCTCCGCCTTTTGTTGGCATAATGAGGATCACTACACCTACTCGATTAACTACATGCACTGGGGCGAAACCAAGACATGGTACGGCGTGCCGGGCGACGACACGACCGCCTTTGAGAACACGATGCGTGCGGCTGTGCCCGAACTCTTTGAGCAGCAGCCCGATCTCCTCTTCCAGCTGACCACCATGCTCAGTCCAGGCCGTCTGGTCAAGAATAATGTCCGCGTCTACGCCGTCGATCAGCGTCCGGGCCAATTTGTCGTGACCTTCCCCAAAGCCTACCACTCGGGCTTCAACCATGGCTTCAACTTTTGCGAGGCCGTCAACTTTGCCCCGGCCGAATGGGAGCATTATGGTCTCGAATGTGCTCAGCGCTACAAGGAGTACCGACGCCAGCCTTGCTTCTCGCACGACGAGCTGCTGGTCACCACCGCCCACGAAGATACATCGGTCGAAACCGCGCTTTGGCTCAAGGATGCATTACACGCTATGCAGCAGCGCGAGCTACAGGACCGTGCCCAGTTCCGCAAAAAGTACCCCAACGTCCGAGAAGAGGTCAACACAAGCGAAGAGCGTAACGAAGCTCAGATGCAGTGCGACTATTGCAACTGCTACGTCTATTTATCTTACGTCCGCTGTCAATGCGCCGATCGCGTGTCGTGCCTGGATCATCATGATGAGGTAAGCTGAAGAACTTAAAAAATTGCGAAATGCATGATATCCGGAGTGGCATGGTTCCTCATTTTGGTAATAAGCTATGCTCGTGTGACATGAGCCGCAAGACCCTGGGCGTGCGTCTGACCGAACAACAGATGGACGACTTGGTGCGTGTGGTAATGAACCGTGCGTGCGCGCCGTCTGCCTGGGGCGAAAAGGTGCGCGAGGCCCTCGAGAGCAAACCGGGTGTCAACATGAAGATCCTGCGCCAGTTTATGAACGAGGCTGAGCGGATATCCGCGCCGCTCCAAGAAGTGCAGTGGCTCCGGGACTATATGGAGCAAGTCACGACCTGGACGGAAGAAGCCAACAAGTACTTGATCCGCAAGCATCGCCGCCGCGACAGCAAGGAGCACGCATCCAAAGTGCTGGACGGGACCCGTTTCCGACACATTGGCGACTTGATTGACCAGGCCCAGCGCATGGCATTCGACGCGCCGGAACTCAAGCTGCTCCAAGAGACCTACCATACACTGGCAGACTACAAGCAGCGTCTGGCGGCCGCCCTTCAGAACGAAACCAACATGGAAAAGTGCCGCGCGCTGTACGAGCGTGGCCTGGATCTCGGGGCGGACATGGAAGAGATGCAGGTGCTGGAAACACGTTTGAGACGGTATGACTGGGAACGCGAGGCACCGCAGGCGATCATGCCGAGGTCCAAGGCGACCTATGAAGACGTGGTACGTCTCGTCGAAGAGGCGCGTGCGATCGGCATCGACCCTCAGGAGGATACGCTGCAGACGCTGGTGCGCAAGGAAGCGCATGGCAGAGAGTGGATGGCACGTGCGCAGCGTGTGCTCGAGCAGCCCGCCAGCGCGCAAGAGATCCAAAGCGTGGTGATGGATGCGGTCGAGTGCCCCAAGATGGATGCCTTGTATGCCTCGGTCGTCGCGCTCGCGACCCGCGTTCAAGACGTGACGCGCGAGGTCGAGCGCCTGCGTGGTGTCACTACCGCCACGCCCATCGGCGATCGCCCTACCGAGACGGACCTGCACCGCGCTCTCAAGGCTGCCCACGCACTCTCCTTCCCCATGGCAGGCGTGGACGATCTGCGCGCCGAGGCGCAGCGCATGGAGGAGTGGAGCCAAGAGGCGCTGAAGCTGTTTGTTCCCGTGCGCAACAGCCAGACCAAGACGCCCAGCTTCTACCTGAGCGAGGTGGAGGAGAATGTGGAGACCATCACGACGGCGGCGCTGACGCATGCAAGGGACGTGTACTGCGTGTGCCGGACTGCCGAAGCGGGCTTCATGATCGAGTGCGACGTGTGTCACGAATGGTTCCATGGTCCGTGCGTCAAGCTGATGCGGCGCGATGCCAAGCTTCAATCCTCGTACACGTGCCCGATCTGCGATCCGCACAAGCCGATCCCGCATATCACGAAGCGTGCCAAGCTCGAGGATATCCAGGCCGTCCTCCATGAGGGTGCGCTGCGTCTGCGCATCATCCCCAAGACGTACCGAGTGATTCAAACCCTGGCCGAGCGGGGGGAGGCCTATCGCCAGCACGTCCAGTCGTTCTGCCGCTCCAAGACCCAACTCGGTCTGGAGGATCTTCCTCGGATCAAGGCCTGTCTGACCGAGCTGGAAGGACTTGAGATCTTGCTTCAGGACGAGCGCGAGTTTTTGCGCACCAAAATTCAGATGCTGACCGGCACGCAGCCTCCTGCTGCCCTCCCACCCCACCACACGAATGGCCACCCTCTCCACAACCACCACCATCACCATCATCATCACCATAAAAATAATGGTCACCAGCACAACGACCACCTCAGTCACTCCCCGCAGGCAGTGCTGTCACCACCACCACCGCCGCCGCCGCCATCACAGCAGCAGCAGCAGCAGCAGTACCTCTGTTCGTGTCGGCGACAAGTGCATCCAGACGATCCAACGATGCAAATGATTGGCTGTGATTACTGCCACCACTGGTTCCATATCGCGTGCGTGAGCCTAGCGCCGAGCGACATAGCCGCAATTGAGCAGTACATGTGCCCGTCGTGTGTCAAGAAGAGTCAAGCTCAACCCCAGCCTCAACCTGCACAGCCGCCGCGGCCACAGATCATCAAACTACGCGTAAAGCCGCCATCCCAGGATATGAAGCGAAAACATCCGCTCGCGCCGAAACCAGAGGTAGATGACACCAGCCAAAAGAAGCCAAGGTTTTACCCGTTTACCAGCGGCCATCATCAAGCCACTACCTCCTAGTTTTCCGCCACTCTTGTCATTTCCCTTCTCTCTCTCTCTCTCTCTCTCGCCTTGTCACATAGCATTGCCTTGTCCATCCGCACACGCACACATATATACACACACTCACACACTCACACACTCACACACGTACACATACACTACGTACTAGTCTGCCACGCTTAGTATCTCCCCCCGTTTCTTTCCCTTTCTCTTTCCGTAAGTCATATATATACAACACACACACACACACACACTTTCATAGTACCACCGACAAAATCAAAATTTGAAGTTCTCTTTTCTCTTCGTATTCGTTTTCTCTTTTTCTTTTTCTTTTTTTTTTTTTCCTGTCTCGAACCCTGTGCGTAGGTATGTGAGCATGATGCACGTGTGGTGCTAACGCAAAAGTCGAGAAGTTCTTTTTAGGGAGTACACAATAGGCATCGTATTGATCGCCATATAAGCATGACTTGCAATCTGGACCTACAAGGGCATTTTGCCAGATATCAGAAGCCTTGAGCGGCACCTGTCGTCGCGTCAACAACACATTGTCGACTGGGATGACACTGTATAAAGTTTCATAATATTATTTTAGCTAGGACAGCATTGTAAGTAGCCAATGGATAGGGTATGTACATAAACTACATATTACGCCGCCATGCTTTGCTGATTTCGTCTAGCATGTCCCACATGCACTCTTCCGCCATATACTCGTCGTATCGCTGGCTCATGGGCTTCCAGTTCTCTTCTTGCGGCTCATACTGAAACTGAGGCCCAAAGTTGCAGGTGACCATACCACCTCGGAACACGCTGATGGCCGGGAAGTAGCCTAGCGTACCGTCGTCCTTGAGGGGCGGGTCTTCCGTCCATTGTTGGTGCCGCACCCCATCGAACTCGTCCTCCTCCACGCGGACCCGCGGCATCTCCACGTCGGCGAGCTTCTTTTGCTTTTTGCGCTTCTTGTTGTGTTTGGCAAGGACATGCTCCGGCAGACGTCCAAAGTCCTCATAGTCGATCAGGTCTTCAAACATCTTGCCCTGGTAGACGCCATTTTTGTAGACGGCCATGTAAGATCCAGGGATCCGGGCCGGACAGTAGTCTTCTTCAGGCGAGGTGGGCTTGTAGTACGGATCAGCCAGCTGCTCCATTTCCTTACTCGTCCTAAAATCCTTTTCCTCGAACCACAGGTGCTCTTTGTAAGCGATGGGTATCCGTTTCCGTGCCGGGCTCTTGAAGGCGTCTGTCTTGGGTGGCAGATGGATGAAAAGACCAATGACATCGCCGGTCTGGAAAGGTTCGGCAAACTTTTGCGGCCGTGAGCAGTAGACCTTTTCGCCTGTCTTGTCCCGATACCCATAGCCATAGGCGTCATAGCCCACGGGGGCGTTCAAACAAGCTAATAGAGCGTAAAGCATCGCATGAGATATGGCATGTAGACTCTACATATGTAAGATATTACCTTCTCGTCTTGCCCAGCCAATGCGCACATGGGGCGCGTGGCCATCGCCGCCAGGGCCTTGCGCTTTCCGGATGGTAGCTTCCCAGTACCAGCTGCCCTGTTTGACGCCGACGTTACCACGGCACATGCGGAAGCCTTTGTCGGTCGTCACGGTCAGACCATCCTGGGCGACCGAGATATAGGGACTCTTGTCCGCAATCGCAATCTGGCAGCCCCGGCCGTCGTTTTCGGCCTGCTGATAGGCGACGAGCGAGAGGATGGATGGCTTGCAGGGGATGTATTTGAAGCCGAAACGGTTGAAGGGATGGTCGCTGTTGGTGGAATAACTCGAAAAGGTGTTGAGGAGGGGCAGGACGGGCGATTCAGCGCGTGGCGAAGGGGAGGTGGAGACGGTGTCGCGCCACACATGCGAGGCAGCCGTCGAGGTGGAGTGGTGCGACGCCGCATGCGATCCTGTGGCAGCTGCGGCTGCGGCTGCACCTGCCGTCGAAGAATAGTCTTCAGAGCGTCGTTTTGGTTTTGCAGCCGCCGAAGAAGGGAGTGCTTTGCTGGATGTCTGTGACCCGCTCGGGCGAACGTGCCACAGGTCGGGATCAGCGAGGCAGAAATCGGAAGCAGCCGATCGTAACCGTTCGTCGCGTGCAATAAAAGTGTCTTTGGAAGAATACAAGCAGCTGCCCAACGTAGCCCACCTAGAGTAGAATCAAAGAGGGTTCGTTTGTTATAGCCTTACACATGCTTTGTTTCGCGTGGGGCTGGTTGTGATTAATTTACCATGTCGGCGTGCGAGCGCGTTCAGTGCAAATATTCCGCCAATGCTTGTCAACGTAAGGAATGATCTCCTTCTTGTTGAAAAAGTATTGCTCCGGGTGCCACTGTGCCATCAGACCTGCGTTCTTGCTCTCAAACAGCTCGCGATTCTCTGTGCCGATCCGGTAGAGGATCTCTTCCAAGATCAAGTTGGCGATCGTGGTTGAACAGATATCTTTCCAACCGGCGGTGGTGCGTTCAAACCGTTCGGTACCATCCCCGCAATGCTTGCAGTGGAAGTTGTAATTGGTCGTAAACAAGAGCTGCGGTGGGTCTGCTACAGAGGTGCATTCGGCATGGAACCAGTCTCTGCAGACTGGCCAAAGGGATCAGTTCGCGTCCGCTGGATAACAGAGTGGGCACTATGATAATACTACCTCTGCATTGGAGAACAATGTCCAGTAGGTTTCTGTCCTTGGCACAGTAGCAGTACTTGTGGTGGGTGTTGATGGTATGAGTAGCATTCCAGGTTGTCATGCTGAACCGCACAGTTTGGCTCGCTCCAGGGCTAAAAGGTAAACGACGCAAAAGGAAATCAACTGGGATCCACGCTCAAAATGCGCACGACCGAATCATCTGCAGACCCCGAATCCAGACACTATGTAACTACATGTACAGTGACAGTAGACAGCTGAGATCAGAACACATCAGCTCCAGGTCTAACAGACCCATGAAAGTTTAATCGCCCTCTCGTTATACCGTGAGTATAGAGTTCCAGGCTGGGTTACGGGTGAGTACATGGGAGTCCACGGTATCTTCGTAGTAGTACTGTCCAATACCATGCATCTATTCCTAGTATGGAATCTCCCGCATCAAATCCCTTTGCCGCATTCAATCCAAGGGACACATCGATGATCCATTACACTTTCTCCCCTCCACACGCTCTCACCGGCTCATCATACTCTGTGCAGAGAAGCTTTTAGCGTCTCCGCATATAGACTAGTAGATGTCAAGCGCCGGTCATATGAAGGAAAACATTACAGCAAGAAGCAAAAGAAAGGTTAACTCCATTATTGGCCTTATCGAATGCTGATCAGATCATCATCATGTCATGCCTAGAGATAAGACAAGAAAACCAGTGTGCCTGCTTACCGGGTGTGTATGTGTGAGTGTGTGCATAGGAATGGAAGGCACAATGACCTCATGGGTCACATCTTATTCGTCACCCGTCGGGCGGTGCCTGAATAGTCGGTGAACCGCAATAGCCCTTATTCTTATTGGGACCCAAATCTTCCCCCTCATTTTCGACACCTCTTCCGCTTTTACCCATGTTCCTTCAACCGATTATCGCCTCCTCCACTGCCGGCAGCACTCGTCGTTTTGCGGCCACGTCAGCCACCATCCTGACCTGCCGCCGGTGTGCATCCGTCCTGGCTTCTGTACCACCCCAGCCGAGCCTTAATACCCAGCAACAGCAGCAGCAGCAGCAGCAGCAGGAACGAAGGCAGCAGAACACTTCTTCTGATCATCCGATCGTCACCTCGGCCTCAGTTCCCTTGACGACGCCATCCAACAATGCGTTTCATCCGGATTATATACCTCAGAACGTCAAGGCACGACTGACCTTGAACGAGATCCAGCAGGTGCTCGACAACTCCAGGCACTTGCTCAACCACCTCCAGAATGAATACCTCGAGCATCATATTTTGCAAGACACAGTGGCTGATTTGGCCAAGGAACAGCAGGCTCTTCTCAAGGCTCTCCAACGTCAGCAGAAGCAACTGCAGCAACAGCAGCAACATGTCTCGTCATCACGGCTAATTGACCCGAAGGATGACAAGGACAGGTCCTAATTATAGATTATCATCATTTGGCATATCCCATTAATGTATGCGCATCACACTCACATACACGCAAACTTACGCAACCGCACGACCCTTCGTCTCTCACAGTCTCATTCACTTGCCCGACCTTTCTGTTTCCTTCATCGCATATCATCTATACGACGCACATGCAACATGCCCCAGTTCAAAATATTGATTATTGTTTATTGTTTATATAGAAGTTGACCTCCCTCCATTTCTTCATTCTGCTTTGCTGGTACCATGTTGTACGGTAATAAACATCATATCCTCCATTGCATGCTTCCTCTCCTTAAAAGATTTGCACGGACAAACTCGTGTTGTTTTTCGTTCATTTGGTAGATTATGTAGGCAGTCAAATCTTATTTGTGAGGTTGCAAAGTGGCTGTTTGAAACCCCACCATCCACAGACATGCGGTTTCAATATCATTTATGTATGAAAAGGTAAACAGAAAGTGCTACGACAGGAACCGGGAGAATAAATAAATGCCACCACCCATTTGATCCCGTATTTTTCGATCCCGCAGCATGATAAACACCTGATAGGTCGTTCAATCATAATGAAAAATTATGTATTACAGCACAAACATGGACGTGAACTTTGGATGAGCAGGGGAATATGGGATGTATATATACAAAGGGTGGATGCTAGTAGATGGATCAGGTTAAAGGCGGGTCAATAAACCCAGAGCATCTTCCATATCAGTTTTGGTCTTTTCGTATTCGCGTTGCTCGGCCTCGATCTTGGACCTGTCCACAGGCTAGTAAAAGTAGTTGATTAGGTCATTGATTCTCAAGCCTAGTGAATGTATCGTTTTACCTTGATCTCCTGCTTCTTTGACTTCTTTTTGCCGAAATGAGGTGACAGATCTGTCATGAGGCTGTCGAGGTGGCTTGTCAGCGCCTCATTCTTCAACTTTGTTTTCTTCGTATGTCTTTGGGGTCGGCTGACATGTTTGGTGTTGGACTCTTTGGCGACAGCAGACTTTTTACTGGATTTCGCTTTCGGCATGGTGCAACGGAAAAGACAGTGAAAGAGAAAAAAACAAAAAAAGACGAATGCGGTATTTTGAAACTCAACATATGCCCGTGTTAGGACAGCAACCTAGCAACCGAACAAAAGCACTGGCAATGTAGTCTGCGGGAAGGGCCCGACCTGCGTCTAGGTGAATGGCAGTATATACTCCTGAAGATGCATGAAAATGGAACAGGGTAGAGGGCGTCGTGCAAGAGGGTATGAAAAGAATATATCGCGAGGAAATCTGATCACATCGACTGTCATGCAGTGAAAGATAAGAAGCAGAATGACACAATGATTTTGATTGGTGAATGAGATAGCTTGCACATGCTTTTTCCAGCACTCGCCTAATTCTCTCTGTGTGTGTGTCTCTCCCTCTCTTCTCAACTTTACCCACACCTTTACTATTATTTCTCTTTCACTGGCCCTTATAGAACAGAATGAGACGCTCGACGCTCCCTCTTCTGCACCTTTTTAGGCGTGGCTGCACTCATACCAAACGCAGCTTCTCTGGTACAGCCAGGCGATGGGAGAATCCAAGCACACAACCACGCGCCGCGTCACTGGACTCGGTGCAATCCGATTCACCCTACCATTTCTACCAGACCAAAGTCCTCGAGGAATACACCCGGAAGCCCATCAACGCCGGCACCTTGCGCCAATATATCTTCTTTGGACGACAAATGACCGACGATCGTCTCGTGAAATCAGCCAACTGGGTGCGTGACGAGCTCCTCGTCCGTCTCGCGCACCGCATTCGCGACTTCCAACAGCTGCCCTTTTTCGTAGGCACCAATCCGCACATAGAGTTTATATACCGTCTTTACTGGGGTGCGTTTGAGAAGCTGCGCAAGAGCCCGGCGATTAAAGATTTGGACGACAACGAGCACTTTTGCAAGGTGCTGCACGACCTCCTCGACGACGGTCAGCTCGTCGTGCCCCGCCTCGCGCTGGGTGTCACCGAGTGTGCGACTCATTACAATGGATCACAGGAGCTGGACCGTTTCGTCAACCGTATGCTCCGCTCGCGTATCTCGCGCCGCGTCCTGGCCGAGCAGCACCTCGCCCTCACAGACGCCTACGATAATGGCTGGGATATCATGGGCGAAGACGACGGCTATGTCGGTATCATCTTTGTGCGCTGCTCTGCATCTGACTTGATTAAACGCGCCACCGCCCTGGTGAACCGCCATGCAAAGACCGTTTACTACCCCACCTACTGCAAAGACACCGAACCCACAACTTGGCAACCTCCCTCGATTCAGGTCGCCATCCACCATGATGTCCAAGGCCGTCAACAAACTGAGAAATTAGACGAGATTGTT
This sequence comes from Syncephalastrum sp. PYS2702, assembly GCA_023630325.1. Lineage (NCBI taxonomy): Eukaryota > Fungi > Mucoromycota > Mucoromycetes > Mucorales > Syncephalastraceae > Syncephalastrum > Syncephalastrum sp. PYS2702. The sequence continues at coordinate 162,993 of JAMAMT010000023.1, read as the reverse complement.
TTTGCCTATGTAAGTGCACAGTTTAGACTTGCATCTCCTTTTTGCGTCATGTCACGGGAGCGCCCGCTCATGTCTCTGTCAGGTACCTGAGCACCTTGAATACATCCTGTTTGAACTCCTCAGCAACGCAATACGCTTCACCATGGCCAACCATTCGCCTGGCAACTACCCACCCATCCAGCTCTGCGTCAGCGCCAACGAAACCGATGTCTTCTTCCGCGTGTCTGATCAGGGCGGCGGCATACCCCAAGACCGCTATCCGCGTTTGTGGTCCTATCAAGCTCGCGCTCCCAGCGGCGATTTTCTGAATTTTCAGCAGGTCGAAAAAATGCCCACAAATATCCAAGAGAGAGCCACCCAGGCGGCAGATCTCGGCCACGTCCGCCTCGGAATGGGCCTGCCCATGAGCCGTGTCTATGCAGAATATTGGGGCGGCGAGCTCCAGGTCATGACCCTCGAGGGCTACGGTACGGACGCCTATGTGCGGATACCACGCCTCGGTACCAAGGCAGAAAACCTTGGTTTCGAGCAGCACGTGAACCATGGCATGGCGGAAGACTCCTCTACACACCGGTATCATCAATCGCTCATTCCTCAACCTATCCCGGGGCCGAAGTATCCCAGCAGCGGGGACGGCTGGAGCAAGAGTTGCATGGTCCGGAGTTGAAAGCATCAAATACAAACAGCCAGACTTTACATAATAAATTGGTCTGGAGGGTGTACATACATATCCACACGAAGCAGTGAATGCGAGACTCCTTCAACCAATTTGGACAGAAACGTGCTCATCCTGGGTGGGTTGCTGCTGCACTCCAAGTCTACAGCTGACCGCACCTACCAGCTGACTTGAAATTTCAAATCACTCACGGGAACCATCATCACATCCCTTTTTTTTTTCCCTTTGGCTCTTCTCTTTTTTTTTTTTTTTTCTTGCTTACACTATATATTCCGTAGTTTCTTTCTCGCTTTTCTTTCCTGTTTTTTTTTCTCTTTCTGTTACTGTCAGCGTCCCCGCCTCACATACACACATACTCACATAATGGAGGACTATCAGTTGCCAGGCGGATTCCACGTCAACCCCACCTACAAGAACACCCACTTGTGCAAAGACACTTTCCCGTTGGCTATTGTCTCGTCTGTGCTGTTTCCGGGGCACGCTGACACCTTGATCCAAAACAACAGAAATACAAAAGACGATACTTCAAACACCCTCCCGGGTGCATGGATTGAAGACCAGACGCAGCAAGAGGTGGACGACGAAACAGAGCCGCTCCTCGGCGGTTCAGAAGACCCACAAGACATCGATGAGCTCAGACGTACGGTTGCGGCTTTGCGTGAGCAAGCCGAGAAGCTTCAAGAGACCGACGTCTTGGTCAAAAAGAGTATCCAAATCGTCGCACGAAAACGGCTGCAGGCTCAGCATGACCGGCGGCGCCAGTCTGAATGGGATTGGTGCGGCGACGAGGAAGCCGACAGCAGTGACAGCAGCGACGATGACGAAGACGACGGTAACGGCGATAGAATGGACGACTGGGAGTTGATTTAAAGTACACGTTGCCTTGTCGATTCTCTTATTCTTTATTCTTTTCTTTTTGTCTCTATGTAAATAACCTCAACGATATCATACACCAGCATTTTTTTTTTGAAACTATTCCAACTCCTCTTATCCCAACTTCCCTCTCTCTTCCTTCTCTCTCTCTCTCTTTCTTTCTTTTTCTTCTCCTCTCATAGCACGCAATATATACATACAATCTTGAACCCCATCCTTGTTGGAATCTCCTATCGTCTTGATGGTGGTGCTTTGTTGTTTTTTTTTTGGTGTTAATTTTGTTCTCTTATTGCCTGCAGCGCCCCAAATGACGTTGTTCGTCAGGAGAACTAAAATGCATCTGTTTGTGTTACCTTATGCGGACGGCACGAAACGCCAGCAGGAAAGAGAAAAAAGAGCAAAGGTGCTCGTGTCACCTACTGCCACCCTATGTACATCCATGCTTTCATTCATCTTCCCCCCCCCCCCTGTATGGCCTACTTGTTTCTTATGTCCAGGACACTCTGTTTCGAACATAACGAAGGTAGCACGTGGAAGTTGATTGTGTTTTTCTGCCGGAAATCACAACGAGGGATAGTTGTTATACAAATAGCCTTTTGGGGAAAGAAGACCGAATCAACAAATATACGGCCATTAGACATAGACTGTCCGAGTGAGACTTCACATATATACTGTTATATCAGGATGCAGATCCTCACAGACAGAGTCAGACAGAGCGCTGTAAGAAGAGCATATTTGTATTTCTACTTCAGCCGTTCACATGTTCAATTGCTACCGCCGATAATCAAGCGTCTGCATAATTTTTGGTTGGCAAGAACAGAAATAAATCTCCATTCGACATTTCACGTGTCGATCGTGTCGAGCTTGTCCAGTTTGAAAATTATGCTTGGGAGGAGTGCGATAAGCAACAGTGGAGGTAGCCACCATGCCTGGAATTATCGTCATCACAGGGCAGCTGTGGAAACAAAGACATCCTGAATTTATTATGAGTGTATGGCCAGGAATGAATGAAAGAAAGGGATGCACATACATGCAAAACTTAACAACGGGAAAATCATAAAGGGACTTTTTGATCCTTTTACCCATTATTGGCCAACTTGCCGCCAAATGATTTAGGGTGGCATTTTATTAGGATCAACTGTCGAACCGTGCCGTTCTACTTATACTTTGGACGCCACACCTATGCAGCATATGCATTTTTTCCCTATTCATCACTTCCTTTTAGGCCCTTTGTTCTCTTTTCTCCGTACTCCTACTTTTCTCTCACATGGGTATGCAAGCAAACACCTGATTTGTTTATTTCCGAGTCTGCAAGGGCTTGGATTTCGGGCAGCTTGCTATCTAAACCCTCAAATCAGGGTCAACTTGTTACTAAGATAATGAATCGCCTACTGATGTACGCTACTAGATGTCAACATTCAACTCGCTTGTTAACATATACCCGTTCCTGATTCTAGAGCATAGGAAATTCTGCATGATATCTGCGTGAATGTGTATATGTGGATAGATTACAACCACTGCATATGAATTATATATTATTGCATGATTAGAATGATGACTTCTCTTACATTATGAATACAAATTATGATGTGGAACTAGGCAAGAATAAACAAGCATACGACTCTTCTTGGGATTCCTATAATTGCTATTGTGATCTAGCTTACCAGGAAACAGGAAGACCTCCTTCCTGAATTGAGGTAGTACCTAAACGAGAATAAAATCTACTTGCGGTCAAAAGGTAGAGGGTTCGCAAAACACAATTGTAAGCACTCACATTTGGCACAATAGTTGTCTCCTGGTTCACATCACGTAGTTCCGTCAAAAGAAAGAGACTGGAGCAAAGAATACGGGTATACGACTATTTATAGGGCGTCTTTGTCTCTTGGAACCCTACGTTTCAGCAAACATCATACTGTAAAACACAGAGCCCACATGAAAAGTCTTCTGTATGGTGAATACAGCAAGACCGGTCTATCACAAATAAAATAGGAGTGGCGTGTGACAAGGACATGATCTATACAGGCGTGGTGGAAGCCCTGTGGTATGTATATACCTTTATTACGCGTATTTTATCAGTCTTTTATTGGTTATACTACGTACCTAAAGCTCTGAGTATGCATAGTAGTCAGTAAGAGCAAAAAATGGTCTGTCTGCAATATGTATTAGTCGGGCTTAGAAAGTGAGAGCAGCGCCCTGCCTTCTGAGTGGGCAGAAATGTCCTGTGTTTTATACATATTGGTTGGACCCTTGTCTTCTTTATGGATCCGTACGATTACAACTTTGATTCGCGGTCTATACCAGAGGAAGACCTCGCTGACGATGATTTGGCTCAGCTCGAGAGAGAGCTCATGCCTCAGCCAAACGATTACTATGGGGTCTTGAACGTCTCTCGCAATGTACGACTCGATAACAACAATAAGATATTACACGCGTATATTCACGACGTTTGTAAAGGTCACCCCAGAAGAGCTGAAAGAATCCTACAAGAAGCTCTGCCGATTCTTCCACCCAGACAAGGCAAGCGACTCTGTCCCTGATACCTTTATGTACAGTGTGTGCTCACTCTCTCTCTCTCTCTCTCTTGTAGCATAACAATGCCGAGAACAAGAAACTGGCCGAGGCTCGTTTCCAGGTCATTCAAAAGGCCTATGAAGGTAATGCGACCGATCCGTCATGCATCGCTGTCATTAACAGTCTGAACCAGTGTTGAGCGATCCGACCAAGCGTGCGATCTACGATACCTATGGCGAGGAAGGCCTCCAAGCCAAGTGGGAGGTCGGCACGAAGTACAAGACAACTGAAGAGGTACAGCATTTATTGCTATAGATTGGCATGGTCTGACAGACACCGCAGCTGCAACAAGAATACGAGAAACAAGCCAAGAAAGAACGAGAGCAGCAGCTGGAAAACCTGGTGCATTCTCGAGGCGAAGTCCAGCTCAGCGTGGATGCCTCGGGTGTGTTTGACCCGTACGAGCCGCCTGTTTTTGCCGGCTTCGGTCAACCTGCTCCTCCTCCCAAGAAGGGCCCTTTCCACGCCCTTACCAAACTGCAGACACAGCAGCTGTTTATGCGCCACTCCTTTGAGGTAACGTAGGACCGTCTGCGTCATCCTGATATTCATTCGTTGCGCTATCTAGACCCAGGTGGGCCCTCAAACCCGCGCTATCTTGGGCGGGTCCATGCTCTCGCGAGGCGGTGTGGGTGGTGGTAATATCATGGGTACAATTCGCCACACTTTCTCGCCCAAGCTGTCTGGAGAGGTAACTACACTTCGATATAGCCATTCGGTCCAATGGCTCATTTCGAACTTTACTACTATAGGCATCCACTACCTTGTTGCATCCCCGCGTTCTTGCGGCCAAGCTGTACTACAACCCATCATCGGATAGGCAAGAGTTTTTATAAGGGCCGAATGATCCACTGCTAACATGCAGAGCAGCTTTATCAACGCCGTAGCACAAACGCGAACCTTGTATGCACCTCCCATAGTGACCATGACGGCAGGTCGTCGTCTGTATGCGTCCACCACCGGTTACGTCACATATCGCACCGGTGAATGGTCTCTTTTGGGCTGGGGTGGCGATGTGTCACGCAAGATGGACAGGTCGTCGGCTGCCGTCGGCATTGCGACCAACAAGAAAGACACAAACTACAGCGTCGAGCTTCAAACCGGCATCATCGCGTCGCATATTGCGGTCGAGTACACGCGCAAGATGCCACGCCAGATCCAGCTGCGCCTCTCGGGTGTGATTTCGACCGCAGGCGGCGTCACAGCCAGCGTTGGTGGTGATCAAAAGGTCACCGAACATACACGTGTGGGCATGTCCCTCGAATGTGGCGTACCTTCCGGCGTACATGTCAAGTTCAGGTGAGTTTAAAATACAGGGTTCTGCGAACGGGTAACTGAAAGGCACACACAGAGTCTCTCGATTGGGACAGAAGGTCGTCGTACCCATCATCCTCTCTCCCGAGTTCGACCTCCGCCTCGTCTTCTTTGGCGCCGTCGTGCCGGTCTCGCTTGCAGTCGCGTTGGATCAGTGCATTATGAAGCCCAGACGGCGGAGACTGGTCAAAGAGTAAGTCGGACAGACACACCAAAAAAAGTCATTCGAGGGGCATTTGTGGTCTTTGTATTTATTCTTCCCCTTTAGGAAAATTCGGCAACTGCGCGAAGAGCACGCCGAGTATTTGGCGATGCGCAAACAAGAAGCGCTCGACGGTCAAAAGCTCATGCAGGAGGTGGCTGACCGGAAACGGTCTCAGGAGGAACGCAAACGCGACGGTAAGTAACATAACATTGGCACTGTTGATACGATCAGCAACGAGCAGAAAAAAAGCAAGAGAAAGAGAGAGAGAGAGAAAAAGGAAAATCAACAAAATCAGTAACATCATACTCAACACAAACACCAAAAACATAGGTCTTGTGATCGTTCGTGCGTGGTACGGAAACGTCGAAAAGCTGGGCGACCTTCTGGATGAAGAGACCGAAATTCCAGAGGACGTAATTGACGTGACGGTGGTGATCCAAGCGTTGGTCAACGAATCGCGGCTGACGATCCCTAGCGGACATTCCAAGGCAAGTATAGCTCTCGCATGTGATATTTGCACAATAACTTATTTTTCTGCTTCTGAATATAGACCAACATCCTTGGCTTTTATGATCCATGCCTCGGTGAACGCAAACAGCTCCGGATACACTATAGATTCCAACACCGGTTGCATATTGTGACGGTAGAAGACAAGGCGGCGCTTATCTGCCCTATGCGATGTAAGTAGATCATCTGAGAGGGATGTTTATCATGCTCCATTGTCTCTCTCCATGATTCAAAATATCCAAAATATCTAATTGTGTACTTACGCACTATTTACTTTTCCGTTTTTAGCCCACCTTTGTTAGACACCAACAAAATAAAAAAAAAGAAAAATAAAAAAAAAATAACACACTCGTTACACAGGTTTTGTGATTCCCAAGACCAACATTTTCGTCAACGCTTTCCTTTTCCTTTTCTTTTTTTTTTTTTTTTACTTGATGTCTTCTCCACCGAACCGAGGATATTATACACCTGCGTTGCGTGGGCCAGCACCACAGCCACCGCCACAGCGGTACAGCAACTCAGGCACACCCAATGTACATTATGCGTCTCGAGGGCCCGAAAGCAGCAGTAGTAGTGGTACGAGCACAACCATGGGTAGTCCTCCTCAGAGTGGCAGCAGTGGAAGACCACGCGGCCATCAACCACCGCAACCTCAGCGATATTCGTATAACAAAAGGCTGCCTCAAGCACCTCCGTCGCATCATCATCATCAGCAACAACCGTATCATCGCAGTGCTTCCGGTCAACCTCGGAGTCCGCCTCAACACCGCACGCCGCCGCAACAACAACAACAGCAGCAGCAGCAGCAACGGCAGCATAGGCGGTTAGCCGGAGTCGAACCTGCTCCAGAGAATGTACGTCACCGACACGATCCAAACACACCGCCTGTCCCTCCGCATCGTGGAGGCACGCCCCCGACCCGTGCCTTTTACAACCGCGGCATCAGCACAGCGCTGCCTCCTCAGCGCCGACCTTCGAACGGGATGGGCGTCTCGCGGTCGCGGTCGCTTTCCCGCCCAGAGCGCTATCGCCCTCGCCCAGGCATGATTGCTCCCACGCGTGCGCCTCAGCCTCCGCCTCATCACCACGCACCCCAACAGGGAGCAGGCTTGAGTCGGTCCGCGAGTGGCTATCCCGTGGCCATGCGACGACCGGAACCCATGTCGAATCGACTACAGAACCAGCTCCAGCAGCAGAAACTTCAGCAGCAGGCGGAAGCGGGTCTCAATGTGCCGAGCGGCAGACCTTCCATGATTGCTTCTCGGCCGCAGCCCCCAGAGAAGCGTGCGAGCCAGGAAGATGACGAAGTTAAACCGGACGTGTTGACAAGCTGGTGGGCATACACTGCTTATATCCTGACCTGTTGTATCCCTGGCTGCTGTATTCGCGTGTGTCTACGGAAACGCAATGTGCTCGTGCAGCAAGCCTGGCGAGAAAAAGTAAGATTCATTAATCACGCGCGCTAAAATAGTAGCAAGTCTTGGCTCACAGATCGAGTTGTTAGATTGCTCTCGTTATTTTGATCCTTCTTCTTTGCGGTGCACTCGTGTAAGTCACTTGTGTTTTTTTTTTTTTTTGGCATTTTCTTGTCGCTCATCTTACTGCTATTCTGGCTCCCCTCGCCCCTTCATCTTGCAGGTACATTACATATGGGCTAAATCGAACCCTGTGCCCCCAGTCGCGTGCCAGCTACCCTTACTCTGTTCAACTCGATGGCCGCCGCGTACCCATCTACCGCGACGATGCGCGTGTCTTTGGCCAAGTCTACAAGATGGACGATCTCAAAAGTTTCTTTTCTAGCAAAGGTCTGAACCTCACCAATGATTACCAAAACATGGATTTGAGCCCCATTTTCAATGGCGACACCAAAGGCGCATGTAACCGCTACGGTACCAATGCTGGATTAGGTCCATGTAAACTTGACAGTCCTTATGGTAAGCACAGACAGGCAAGACGTTTCGGTCTTTTTTACATTTTTTAAACTGAACATATCTTCAGGTGGTTCGGTCACACCTTCGGATGGCAATTGTCTTTCTTTTTCTGAGCTTCAGAAATCCTACTCTTCGTCCGCCTCAGTTGGTTTTGATTGGGAGGACTTTGATCCCCAATACAGAATCAATACAGGCAACCTTGTCCTCATCGGCAACAGCGGTAAGTCCTCACACATATGTTTCCAATAATAGATGACTGATGGAATGATTTTCAGTGCTGAACTTCACGGACTATATGAGCAATACAAGCAAAACATATGGTAACTACGTCGACTCGGTCATTCGTAGCAATGTCGGTAAGGACGCCTCGTATGTCCTGTCCTACACGCCGGAAGGCGCCAATGCCCGCGACTGCCTGCTTGCGCGTTACGGCTCGGGAATCATGGAGAGCGACACGGCGGGATGCATTGCCGGTCAAATCATCATGAATCTTATGCTCGCCGTCATCATTGCTATGATTGTCGTCCGCTACTCGATGGCCCTCACCTTTCAGTGGTTCATTGCCGGCCGTCTTGTAAAACCCGGTGGGCGCTCCAACTGGCTCGCGTGGCGTTCCATCAAGGGCGGTAACGAGGATCCTGCGAACCATATCCCGGGCCCATACAACTATTACGGCGTGGCCGGCAATCACCGCAACGGATCATCGGATTCGCTTGGCAATACCTCGTCGGACTCATCGCGCAATTCAGCAGATCACCCACGTCAAGCTCTGCGATCCACCACCCCGCCCTCCGATATTGTCAGCACCGAGCTGTATACAATCATGCTCGTGACCTGTTATTCGGAGGGCCGAGATGGTATCAAGACCACCATGGATAGCTTGGCCAAAACAACATATTCAAAGAAGCACAAGGTACGGACACCTTAGACGAGGCTATACTTTGGCTCATTTCTAGCGTAGTGTTTCTTTATCATCGCCGACGGTATGATCACAGGTGCGGGCGAGACCCAGAGCACGCCAGATATCGTTGTGAGCATGCTTGATTTGGACCCAGCCATGCGCGACCCGAAGCCGTCCTCCTACGTCGCGATTGCCGACGGTGAACGTCAGCTCAACATGGCTAAAGTTGTATGTATACATTATGTATCCCGCACACACTCCCCTCATTCATTCTGTGATACAGTATGCTGGTCATTACGGCGGAGTCCCCTGCGTCGTTATTGTAAAGGTCGGCACCGAGGAAGAGCAAAACAAGCCAAAAGCCGGTAACCGTGGCAAACGTGATTCTCAAGTAAGAAATGATGCAATTAAAATAGTATATGGTACTCAGCGATCCATCGGCATCCATTAGCTTGTTTTGATGCAGTTCTTCCAACGTGTCCTATTCAACGACCGTCTCTCTGAGCTCGACTATGAAATCTTTTGGAAGATGACTTGGCTCATGAAGGGAGTGACACCTGACAAGTTTGAGCTCGTCCTCATGGTGGATGCCGACACCAAGGTTTTGCCTGATGCGCTCACCTACATGGTGGCCGCCATGGCCAATGATATCACCATCATGGGCCTGTGTGGTGAAACACGTATCGCCAACAAACGTGCCTCCTGTAAGCCCATATCCTTTTTTCCTTTCCACCCGCATCAAGCTTGATACTGATTCGTTGAACTTTAGGGGTCACCGCGATCCAAGTGTTCGAGTACTACATCTCGCATAACTATGCGAAGGCATTCGAGTCCTTGTTTGGTATCGTGACCTGCCTGCCGGGCTGCTTTAGCATGTATCGCATCAAGGCACCCAAAAACGGCGCCTGGGTGCCTATCCTCGCAAACCCGGATATCATTCTCGAATACAATCAGAATATTGTAACCACCCTCCATGCCAAAAACCTCTTGCTTCTCGGTGAGGATCGTTTCCTGTCCACGCTCATGCTTCGCACCTTTCCTCGGCGCCAAATGATGTACGTTCCGCAGGCGCGCTGCAAGACCGTCGTGCCCGATGAATTCAAGGTTCTCCTCTCACAGCGCCGTCGGTGGATCAACTCCACCGTACACAATTTGATGGAGCTCGTCCTGGTGTCGGATCTGTGTGGTATTGCCTGCCTGTCGATGCAGTTCTCGGTATTCGTCGATCTCATCGGTACGCTTGTGCTACCTGCCGCCATTTGCTTGACCATCTACTTGATCGTCAGCACCGCCATCTCGAGTAACCCGCAGTGGCAGTCGCTCGCGCTTTTGGTTGCTATCCTCGGCTTGCCCGGTGTCTTGATTGCCATCACGTCCTTCAAGATTGTCTACATAGGGTGGATGATTGTCTACATTATTGCCCTGCCCATTTGGAACTTTATCTTACCTGTATATTCTTACTGGCACTTTGACGACTTCTCGTGGGGCGCAACACGTGTCGTCGTCGGTGAAAAGAAGGACAAGGGACACGAAGATAGCGAAGGCAAGTTTGACTCTTCGAGGCTGGTAATGAAGAAGTGGGAGGACTGGGAGGCCGAGCGCACGGGTTTGCCGAAACATGTGGGTGCGCGCAAGCTTGCTCTGAGAACGCCGATGGACCCAGCTCCACCGCTTCCTCCTTCAGCGACCCCTTCCGTCTATGGAGTCGAGAAACCTGTCATGGCGACCCCTCCACCTGCTTCTGCGTCACCCGCACCGTTTGGTGCTATGTTCAACAATCGACGCATGTTTACCCCTTCACCACCTTCTACGTTGGCGATGCGTTCCACCAACAGCAACTCACATTAGCCTCCTATACATTATTCAGATAGTTTTCTTTTGTATATTAGAACTTCACCCATTATATTTCAAGATACCAAATTCCTTACACACGTTCAGTTCTTCCATAAGCAGGCATATAAGCGCAAATGAAACCGAAAAAAAAAGTGTACGACACTATCCTTCTGACGAGCAGATAGTGGTAGGGATTGTAGAGATGTGAACAGAATACAATATTCACTGCATCTGTCAAAAATGAAAAAGCTCTTCTCAGTACTATCCCCAGCTATTATGCGTATCCATAGGAATGCAGTGTGAGCTTCTATGTCACCCATTACTGCGCTCCACTGTTGCCTACGATGTATGTGGTAATTACCTGATTAATATGTGCTGTATAAGTAGTGCGCTATGGATTCCCCCGTTCATATCTTCGCTTATTCGTAGCCTATTTGTTCAAATGTATATAGCGCTCGACCAAATGGGATGAGGCTATATCTTTATAAACATATATCGTATACGATGGGAGCTCTCGACATGTCAAGTATTCTCGGTCGCCTGTTACCAATTGTCGACTCGACAATCTTAACCCGTTCAGAGTGGCGGTGACATGTATCAAAAACCATTGCTCTAAGTATCCCTTCATGTAGACCGCCTCATAGACGATACCATTTTGTGCTCTTCAGTGAGTCTCCACTTCGTGGCATGGCGAGAGAATGCTTCATTATCGCTTTTTATTCCATAGCTTTTGTAAATACTGTATCATTTGGTGGCTATCTTTTTCAATTGCTCGAAGAGTGCAATCTAGTACCTATTATTTTACTCACAGCAGTACTATAAATCAACATGACAAAGTCCTATCCAGGGGTACAACATGCCTTAAATAGGTCGATCAGTAAGAGGCCCCAAGCCGGACTCAGCCTTTTCATGGTGTATAAATGCATTTGCATTTTAAGCTCCGGGCTTGATGGATAAGGGAAGGAAGGCTGAAGAGTGGCCTACTTATTGTTATTACTTCTGTAGTATTAGGGAATAAGCAGGCAGGAATGAAGGGCGCTGCTCGACGCAAAGTCTCGTATGTGGTCGATGCTTGCGAAACACAGCATGCACACCGTCTTGGCGTTAACTCCTTGGCGATTGACCCAAACAATGCCGTCCTTTATTCCGCAGGCAGGGACGGTGTTGTCGCTGGCTGGAATCTCCACATTCAACCAGATTCGAGCGAGACCAACAAGGTACCCGTTTTTAATTCCAGTAGTTGCCTTTCTTACTCTTGCATAGCCTCCCCATGCCACATCGCGCATGTTTTCACAACTCCATACCGACTGGGTCAACGACATTTGCCTCGCTCACAACAACACTTGCCGTAAGGAGCAAGGACCCAACCACGTTCGATAATTTTAACTTTATTGTAGTCGTCACTGCCTCGTCGGATCGCACCATCAAGGCTTGGCATGATGCTAATGAAGCAGCTCACACGGTTGGGTGGCACACGGACTATGTAAAGTGTCTCGCCTCCGCCGACGGCCCGGAGTGGGTTGCCTCCGCCGGTTTTGACAAGCGCATTAAGCTATGGGATATTGAGCGCTGCGAAGCCCTACTGACCATGGGTGCTAAACAGGATGATGAAGGTATACGACGAGAAACTGCGTCTAATTACTTAAATTCGACCTAACTTTCTTTCAGGTGGACACACGAGTTCAAAGGCATCGATTTATGCGATGGCCACCAATCCCAGCGGGAGTCTCATTGCCACTGGGTCACCCGAGAAAGTCGTTCGTCTCTGGGATCCTCGCTCAGGAAAACATATCGGCAAACTGACAGGACACACCGACAATATCCGCGCCCTCCTGCTAAGTCATGACGGCACTCATGTACGTGTGTCTGTGTTCTTCTCTCTCGAGCATATCAGCTGAGCTATTATCTATCTCCCTGACCACACAGATTCTCTCCGGTTCTTCGGATTCAACTATCAAGCTTTGGTCGGTCAAGGCCCAGCGGTGTCTGTCCACTTATGAGACCCACGTCGACTCGGTCTGGGCACTTTATTCGGATGATCCTGAACTGAGAACCTTCTACGCGGGATCGCGCGACGGTATGGTGACCCGAACCGAGATTTCGGGACAGGAAGAAGATGGCGAGAGTGAATGTATAGGCTTGTTCAAGGAAGACACCGGTGTGACCAAGGCAAGACAGGATGCTTCCGTTCAGTATTTTTCCTTACCATGTCTTTAGATTGCTGTTTTGAATGACACCTATGTCTGGACCGCAACATCCTCCTCAAGTATACGTCGATGGGTAAGCCGTTCGTCAGCCAGCTAATGGGAACTGTCTGACATTGTGCATATAGCTTTCGGTACCACCGCGCGAAGCACGCCCTGTCCTGAAACGATCCCAATACAATGCCGATATTCCCATCTCAGCTGTCGCCAAACTTCCTGCACCCTCCCGATTGGCTGCACACCATGCACACCAGCTGCAGGAACCCTACTTGGGCAGTGATAATTTGACGCTGTATGCAGGTTCTGTCATGTCGATCCCAATCAGCTACCAGGACGACGACATCCCCTCGGCAGAATCACTACTGCCCCTCAGAACCGTACCGGATGGCATAATTGAAGGTAAACACATGCACTTTATCTAGAACAGGGTCGGCTAAACGTCGTACAGGGAAACCGGGTATTGCAAGTCATGTGGTATTGCAGAGCAGGCGGCATGTTCTAACGCAAGACACGAACGGTGAAGTGGCTTTATGGGATCTCGTTAATGTAAGTTTCTAAAAGATGGGGTGTAATGTGACTTACGTCTTCTCTAGTGTGTCCGTATCAAAGAGTTCGGGAAGCAAGAGATCGAGACAGTGGTCAAGGATATGAAAAGTATGGAAAGTAATCCACCGTGGTGCTCTGTGGACACCAAGATTGGGGTAAGTGATTTGGGAGCAGGTCATTCTTCTGGTTTCTAAGTCGCTTTAGGCTATCACGGTGCAACTCGATGGGTTCACTTGTTTCGACTGTGAAATGTACGCGGATGAGGCCAACCTACCTAGCACATATGATATCCGTGAAGATCAAAGACGTAAGTTAAAAACCAGGTTTATCAATAAGCGTACTTATACATATATATATATATATATATGTGTGTGTGTGTATCATCAGTCAACGTCGGCAAATGGGTGCTGGTCCATCTTTTCGCCAACTTTATTGCAGCTATCAGTAAACGCCACGGACCCCCGCACGCATCCGTCGAAATCCATCGTCCAGCAGGGACGTCCCAACGGCCGCCTCTGACGTCCATCACCACACAAGCCAATGGGCCTTACCCACACCACGACAAAGAAGACGAACCTCCTTTTGATGCATCCTCTACGAGTCCCAACATTTACAATGGACCGTTTACCGCGCCTCCTACCACACAACCTCAGTCCGATTATTTTTCAGGCACGCATCATGCTGACGATGACAAAGACCAAGAAGATGGAGCTGTCATGTCACCCTCGCTCGAGTCACCGACGACGCCCAATGGCAACCTTATCAATCGCTTTAAGCACTGGTCGGTCAAATCTAGCAAGAGCCCGAAATCACCGACGTCCGACAGCCAGCCGGAAGAGGACGGGAACGCACACGACGAGGCACTCCCGCCCGCAAAGTTCACGCCGCCCAACGTGAATGACTACCCGCCCCTTGAGATACCACCTTCCACGACGGTGATCCTCGCCGAGGAGAGCGCTGAGGCTTCGACAGGCATGGACTTGTACCGAGGCACGGTCGCTAGCCTCGGTCGGGACGCGAATATGGTCAGCAAAATCGCTCCTTCGTGGCTCCTCACGTTTTTGTACACCAGCAAGACGCCCAACAAGGAGACGGTCAAACTCACGTTTGCTCTCAAGCCGCATCCCGGGTCAAAGTTACCAGACCTTCCTGGAGGGTAAATCAGAATACAGCCCTCTATCCCAAAACGGTCTTTTTTAATCGTTATTTACAATAGACCCAACAATCGGTTACTGGCGAACCGCGTCCTGCGCGTCCGAAAGCTCGTGCAGTATGTGGCCGAGAAGCTGGAGCTGCCGCCGGACGAGGTAGACGAGCTTGAGCTTCTGTGCGGCGACACCGTCTTGGCAAGCACCATGACCCTCGCGAGTATCAAGCAGCATATCATGAAAACAGGGGGCGACGTGATCTTGTCATATCGGTATAAAGTAATAAAGCAACACTAGTTTCAAGATGCAGACGTGTGCAAGACAATTGCCATGCTTTCGCAGAACGCAGTCAGTTCGCGCGCATCTTGTTCTTGGCCGACCATGAGTTGGAAAGTCTCGGTCTCGCACACATCCAATAAGCGTCCGATCAGGGCGCGGACGGAGAGGTACAGCATGGGCTGGAAGGGCCACGTGTCTGAGACAATGCCGGCGTCGGATGCAGTACGGTCGCGGCACTGGCGAAACAGGTGCAGTGCACCGTTCAAACACGCAGCGTCGACCTCGGATGGATGCGCAAGCTGCGCCCTAATCCACGCCTCGCAGAGGCTGCGCACGCTATCACTTCCAAAACGGTCAGCGACCAGAAGCAGATCGACCGCCTCGGACCAAGTCGCGGGTGGGGTATGGGCAGCTGCGCTCGTGCAGAACAAGGCGAGGCTTTCTTGGTTGACGTCCTCGAGTAAGATGACCTCCGATCTAGATTCGGCATAGCGGCCGCTCAGCAGTGCGCCAAAGTAGGCTGAGCTCTGAAGAAGAGCGTCTACATCGGCTGTGATGGGTTGGTCAGCGTCACGCGTGATGAGTTGGACGGTTCGCGTAGGAGAAGACGGTATCCGCGGAGGAGGAGGGGCTTCGAACAGATCGCTCTCATCGAGGCGTTTCAGAGCTGTTTGTCCCAGACACTGGATGGCTTGCGCTGCCGAATGACGCCGTGACCAAAACTCAATAGGTTCATCTTCGTTTCCTTCGACCATGAGGTCAAACACGAGCATATGGCAGAGCACACCAAACACGCTTTGCCGATTATGCACGATGCTCGGCGAAGTAAGGCCTAACGTGTGCGCCCACTCCGCTGGCTCGGTGCAGCATGCGTATGCCACTGCGACAGCCGCGAGCTCGCGTAGCTTGATGGCTGTATCGTCGTGGAAATGAAACAGCCGGTCGAATTGGGCCAGGGATGTGTGCAGGTCCTTACCGAGGGTCTCGCGCCACCGGGCCTCGGGTGCATTGGGTCGGATCTTGACGAGGGGTTCAAACACGTGTGTGAGTGCATTGTGGAGGATCACGAGCTGCGTGTTGTCGTTGGCAGAAAGCATGCGCAGCAGACCGCGGTAGAGCACATAGCTGTTTGTCTGGCCTTGCGACACGGGATGATGGGAAAGCGGGGGCGACTGGATGGATTCGGGGTCACTTGTGCTATTACATGTCTCGTCGAGCGACACACCCTGGTGGTGCTGTTCCTGGGACGTCTGCTCTGGCGGAGGATGCGTATGCGTTCCATTGGTATCTGAAGGCCAGGCACGCCACAGTGCGACAAGCAACTCGCTCAGTGCCTGCACCCTTGTCTTGTTGGGCAAAATCTGGAGCGCACACTCCCGCAGGATGGTGAAGTGCTCGAGGGTATCGATCGCCATTGTGATTAAACGGCCGTCGTTCGAAAAATCCAAGCGAGATGTAGGTATCAGAACGGTCAAAACCGCGGGCAGGACGGAAAGGCGTTCGGAGCGTAGTGTGAAGTAAGCGCGCCAGGGGGCGGGACTGATGGGGTCCCATGAGAGCCATTGCTCCAAGGCAGAGGTATCAAATTTGAAAGCCAATACGACAGCGAGGCAGTTCTCCATTACGCGTTTCCAACTCGTCTGTATCTGCGTGGGGCGTATTGCGCCTGACATGAAGCGCATCACGACGGTAATGATTTCGTGCTGTTCGAGCAGCCGAGACCGCACAAACGCCATGGATTCGGCG
The DNA here is from genome assembly GCA_023630325.1 of Syncephalastrum sp. PYS2702. Classification (NCBI taxonomy): domain Eukaryota; kingdom Fungi; phylum Mucoromycota; class Mucoromycetes; order Mucorales; family Syncephalastraceae; genus Syncephalastrum; species Syncephalastrum sp. PYS2702. The sequence continues at coordinate 146,259 of JAMAMT010000023.1, read as the reverse complement.
AGGTAGGCGACCAGACCCATCAGCGACGTGTACACTTGAAGGAGTGCAGGGTGCTGATCCAAGATTTCGTCTGTAGGGACGCGTTCCAGTAATAACAAGTCGAGTACACCCATTTTCACGATACGTTCGCGTGCGCGCGGATGGCGCGAAATGGTGCGCAAGCCCGTCAGACTGCGGTGGGCTTTGGCGAGAGTCTTGTGCTCGTACTGAGGGCAGGTCAGCGCCTCATTCACGTGCTGGATGATGGGGACATAAAGCTGTGTATCCAGATCGGCGTTGGCCGTCGCAAACACCTCCGTCGCTTCCTCGTAATGGAGGAAAAAGGCCATGAGCTTCTGGAGGCGGCCGGCGAGGGCAGGTGCATCTGGAGGGAGGGACGTGGCAAGGGGAATGAGACATAGGGCGGTCTGGACTGCATTTTGATGCATAAAACTATGGGATGCTTGCTGAACGTGGTGCATGAAGCACTCGAGAAGAACGACCCACATGGATTCGTGCGCAAAGAGACGCGTGATGCGGTCGCTATCAAAGTAGATCTCGTCGCATGCGAAGCGAGAGATCACGTCTGGGCTTCCAATACGCGCGCAGTTTTCGGCGGAGCAGTAAACATTGGCGAGCATGAAGTTGAGGAGATCGCGGGTGATGCCATCCACATAGGCCTGTCGCGTGCTGGATGCGTCATGCGCGATACTCAGTGCGACACGGGCGAGCTGTTTGATGAGAAGCGCTATGTACACCGAATAAGTACAAGACGGAAACGAGAACGAGGTGGTAGACCTACCATGGGAGTGATCAGCCTCTTGGGGCGCTTCGTTGGCATTCTGATCGGTAAAAAGGGTCATTTCTTTAATCAGAAGTGAGCGCCAGGCATAGACAACCTTGTCCGAGGCCAGGTGGTGAGCTGCTTGAGGCGATAAGGATGCGCACAGCTGAATGACGTTGGTAAGGGCCAAGAGTGACTTCTTCCCATTGGAGCCTTCTGCGACAACAAAGTGATTGCATGCAGCTTCCCAGGCGTGTACGAGGGGCACGACATTGACGGAACTAGCAAACGCAACTGCCTTGGATTTATGCGACGGGGACGATTTGGCAAAGCGCAAGAGCGAGTCCAGCAGCCGCGTAGGTTTATCATCCTCGTAATTATCCATCACCAGCGATGCCAGCGTCCAAAAGGCATCGTTCTCTACAAGATCAGGCGCGAAAGGGTGCGCGAGTAAAGCCTTGAGACAAGCAGAGCGGGCAGGCGGACTGGCAACCGCCCATTCCAGCAGATGGGTCAGGCCTTGCTTTTGGCGGACGTCGGCCAGCACGGCTGAGCGCTGGCAGTGCGTGACGAGCGTGTAGACCCAGCGTGCTGCGGCTTGGATGGTGTGGATGACGCTGTCTTGCCGCGTAGGCGTCTGGTTGAGCTGGTCGAGTACGTACTTGTTGCACGCACGGAAGGACTTGAGTCGCACAATAGCGTCTTGGAAGGTGCAGTGCGCCAGTATCGTATGCAGACACCGCACAAGCCGCCGTGCAGGCCACTGCTGCGTCGGCGACTTGGCATGCGAAAGAGCACGTCGGAAGAGGCGATCAATAGTGGGCGCATCCGCACGACGCAATTGCTCCTGGGTCTGAGCTGTTGCCTCAGGCGAGTTGCACGCTGCATGGTACACACTCGTCAGACTCAAGCCTGCAGGGCGTGTGGATTCGGACATGCAGTAATCGCAGTTAGCTTATATATATATCTGTGTGTGTGTGTTGTGATATCTTTCTATAACTAGAGGGTGAATGAGACGTTGGATCGACGGAGGTGAATCAAGTGAGAATGTCGCTTTGAACGCACTGATATTATCGAGTGGTCAGATCGGCGCAGTGCACTCCCCCCGAATGGATCTGATTCGAGCATATATCGTATAAGGCCGCTCTGCACTGCATCTAATCCGACAATTATGCTGCTATGCTATTTTGCTACTCGCCATGCTTCTACATTGAATCGAAGCCATTCTATCTATTGTACATACAGTCACATACTGATAGGGAACGCATTCGCATTACAACAGTAGCAGTAATTGAGACAGCCAAAATTCTCTGAAGACGGCGTAGGTCTCTATCTATCACGCAAAGCGTCACTACTCTCATTTTCGCGCCAACTAACATTTGTATTCATTAACTTCAACTTGTTAAATGAGAGAAGGAGACGAAGAAGTCGCACAGTCCTTCATTGAACTCTACTGTGGATCACATACATGGAATATGGAGGCTGCTGTACACGCGACTTACCACATGTCAGCAGTCAGTAAGTGGAAGAAAGATTGTCGTCATCTGGGTTTGGGAACATTCTATTATTCTTATTTTATTCTACTTTTAAGTATAAAGCATTATTTTTGCGTCTTACCCCACAGCCTCATAATACACAGATATGTACCGTATGAGATCCGATCGCTAAACTAACATGTGTATCCATCAGTACAAAAAAAAAAAAAAAGAGAGGCTGACTATTAAAGGAGACAAACTAAATATATTCTAGATATATATATACATATGAAGAAAGGTAACGTACTAATAGCTGTCCATACGAACAAGAATGACATAATGTACGGTCTAACAAAGTCAATGAACATTCGAAGACTCTAATTAGCTTGATAATAATGGGTATATGCAACATTTGTATCTTCCGTCCAGTGCATGTTTTTAGGATGAAGTAGAGAGTTACCTTTCAGAAAGGCCAAAAAAGAAAGCCACTCTTTAGGAGAAAATTGCCTACAAAGGCAAATTAGACAAAGCTTTCAAGGGGACTTCACTTCCTAAAGGAATTTATTGCATACAACTTCCTTGTAGCGACAGGAGACGGGGCGGGAATCATGTGCCCTCACATAGACGCACGTATGTGTATGCATGTTATTCATACCACTGACGGTTATTATTGGTAAGCAATGCCCCGATAGCCCACTATTTACCGGTTCAGGACATGACGTGCACACTTTCTATATTTTCTTTTTTTTTAAAAAAAAACTATAGTGAATTACGGGCAAACCATGAGGAGCATACACTCGAATTCGTGTTGGCTCTTGTCCGGCATGGATCTAGTGTATTTTCCAATCCGCTCTTGCATTCACAGAGGCGAAGGATAGTCACAACTTGGTGTCCTCTTACACGCCAAGCATACAACATTGAAACACGAATACACATGAATACAGAGACCACTTGTAGATGGAAATTTCGTAAAAAGGTCTATCAAGGCAGTTGTCCAAAACATAAATGTGGCAATCAAGAAATGTCGGTGCTTGTGTGACTTAAAACGGGCTATCCTGTGTCAAACCGACCAATCACGAGACCGCGCGTTGCTGGCTCGCTCTCGCTCTTTTCTTTATCACTTTTCCATTCCTTGCTCGCAGGTACGTGGCCGTGCTTCTGACAGTCGTCGTTATATTCATTATAAGACAAGATGACCGATACCCAACTCGCCTTTATTGCTAATTCACTCGGGGTGATGACCATGATTCTGATTGTGGTGTACCACTACGTGGCCGTGAACGATCGCTCGGCTGTCAAGTCCAACTAAGGCGTTTTATACAACACGGACGCGTGCACTGCTCATATCGCGTAGTCTACACTCATATTATGTATGCATCCCATAAAATGCCAAGACTCTGTGTTCCTATGTACATGTGGATATAGAGTGCGTGTATATATGTATATGAATATGTATATAAGTATGTGTATGTGTATGTGTATGTGTATGTGTATGTGTGTGTGGATGTGTGTGTGGATGTGGATGTGTGTGTGTACGTGTATATGTATTATGTGTATATATGGTCGGATGTAGAAAGGAGGAGAACAAAAGGGAAAGGGAAGGGGCATGTAAACTTGTCTATATCTATCAAACATAGTAAATCACACCTCTTTTTCTCTCTCTTTCTTCTTATTTTTTCATTTCTTATATTCCCACCGGATCGGTACAGACAAGAAAAGAAAAAGAACGAAGCTCCTTAATTTCAGCAACACGGCCGCAATTCGTCCCGCCCCTCTCGACCCTGAATGACCCATTGGCTCTCCTCACCCCCATTTATAAACGACGAACTATCAATAACATATCACCATGATGACCACCAGTGAAAAAGATAGCTCTGAAATCCTCCTCACGAGCGACGAAGAGGACGAAGACTGCGACGAGCTGTCATGCATGGCAGCTTTGGATACTATCCTGCCCATGGACTCTCGCTTCTCTCGTCTCTCTTTTCAGTCCGCGAACAGCAGACGCCTTTACCGTCGACGAGTCTCTTTCGAACACACCAAATCATATACCCTCCGGACCACCAGTCAAGGCTACTGCCATAACTCACAATCGCGCTTGTTCATGATTATCGCAGATGATGATGAAGTCGTCTCAAGCCCCGGTGACAGCGTCGGCAGCACCGGAGCTACCCCCAGCAATCATACCCGCTGTGTCAATAACAATAACACAGCCGCAGCTGCAGCCGCTTGCGGGCTGATTCGTTACACGATGGTAAGTTACCATGCAGATGTGATACGGGTGCTTCAAGCCATGTATGTATTCTGACCCCATTGCGTACCTTATCCTACTTTATAGGAGGAGCTTGTGAACGACGGAGACGAGATTGTGGTCCTTGGTTTTGTCCATGGCAAGTGATCAAAAGACAACCCAGTGATATATACATAAATGGACCAATAACTCCGCTAACATGGATTATAATCATGCAACAGAACCCCATCGCCCGAAAGACGTCGCTGCTTACTTGTTGAGAAAGGTCTTGGAGTGCCAGTGTGATGAAGACAAGGTATCTTAAGCTCTTTGTTACCCGGCTTGTACGTCAGTGCTCAAACAAATTTTGTGAATTTATAAGGTCAGCATTACCATAGAACTGACCTCGCAAAACCAGCCAAAGCCAGAACAGGCGCTCAAATCAATGGTATGATCGAATGACTTGGGTGCACGGCGTGCTAAGTTGCGAGAAGTGCAGATTCAAATGTATGAGCCGACTATGCTCATAGTCGGGTGCAGGAAGAAAAAGAGGTCGCTCTTTTTTGCTGCCACTGGAGCCAACACGACAAATCACATCATTCACAACAGCCTCAAGCTCTCGTCCGCCCCTGTCATCTTTGTCCAGCCTCCGCCCGACCACCATGTCCACACCACAAAGCACAAGCACCGTCGTACACATACAGCCTCGAGCTTTCCTTTACCAAAAAAGCGGCATAGCGGGCTATTTCTACCGATTCCACTCGTCCATTCTGCCACCTCTGCCGAGAACCTTCTTGGTGAACGCCAGCAACAAGAAGCAAGCGTGGCAGACCCTCATTCACATCATCCACATCCTCATTCTTTCGCCAAACATGCCAACGGACTGGCAGTCCAGCTGCGCAAAAAGTTTACCACTCTTAAAGGACATATATAAACACGACGCATATCGCACCCATACGTACCACGGCTACATTCTAATACAACTCATCACTCTCATGTGCCATCTCTCTTGTACTTTTTATTTTCGACGTATGAATAAGGTGCCTGAATTAGCGTCGAAATCGAGTCATTTCTCTCTTCTATATTCTCGCTTCATCTGTCTATAGACCGGGTTCCAGACAAATACATATATCAGTTATATACGGTAAATGCCAAGACCTGGCGGAGCGCGACACTTTAGAGCACAAGCATCGCATATTATGTATGCAGGGTGGCATCACTGTGCAGCGCTCGATGTGATGCATGTCCACCCAGGAACACCAGTCGTACCTTTGGCTCACCGAGACACCGTATCTTCTCCTTGTGCTTGCGCTTAACTCAAAATATAGAGTCGAAACAATCTCAATCAAATAATATATGGTCGCGCTTACCTTTGGCAGAATCATACTGACTCGGCATAATTCACACCAATCTGCCATGCCTCTATGACTGGACATGAGAATAAAGAGTCTGAAATAACTGTTTCTGAAAGGCTTCCCGAGTAACAACCATTCTTTTTATTTGAAGAAGGGGTCCCTTCCGTGTTTCGATACATGACTTTGTGCTTAGCTTGCTTTCGAAAGACATGTTTGTATAGGCTTGTCCAAATGACTGGAGAGTTCTGAAACAGGAGGCGCACAAGTTAGCCACTTGAAGGCTGTTAAAGCAGGTTATCTCGATTTTCCTTCTCCGTCTCTGACATCCCTGCGTGCTCAGAAAGTCAAGCGCCGGTATTCAGTGAAGAGAATTGATAGTTGACAAGTAAGCAGACGGTCGAGAGGAATGGCGTGGACCGCGTTACACTGGCACCTTTTTCAGGGTAAAGTGCTGGATTCAGACCTGTTCGCTGTCTGTTCGCTCATCAAGATAACTCTTGAAGTGCAATACCTTTGATATAGCGCGATGTTACCATTGAGTAGATACAAGCGACTAGATTTGAACAGTGAGAAGAGACGGCGCAAAAGGTGAAAGGGCACGGCTCACGCTAAATGAACGCGCAGCCCTTTATTTGTCATTCTTTCTTTCGTGAAATCCGGGTCCCATCATCATCAAAGTTCGTGGCTGTGCGTGAGAGCTGTCACTGCCACGCAGTTTGCTATTTTGTTTCTATCGTTTCCTCTGTGTTTGTCCTTTTTTTACGTCTTGAAACGTAGCAGAAATCCAACACATATGGCTCTTGAACTTCCTATTCGTTCGCGACCTGAAGAATCAGCGCCGGTTTCTTTGTTGCGATGATGCAATCCATGTAAAAATAGCTTATGCAAACTCCGCCGCGTGATGGATGATGTGCATATAATAATAATAACAGGAGAGCATCTGGCCGGTAGTCAAGTCATGCGAAAGACAATAAAATAAAAACAGAAAGGCCAAAATGAGCCATAGCGATATAAAACAGCCCAAAGTGACCATGTATAGCTGAGGCTGAAAGTGTTCTAGGATTTCTGGAATGATTCATGCGACGACCTGTACCAACCTCAAAACTCCTTTAAGCTAAGCTTCCCAATTTCAAGCTCATCGGAAAAACGAGCAGCGACCGTGCTAAGACAGCCTTATAGAGCAAAGTATGATGGACTCACAGAGACGCATGCAAGCACATGGCGGATGTGTATGTACCAGGGAAACGCAATCTTCTCGACGCTCCACAAACAAAATGAGCTTCGTAAAGAGAGGACCAGACTAACACTTGATCAACTAAAAGAAGACAAAACTGTGCGTGTTCTGACTTGCATATACCACGTGTGGACACAAAGGGGTGAATATGCAGAAACATGCCTGTCAGTCCTTGTTGGACTCGGCCGCATTCATTTGATTTTCTGTCTTTCTGTCTTCATGTCTGAGTACTGTATTGGATCGCCCAGGTCAGAAAATCTCGAACGTCTAGTTGCTGACATCAAGCGCACTAAAAATCCAACTCGATTATTTCTTCGTCTGGGTTCGAGACACGAAGGTAATTAACCCGATGTATCTGGGCAATCCAAATGCTTGTCCTGTTGGCCGTAGCACACATCAGGGGAACCTTTTATTTGATGAGTTGCGCCATCATTAATGTTTAGTTCCTGAATTATTTCAATCATTCGAGTCAAATGTGTCCGGACCGCTAAGAGCACTGTATTATTTACTGCTCTCATGAATTGAGCAGGCATACGAAAGATCTGATGTACTGCATTTACGTCGTCTCTTGGCGGCTAGGCATGAGAGGGTCTCCTGTTACCCCTACACGGCTGCTTGATATGATATTGTTCGTATAACACTGGCTTTTCCTCCTAGTCAATATATTAGCTTTGGTCAAATCGTCGGCTTAATAGACCTGTATTTTATCCAATGTGAATAAATATGGAGAGTCGTTATGCCAGTATTTTACACCACCCATACCTCAATACCAAATGGTAACTCGTGTCACCACAAAAAGGTAGAAGATATGCCGTTTATACCACAGTTACAGGTCGCATGTATTTCTTTTTTTTTTTTCGTTGTTCGGTTGTTTGGGCCAAGACCTTTGGTCGCCAAGGATGGGATAGTTTGTTGAGCATTAAAAAACACGGTGCTATACATAGAAGATTGTTTAGTGGGTTGGAACATGGATATGGTAACGAGCCATCCTAACGAACATTTAGTGCCTGTTCTTTTTTTATGTGGGACGCGAATGGGAGTTGTTTTCTTCTCTGTATAGTAAAGCACGGAATGAGCCACGAAGCAGATGACAAAAACATGGCAGGCAAATCGGCGGAATTTACGCTCGGGAAAGTGGGGGCGGGGGGCGATCTGTTTTTTCTGTTTTCGGAGCGTCGATCCTTGTGTTTGCGGCCAGAATCTAGCGTCGGGCTAAAGAAATTGACATCATGCTCAAAGTGAAACTACACCACCACTATTTGCCCATGGCAAAACACTTGGCGCGCGCGCGCGCGCGTTACCTCGTTCTAATAATAAGTCGTGTCCAGCTCCCCTCTTTGATTCCTTTTCAAAGATATAAAAGAGTCGATCTTTTGAACCCAAACAACCGCATCAACCAACAACTCTTCACAGTTCTTTTTTCTACACACATACACCACTCTACACTACAATGAAAGCTTCCCTCGTCTATTCCCTCCTCGCTTTCGCCGCTGCCGCTCAGGCCGCTCCCCAGGCTCCTCAGCAGCCCGCTGCTGGCGGTCAAGCTCCTGCTGCAGGTGGTGACCAAGGTGGTGCTACTCCCTCCGCTGGTGGCGGTCAGCAGGGCGGCTCCCAGACCGGCCCTGTATCCATCACCCAGCCCACCCAGGGTGCCCAATGGAAGCCTGGTCAGAAGGAAACCGTCTCGTGGCAAAAGCCTCAGGATGGTGTTGAGCAGCTTATGATCAACCTGATGAAGGGCGACCCTACCGCGCTCCAGCTCGTCCAAACCCTCGCTCAGAACGTCTCTGCTTCCAAGGGCCAAACCGAGGTCGATGTCCCCAAGAACGCTACCGATGGTAACCAGTACTCCATTGCCGTCGGCAGCGACCCCAACCAGATGGCTTACATTGGCGGTCTTACCATCTCCAAGAGCGCCTCGGCTTCTGGCTCTGCCTCGTCTGGCGATGCTTCTGGCGCTTCTGCTTCTGGTGATGCTTCCGCTTCTGGTGATGCTTCTGGTGCTTCTGCTTCCGGCGACGCTGCTTCCGGCGACGCTTCTGGTGCCTCTGCTTCCGGTGACGCCTCTGCTTCCGGCGACGCCTCTGGTGACTCCGCTTCTGGTGATGCCGGCGCCGCTCCTGCTGGCGGTGCTGCTCCTGCTGGCGGTGCTGCTCCTGCTGGCGGTGCTGCTCCTCAGAAACGTCAAGATGCTTCGAGCGGTGGTGCTGCCGGTGGTGCCGCTGGTGACGCTGGTGCTTCCGGCGCTGCTGGCGCCTCTGGTGCTGCCGAATCTGGTGCTGCCGGCGCCTCTGGTGCTGCCGAGTCTGGTGCTGCTGGCGCCTCTGGTGCCGCCGAGTCTGGTGCTGCTGGCGCTTCTGGTGCTGCCGAGTCCGGCGCTGCTGGCGCCTCTGGTGCTGCCGAGTCTGGTGCTGCTGGCGCTTCTGGTGCTGCCGAGTCTGGTGCTGCTGGCGCCTCTGGTGCTGCCGAGTCTGGTGCTGCCGGCGCTTCTGGTGCTGCCGGTGCTTCTGGTGCCGCCGAGTCTGGCTCTGCCTCTGGCGCTGCCGCCTCGGGTGTCTCCTCTGATGCTTCTTCTTCTGACGCTTCCTCGTCTGGTGCTGATGCTTCCGGCTCTGGTGCTGAGTCCTCGTCCTCCTCCGAGACCTCGGGTGCTTCTAAGAAGGTGGCTGCTGCCTTTGCTTTCGCAGCCCCCATGGTCGTTGCCCTTGCTTTCTAAGCGCACCTTTTCTTTATCCTACATCTCTCACAACACGCACTCACACATTCGACTCACTCCCGCCAACATCATAAACTTCTAGAAGTCTTCTAGTGTAGAAAAAATGAACCTGTATTCTCTATCAAGAATAAATTGTATATGGATATTGCTATTACTACTTTCGCTTCTCATTGATTGTGAACTATTGACATTATCGCATCTTATCACATTAAGCAGCTGCGATCCAATTTATTTCCAAATGAAGCGCATGACGTACTATGATAAAAATAGAAACGCTTCTTGTGCCCAGACAGAAGCTAAAGTGCTTAGCACCTTTGCAATTTCGAGAACTTTGCCAAAATGTAAGGTAGAGTAAATTATTGATACGACATAAACTAAGCTGGTTTCTACATGTCATGTAAATAGTGAAGCTCGGCATCTTATTAGTTCGTGGGTATATGCGAACGCGACTAATGAGAATCTAACGTGGCCGTGCGGTAAGAAACGTGTTACTGGAAACACGAGGCATACGAGAACGATAGATTTTCTTGCGAGCATACATGGCACTGCATGTCAAAATGATAACGGGACATAACGTCAGCAAGAAGTCATACACTATAGCCTATAATGGGAGAGTGGGTTCTTATGGTGTTGATGTTTTATGGTCATAGTGTCTACGAGCTTGGCGGACAGGAGCTCATAATGAGTGACACTGCGGCAAGTAATGGTTATGGTAAAGTGTTTAGTAATGATTGATTTCAAAGCAATCGAGGGGCTGACAAAGGCTGCGAAAGTAGGCCTGCGTGAGCGCAGAAGGAACAGTCACGAGAATTCGCGTACGGAGTGGAAGCTGCCCGAATTTTCCAGCGGGCCGTAGCGCAATGATAGTGAGCTCATTTTTTTTCATGCAGAGAGCGATAAAACCCACGCGCGATTGACCTTTGCCGTTTCTTTTTTATTTCTTTAAACAACTCATCCATACCAACCCTTGCCTTTACGTCCTAGAATACATAAGACATGCTTTTCTACAATTCACCGCACCATCTGATTGTCCACCGTCCAGAGACGTACAACCTTCAGCGCTCCTTGACGCTTGACGACTATCTCCAGCTCCAGCTTTTACTTCAGCACGAGCAAGAGCAGCGCAAGCAGCGGGATGCTTGGCAGCAAGAGCAGCTGCGCCTTCAGCATGCCATGGCCAATCTCAAAGCCCTCAAGGAAAACTACCGCCGTCAACGCGCCATGCAGATCCAACAGTGCATCGAGCGCTATCGTGAGCAAGAGGCGCGCATCCAAGCCCAAGAAGATTTTTATCGCCAATGCCTTGCTGCTGCCATCGAACAACGTCGTGCAGATGAAGTCTACGAGCGCTATCAGCGATCGCAGCAGCCCCAGCGACGTGATTCATATGAAGACTACCGGGAACAGCAACTGGCGTCTGTGCTCAAGCTCTTATTCAACCAGGCCGACCGGGATGAGGAGGATGATAACGACGAGGTGATGGAAGATGTTCAAGCCAAGAATGAAGAAGAAGAAGACCAAGAAGTTCAGACCCTCTGGGATTATATTACCCGCGAGCAGCCCCACGAAGAAGACGAGGAGATGGAGGAGTCCAACGAAGAAGAGGAACAAGAAGAAGAGGAAAGCGAGAGTGAACAGCAAGAGGAAGTTTCCAGATCTCCACCTCGCCCGGCCGCCTTGCCATCCTCGTCTGACCATCACCCTGACGCATACACGCCTCTCTTCTCCCGCAACGACGCGCGCAGCAAGGAAGCTGTGCCCGTCCGCCAGCAAGCGAGTGCGACACCACCCCTGCAAAGTCATGTGCTGAATCTCAAAGACTTGCTCGATCAACTGGTCTCGTACGATGAACGGCCTCAGCAGCAGCAAGCAGGCTTTGGCAAAGCACAACCGATCTATGACGCCAACGAGTCTGGTGCTCAAGAGTCTGCAACAACCCAGCCTCCACCTCCCAACACGATGACTAACCTCGCACGCGAGCTCAAGTCCCAATCACTTGGTTCGACGCAGCAGCAAAAGCAGGAGCAACAGCCACCTCAGCAACCCAAACAGGCCAGCAAAGATGCTCCACAGTCCAAGCATAGCACCCGGATCTTCGACGCGGATGAACCCGCGGCCCAGCCTTCGCCAACCACTCAACCTCCGCCCGCTGATACGACTGCACGTTTGCACAAGGAAGCAAGCAAGCCCCAATCGAACAAGCCGCTGTTCTCCTTGGACGAATCCGCTGCCGCCCCATCCTCGACCGCTCAACCTGCTCCAAAGCACACCACACAGAATGTGCTGGGTGATCAGGCCAATGACAATGTGTTTGCACCCCAAGACATCGTAACAGAAGCTGAGCCAACGCCCCTCAATGAAACCACACCAGCCTTCCCCAAGCAGGAGCAGGAGCAGGAGCAGAAGCAGCAAAGAGACAAGTCATCTTCTAGATTGCCTAGTACTGTCAGCATCAAGTTGGATGGTATTTCCAAGGAGCTCAAGTCGATCCGATCCCGGGAAGACGAGGTCCTCCAGACGCCTCTTGACTTCAAGGAAAAGAACGATACGATGATTCTGCCTGCGACGACACCAAACAACCGGCGTTTCCTGGGCTATGAAGACGAGATCATGCGCGTCATGCTTAAGCTGGACACGGTCGAGTCGGATGGTGACGAAGGCATCCGAAATGCGCGTCGTGCGCTGGTCAAAGAAGCTGAAGGGATGCTGGAGCGTCTAGACGAACACAAGCAACGCGAGTGGGAGCGGGCTCGTCGACCGCAAACAACCCAGGCCAACAAGAAGAACCGCAAGCGCAAGCACAAGCAGCAGCACCATCACAAGCAACCCGTTCTCCAGGTCGCTTAGAGCCCCTTCTTTCTCTTGTATCATCATATCGCATCCTTCTAACTTCCTTTGTAAATAAATTTGGCATACTGGGTCATGTAAAAGCAGTCATCTATTTCTTTTCGCCCTGCAAAGTGACAACAATGCGACGCGCACCACCATGGGTGCGGTGCTCGCACAAGTAGATACCCTGCCAGGTACCCGTGTTCAGCTGGCCATTCGTGATGGGGATATTCAGTGACACGCCAACAATACCAGACTTCAAATGGCCAGGCTGCATATACACTTGAGAATTACCATCGACTTAATCTGTTGCCTTCCTTACCATATCATCAGGACCTTCGTCCGTGTGAATATAGGGAAGCGTTTCTGGGACAATCTTGTCGAGACCCATGTCCATGTCACGACGCACATCCGGGTCGCAGTTCTCGTTCAGCATGAGCGACGCCGACGTGTGTTGCACTAGTGTATTCAGTTAACCACAGCTTACAGTGATAAAAGGAGCATACGTACAAAAGATGTTGGCCATGCCAACCTTGTAGTTCTTGATCTCGGGCACCTGGTTCACAATCTCACTGTGCACGAGGTGGCAGCCTGGGCATGTTTTTAATTAAGGAAATACATGGATACGCGGCTCTATAATCTATTACCCTGTCCACGGGCGGTCAGACGAATCTGCTTCTGGAACCACGACATTATTATAGAGTGGGGATAAGAAAAGGAATAGGCAGAACGTTGGAGACTGTGTTTGTTGGCTTTGACGCGCTCTTTACGTCAATCGCATCTTTTACTTTCGGAGTTGTTGATCTCACTGCGAAGTACATATCATGCAAAGCATCTCATTTTACTGATCACAAAGCATCAAGTCTCTTAATGGGGTCATAAAACTACTATATGTACATTACTCTTTAAACGATGGTAATACTCATTTCAGATATGGCAAATATCTCCCATCCAGGTGTAAACACTTGTCAATTGATCGTTGTACATGCAAGGTTATATCCGTATATCTGTCCTGTCACCATCGGCTTATAATCCTTGGAGTAAGTAGAGATGTATCAACATCACTATTATTAAAGATGTATAAATTCGATGACTACAGATACATAGAATATTAGCTGACGTGTTTGTATATTCTAATGCGGGTCAGTGTTGTTATCCACAGCTACAAGGTGTAACTCAGTCAAATGTGTAGCAATTTCATGATCGACAGATGTTTTTGACAAAGGTGCATAAAGGCTGTCATCCTCCCGCATGTGAATTGCTATGTATTACCATCAATCGCATTGGCACTATGCGACCGAGTAAAGATATTATAAATGTCCGTTCAGAAAGGGTGCTTGAAGTATATGATAGTACTCAAGGACGGCTTGTAAATGGGCGAGGGATCGAAAATACTTTCGACCCATGCAAGTGATGTGTACATGTGTTTCACATTTCATGGATAGTTGAAGGCTATTGAAATCCGGACCATGATTGCCTGGTTTATGGGCAGATAAACAAGATGAAAAAGATCGGCAGCTCGAGAGAGTAATAAAGACGCGAAAATAACAATACCCCGTACGCGAATAATAGGAGAACTCTTATTGAGATGAATTATATCCAGGATTACAATGAGTGCACTAACACCAAATGACCTATAAAGGACATAATGAAGGACAAATTAAATACTGAAAAGGAGGAAGAGAAGAGAAAAGAAACGAGAGCGAATAATAGTCCCGGCGATGAAGGTTACACACACGGGCGCGTAGACATAAAATGAGAGCATTGACGTCAGCTTATGAGCGAATGAGCGGGCAGCGGATAAGGAAGGCCCGGCGCGCGAAAAGAAAGCAAGCATACGCAACGATTATTATACTTACGCGGGCGAGACAGAAAGAAGTGGGGTGTTGCTGATATTTACATTTTTCACATTTTTTCTTTTTTTCTTATTTGCTTTCATCGATCACATCAGCCAAGTACTTCATGTAATTGACTTTTCCTCTTTTCTTGTTTATTACTCTGCTCTGTTCTGCTCTGCTTTCTTGCTGTGCTCTGCGTTGTTTGCTCTTTTAAAAGCCACCCTTGCTTCTTGTGTCCAGCCATTGATTTTCGCTTTTCTCCAGAACCAACGATGGGTCAGACACTTTCAGAACCGGTTACCGAAAAGCATTCCAGCAAAGATAGCGATCACAAACTAGCATACGGTGCCTCCGCTATGCAAGGCTGGCGTTTGAGTATGTTGTCTATTTTTACCGTATCTTGTTATATGTGTCTACATGATCGACATGATATTCATCGTGTATCTGTTATGCTTTCGATAGCCATGGAGGATGCACACGTGACTTTGTTGAAACTCGATGACACCGACGCGAGCTTCTTTGGCGTTTATGATGGTCATGGCGGTAATAGCGAGACTTCATATTCTTACCTCTGGAAATTAACTCTTTCGCCTATCGGTCCCTAAAGGTGCCACGATTGCACAGTACACAGGCCAAGTCCTTCATCAGAAAATCCGAGAGAGCGAAAACTTTGATAAAAAACAGTACCGTGAGGCGCTCAAGGATGGCTTCATGCACATTGACAAAGAGCTGAGCGAAGGTGAGATTGGTCTTATTGAAATTGCTCTGCTCACCAAAGCTGTTTCGGAACCACAGACGGCAACTTTGCATACGATCCGTCAGGCTGCACAGCTGTCACGGCTCTCATTACACCCGAGAACAAGATCCTTGTGGTAGGTACCCATATTCATACGTGGAAATAAGCTTAGCAAGAACCTACACAGGCCAACGCAGGCGACTCTCGCGCCATTATTGGTGTCAAGGGCAAAGCCAAAGCCTTGTCGTACGACCACAAGCCCATGGACCGGGCCGAATCGCAGCGCATCATTGCCGCTGGCGGCTTTGTCGAGTTTGGACGAGTGAATGGTAAATGATACAGGTCTCCTCACACTTCTGGAGGCTGATAACAGATTGCGTTCGATTTTTTAGGTAACCTAGCGCTTTCACGTGCCATTGGTGACTTCGAGTTCAAGCAAAATGAGTACCTCCCTGCTGAAGAGCAAATCGTCACCTGTAACCCGGATATTATCGAGCATACTATCACCGAGGACGATGAGTTTATGGTTTTGGCCTGCGACGGTAAGTAAATATGGCAGGCATGGCAGACAGGAGAAAAGGAATGCTGACAGCATTGCGCGTAGGTATCTGGGATGTAATGACCAACCAACAGGTGGTGGATTACGTTCGGGCCGAGTTGGCTGAAAGAACGCCTCTGGACGAAGTGTGCGAGCTCGTGATGGATAACTGTCTAGCTCCGGACAGTGAGGTCGGTGGTCTGGGCTGCGACAATATGTCAATCATCATCGTTGGTATCCTGCACGGCAAGACCCTGGATGAATGGTACGACTGGATTGCAAAGCGCGTCGAGAACGAGGCACCCAAGAAGGATGCGCTTGGCAACGATGTCAAAGCTACAGAGACGCAGAAGAATGACACAGAGTCATCGAACGACGACGAACAAGAGGAGGTCTCAGAGGGAGAGGACACCCGAATTGCTGAGAAACTGTCACCTAAGGAACAAGAGGAGCTCGTGTCAGAAGCCAAGGCTGCCTCACCGGCGCCAGAGGAGCACCAGCGAACATCAACACCCTAAAAGCACTAAATTGTCTCAAACAACGCAGCTTTCATATTGCATCGCTACACAAACAACACCGCAAAAAGTAGCCTGTCTTTCTTTCCTTCAACGCCCCGCACTCCCTCTTCCCTTATTTTCCTATCTCACCAGAGGAACAAGAAATTTCATTTTTGATGCATAAAGAATACCATGCACATCAACACGACTGAATATCGTCTGTCTTCAGTACTCGGTTTGTCTTCTTTTTTGGAACAGGAGCTAACGAAGAGTGTGAGAAGCTGAAGACACAGATCGAAAGTATGTTACCATGGTTGTTTTCGCGGACGTAAAACTTGCGCAACAGCAGAATGGCATCTTCGCGGAAGAATCCGCCTTGCGAGGGGTATGATTTGGATCCGGGCGTCTCCAGACGGTCACTAAAACGATACATTACATTCATGCTTGTCCTTTCTTGTTTGCTTGCTATAACATACTCGGAATGGATGTGGAACACGGACCCATTGCCACCAAACTTGTCGTTACCACAGCCAAAGTAGACATGACGGATACCGACCTGGCGCAGTGCAAAAGCGCACATAACGCAGGGTTCGACAGTAACGTACAGATCCGTCTCGGCAAAGATCGCCTTGTCGTGCTCCGCCAGGATCAGGTCGATCGCTTCAATCTCGGCATGCCGTGTGGCCTAGGGCAGTTAACTGATTTAACGAGGATCGCCCTTCCTGACGTTATGTCACTCACGTTATGAGTTTCGTTGGGGCGATTACGTCCCCCTGCCAAGACAGTTTCGTTCTTGTGCACGAAGACACAGCCCACAGGCACTTCGAGGCTATCGTACGCTTCCTGTGCAACCTGCAGTGCTTCTTTCATGAATTTCTCATGGTAAACGGACATGAGGGTCAAACAGCCCAGCAAAAGTGTCGTATGTGGAAACAAGTCCCAGAGTTTGCCATGGCAGCCCAACTTCCCATTTTTTTGATATGTTTTTTAAATTTGACATGCAGCCAAACAGACATCTCGGCTATTTTGCTAGTTTTCCTTTTGATTGTTCAGGTGTCAGACAGCTTTGTATTATAACACGGAAAGGCTCGATTCACTCTGTACCTGCGTCATTTCCTGGACGACCTAGTGTATTGCTTGCACCCACTCAGGACAGAGACGCACAAGGGCGGATGGTATCGAACTGCAAACGTCTCGATGCTCTCTCTATTCTTTTTTTCTTTAGTCGTCGATCACGCTTCTGCATCGCCTCCGAGAAGTCAACCATATCCGTCCGCAGCCGTTCACACTCTTCTGAAGCAAATCGCTGCTGTTTTGTACTACGTAAATAGCCGCGCCAAAATAGATTAGCTGTTTGCGTCGGTGGCCAGTGACTGTAGGCTTTTTGTTCGCCGGACACAGCATCCGCCGAAACCGTGTTTGTATAAAAGCATTGGGTGCAGCACTTGACGCCAAACTCATAAACTAGAAACCACGTAGGAGGATACTCGACACAGCGACAGACTTCACACCCACGGTATGTCAGCATGTAGAATATTCTTTTTGGCGTCAATACTGGGTGGGGCGGAAGGTCCGCCTCCGTGGCCTTCGCCTTCCAGAGAATACGTCCATTTTCTTTGTTTATCGATAGCAATGTTGCAAAGTAGCCACAGCAGCGCTCGAGGTTGAAGAGTGCCTGGGGATCGCAGAATAAAAACAGATGGTTCTGCCAGAGCAAGTAACCTGTTCCGTAAGTGGACTCATCCTATGTGGCTGCGCTTCCTTTCCAAAAATATATACCAACACTTCCAGTGGCAAACGGGTTATATCCATCCGTGAATTGCGTCAGAGCAGTATAAAAAGTGAAAGAAAAGGAGCGAAAAGTTTTTTATTCGATGGCTGTCCTTCACCTGCACCATGTACATCAGCATCCAACATAAACTGTAAGCGTGCGGTGGCTTTAGCATGCAGAATTAAGGGATGTGTGTACTACATACCTGCATGGCATACATAACTTAACCGTATCACAAGGCCGGATATTGATACTAATCCAACTGATTATACATAGCAGGTGCGATATACGTTGGTGTCTCACAGTAAACACTGAACCATCAGGTGGACAGTCTCTGTCTTATCATGCGATATTTCATCATATACATTGAAGACATCTGGATCAAATCGAAAAGCAACGACCCAGTTAAACTACGTACAACTTAAGGTACATGTGTACGTTTCGTCATGTCTACAAGCACTAGCCTATATCTAGGTGAGCTTATAAATAACGCTTTGATAGTGTATATACAGATTTTCCTACACTAAATTACATTGGCATGTATAGCAAAGAAATAAACATAGCCCTTTAAACAGCGTATGATATATGTACGTAGCTCACAATGGCATCAGAGGCTCCTCAATGCTGCGCATCCCAGTGGCGCATCCGATGAGCGAATGTTTCTGCTCGTTGCCTGAGATCCTTGATACGAGCAACTGTGCGTGTGTGCTTTACGTTCTTGGGCGGTACGTAAAATTCCAGATAGCGGCGCGTGGTGCCAAACTTGTAAGGCGGATAGCAGCAGCGGTTCAGCTGCGCTCTTGTGAAAGAGCCTGATTTGCGGGAGTGTGTGAAAAAGCAACGATCGCAGAGACGTACACAGTATTCATAAATGATGCTATAAGGGATAGCTTCCAGGCAAATCTCGCATCCAACGATATACGGGTTAAGTTGCAGGCTCAGAATACGTTTTGGAGACAGAACAGGGTGTTCAGGGAGCCCCAGACATTCGGCTTGCTTTCTCCAGATGTATTCGCCATTTCCTTTCTCCACAGATAATAGTCCGGCAATGTAGGAGCATGACAACTCAAGACCAAACAATGAAACGGGATCCAGCATCACGAATATCTCATTCTATAGACAGAAGCAAAAGAGGAATTCAGTCACATGAAAAGAGGATAGTCCCGTATACGATCACCATTCTACAACAACCTTTTAGCACGTCATGCGTTCTTACAGAAGCACTCGTACCGTATATACTCACCCAAAGTTCAACCGGAAGGTGCCGCGGACCAGTGGCAACACGTCCGTGGGAGCTGCGCTGGCTTCGCGTGGCTACCATAGTGCTTGGTAATATCTGACGTCCGAAAGAAGGAAAAGACAGAGAACGGAAGAAAGATGACAAGTATGAGACAGATTAACTTTTCATACAGGTGGCGAATGCATTGTGAGCTCTCCACTCTCACTTGATAGTGTTTGATCAATGAACTATGGAATTCAGAAAAATCAAACCTGTTTCACGCCAGTCATTGTTTTTTTTTCTTTGGTTCGCTGTATTATAAACGCTTGGTTACATTATATTTATTGGGCGAAGCCAGAGCATATTATTGTATGGGCCTTCAAATGTATTTCACGTTTAGGAATTGAGTGAAGTATGGATGAACAAAAGCGTTTACCGCATACAACTACAGAGGTGGCGCGATCCTCCATAGCGCATTTTGCTCCCTTGAGCTTACCACGTGTCCGTTTGTCTCTGTCGACATTATTCATAAATGCGGATACACATATTTTTCTACAAGGTACGAGTTGCTGAAATAATTCGACACTGAACAGTGCTTCATTATATATAGCCAAACAAAGGATTATTTATACTGTATAAGAAGTCATTCTTGTCAGCACATCTACACGTAAGAAGGCCAGAAATGTGCCTCTGTGTCTACTGGTTTGATACATCTCTGGATATGATTATATATACATGGACAGAGATAAAGCCCGTAGTTTACCAGCATCAAATAGCAGCGACAGGTGCGGCCGCTACTCCTTGCCTTCGTGTCTTGTCGATGATCGTCAAGAATAATAGTTATGTATACTGTGTCCAAACGCAATATTTCGTAAGCAGCTGAAAAGTATCTTTGTGTAGTACATTTTGATTGTCGATAGCTGGTACATGTGGTGGCAGAGTCACCATTTAGCTTCTCTGATGGTTTAAATGCATAAGATAGTGTCTTCATTATGAAATGGTTATACCTTGTCACATCAGCACTGGCCAAGGATATCAACGGCAAGTGACTAAAGTGCGATTCCTTGAACGAATGATGGTACCATAGCAATGTGCATTAATGGTCATGCTGGGTGTAATAACGTGATCTCTCGAGGACCGCCTGTGCAACCATACCTGAGCCAGTACCTCCTCAGAAGTATGTCACACACTACAGCTTACAGTAGAGCTGCATCTAATAGTACAGCATCGGCCTGGTAATAATGAACTTACTGATGTGCTTTTTCGAAATGTATGACAGGCTCCACCGTGTAAGCGTATCTTATAAAACCTTATCTATCTATTTGGAGGCCATGCATCACAAGACATCTTTTACCCCACATGTCTGCCAAAATATTTGGATGTTTTCATTATAAACCGAGTTATTTAATGAGAAAAAACCTATGGAATAGATGTTTCGCTTCGTCAGAGATGCATGCAGCGTGCGAAATTATGCATATGTATGCATATGTTTCTTATCAACAAGTGGACCTGCCAGGTCACTTTGATTTCTTTGTTTTCGGCCCCTGACCTTTTTCTTTTTCTTTTTTTGCTAAATGATGTAAGATAAGGGAAACTGTAGAAAAGAGAAAAAAGTTCGTACTGATAAGAACGGCGGCGACAGTCTCGGTCAATAATGACAGTAGAAATAATGCTGGAAGTGTTGCATGTCAGCACAAGCTCAAGTGTTATCGATTGTTCTTTCAAAGACAAGCGGAAAATGTGGGGTTTCCGGGTCTTTCGAGATTTTCTTTTTGATGAAATCGATTGATCATGTATGTGCTCTTATCATAGATTTTACGATAAATCTGCACTTTTCCTTTATTTCTTTTCGCCAACGAATCTTTTGTCTTCAAGTACGCTGTAGAGTCGATACAAGAAGAACGGATTCAAGTGTGCCTGAATTAAACGATGAAATTTATCGTGGTCCAACACAAAAAGATTAGAGAAACAAACGTCGGTCGTGAGATTTTTGGCTCAAGTGACTAATGCAGGCGAATGAGAGGAGGGAGATCAAGCAGAGCAAAACTAAAAAAGAAGCCTAGCCACATACTTTTTTTTCTTTCATCGGAGCCTGAGCGCCGGCAACAGGAGTACATACCTAAAAAAAAATACCTGATCTAGCCGCCGCGCTTGTCTCATTCAAATGTCAGCTATGATGCCGTACGTACAGCGCTAACTCTTGTCATTTTCAATCGTTATGTCGAGTTTGGATACACCACGCTGATTGCGTCAAAGGTGGATGAAGCAAGTTGCATTTTTTATCGCGCCATTTTTATGTTTGTTAAGTGTATCGAAACCCAGTATTATGGTGCTCGGCTTTCAGAAATAAGGTTCTTATTTCCTCCCGCTGATTGAATCCTCGCGACTGATTGGTCGGCGATAAAAAGCTGCCAAAAAAAAGGAGAGCTACTTTTTTGCTGACGATAATAGAAAACAGGCCAAAGTAATAGATAGTAGGTCAAGCATACATGTGAGACACTTATATTACTGGAAATGGCAGGCTTTTTATGGCGTTGGTTGCAAGGTGTGAGGTGCGATAAGCACCCAAGGGCTGGAACGAGCGTGTGAAAAAATTATACCGGCGGATATCCTGATGAAACGCTGATTGGCCGATAAAAATGATCAAAACAATCAGCAGTCGCGTTTTCCTTCCCCTTCTTTCTTATCTCTTTCTCTACTTTTCTCCCCTTCCAACTTTTTACATCTTACCTTTTCCCTTATCAACAACACTGCCGCCATGGCTCTTTCGCATTTGTCAGAACATCAGGCCAAGAAGGAAGAAGACTCGGTCGAGAAGGGCCAGCGCATGATGCGGGTCTATCAGCCACAACTACCGGCTACTCTATCAAATGATAACCATCCCAATAATAATCATCATCCCAACTCGAATCAAGAGGATGACAAGAACGCTGTCTGTGCCAATTGCCAAACCACGACCACGCCTCTCTGGCGCCGAGATGCGGGGGGCAAGACAATCTGTAATGCCTGTGGTCTTTATTACAAGCTCCACCACGTGCATCGGCCAGCAACCATGATGCGCACTGTGATTAAGCGCCGCAAACGTTGCGCATCGGATAAGCACCAACCACAGACGGGCAAAAAGAAGCAAAAGAAGGATTATCTCCACCACCCCTCACCTACGCAGAGCTTTGCCGAGAGCAGCAGCGATAGCAGTGAATCGGAAACATCCGTTAAAACAACATCACCCTCTGTCAAACCACAACAACAAGCGGACTCAATGGCCTCATCCTTGCTCCTCTCTCCGCCTACTCCGCCCGTTTCGTCGTCGGGTATCGTTTTGCCGCCCATTCATCATTATCAGCAAATTCATCATCATCACCATTACGACCTAAAGGCATCTGCCGAAATCAAGAAGAAGCCCACCGACTTGCATCTCCCATCGCTGGTCCACCATGTTCAGCCCGAAAGCACGGGCTCTGATCATGGCTGCCTCGAAAAGCTGCGCTCCCAGCGTCAAGAGCTCCAAGCCCGTGTCACCCGGCTCTCAAGTCTCTTATCGGAAACAGTCGCTACGCTCTCCAAAATTGATACCGTGCTCGCCGACCCTGCCAGTCTTGCCCACGACTGCCCTATATGCCCCTCACAACAACAACAAAAGCACAACCAACACCCCCACCAGCATCAACAGCAAGAGGATCACGAGATTGCCCGCTCTCTCCTTTCCCTTGCATCATCTGCTCATGCCACTGAAAGACGGTTACCCCGTCCCATGTCTACGTCCACCAGCATGCCTGCACGTCAATGATATCTTACCATCGTCTCCCTTACACTAATGTACACGCATATAACCCTTCTTCCTCGCTTTTACTCTCTCTTTCCTTTATCTATCGCCTGTCACACTCTCCCATCTTCATCACTCCTCTCTGTTCATACTGCACAAATATACCAACATTCTCATTCATGTCATATTTTTTTTTTTTGCTTCCTTCTCTCACGGCTTTTATCTCGTTATCTATAGCATACTACACATGATACTTTTTCTTCTGTTATTATTGACAATTTTTTTTTACATGAGATACATAAAGATTACGTCTTCTTGACAATCAAACCCTTGAGCATGTCAAAACTGTTACCGTCGGGTTGAAGAGTGTAGCGCTTGCGAGGATCGGCGACACTGACGGCTTCGAGCATACCGTAGTCGGAGGTGATGCCCTTGATCTTTGCCTGTTCGTTATCATGTGTTGTCAAAGTCACGACCTTGTCCCTGTGTGACGCGAATGATATCCATGGATCAGTAAACAATGACGGGATCTGTTTCGGCACTCACGTGTGCAGCCATCGTGCGTAGTAGGTATCGAGGAACCATGGCCCCATACCCTCTTCGCAAAACTGTGTATAATACTTTTCAAACTGGACTAGGATACCCGCCAGGACGTCCTCGGATGTAAGTCGTGCCCGACCCTGCTGTTGGATGATGTCATTGATAGACACGGTCGGCTGCGGGTTGGATAAATTGACGCCGCAGCCTGATGACGACCATGTAAGAAATTTTCAGAGGATATGTACATTCGGGTAGCTTACCAATGACGAGAACAAACTCGTTTTGCGCAAAGCTCGAGTTAACAAGCAGACCACCCACTTTTTTAAGACCCTCTGGCGTCTCGGCATATATGTCGTTCGGCCACTTGAGTCGCAGTGGAATGTCCTCGTATCCTTTCCGGCTGCGGATGCTCTCGAGGATAGAGAGGGCAATGATATATTGAATAAATACGACGGGGGCTTTCGTCAGCTGCAGACTATGTCTGACAAGCAAACTGAACTGAAGCGCGCCGAGCTGCGAGACCCATGAGTTCCGTCCACGACCGCGTCCCGCGACCTGGTTCGTCGCCAGGCAAACGAGACCGTCGGGCAACGCCTGTGAGAATGTAAAGTTCCTGTACAAAGGAAAGAAGTTCATACACTATCTCACATAGATGAGGATGCACTTACTTGTCCAGCACGGTCTGCGTGCTCGTAATGACGTCCGCATACAGCATTGCATTACCAAAGCGGTACCACTTGCCGCCACCCCACTCTTGGCTGCGGTGGCCGACGAGCGCATCAAAGTAGGCCTTGAGATCGAAATGAGGCGTGAGTTCGTGAGGTGGGCAGACAGGACGACCCATCTCGGGGGCGGGTGTAGGGTATCGTATCTCGAGCATGGGCTTATCGTTCTCCTTAACAGACAGACCAGCAAGGGAAAGGTCCTGGTCGCTTTCGGTAAGACGGAAGATATCGTTGGCATCCTCAATGACGTGATCTTTGCTAATCGACTGGAGGTTATTGGCGACGGTGGCAGCGATCTCGGGCCGGAGACCCGCAATATGGATGGGAGTCAAGCGTGGCACCTCTGCCTCTTCTTGCAGCACCTTCAGGCCCATCGAGCCGAAGATGGATCGCAAAAAGGCCTTGCGCTCCTTCTCGGCAGGCAGCAGCTTTTGGGCGAGTTCGCCCGCGGAGGGGTAGTCAGACATGTCATACTCGGGATGGGTCGCAATCAGGATGGCTGTGCCCTGGCCGACCTTACACTCGACTGCAGCGGCTGGCTTGGCCTCATCTTGGCAGATACCCGGCTCAGCATAGCGTGCGAGGACCTTGACGTTGTTGTACTGCTCAGCGTGCGCGAAATAGCCGCCGCCATTGTAGTACATAGGCAGGGTCTGGGTGGCGGTTTCCACCAGCGCAGCGCGTGCGCCCTTCTCGCTGTCATAGACAAAGCCGGGGTAGATCGTGCCGCGTGACAGGCCGGGGTAGAAGGCGAGCTCGCGCGGGCCCAACACTTGGAGCTCCTTGTCTTTTTCGAATTCGATTGTCTTGCTGGCATAGTATGCTCCCGCGCACAGGCCGAGGTAGCGCCCGCCGCCCTGCACATAGTGCCGAATACGAGCATTGGCTGTTCCATTCAGATCGTGGCAGTACGGCAGGTCACGACCGCCCGGAACGACGACCATGGCGCAGGTGTCTTCCCAAGGCTCGCTGCGCAGCGTCTGAGCATCGACCGAGACAATGTCGTAGGCATGGCCGAGGAGCATCTTGAGCGTGTGTTGCGTGTGGCGCACAGCATTGGGCGAGGTGCCATTACCACTGTACAAAAGAATGTTGATGCCGTGCATAAAAGCCTGCTGTACTCGCCTGCCTCGAAAAATGGTGGCAAAAAAAAAAGAAAGTGGCAATTTCCCAGGCACCCACCTCGTCTATAATTTAGACAAACAGTAATCAGAGTTAAACGATCATTCTGGAGAGAATACCTACTATTGTGTATACCTTTGAAACCGTCTGGTTTTTTCCATGAACTTCGATCGCTGGTCTTAATTCATGCTTCTGAACAAGCATGGCAAGGATACTGTCATGATCGGGCGTATCTTGCTTATGATTGGTATTTCACGCCTTATTTGTAGCTTTGTATTTACCGAGGGGATGATATTTTCCATGACAAGCAAACATACTAATGATATTAAAGCCTTTGTGCCTACTTCGCATCAACAGTATCGATCTTTCTCTGGTTGTCTTCTCTCTCTCTTACTCTTTCTCTCTTAGCATATTTATTCACCCCAATCATCATGAGAAGCGGGCTTCTTTCTGGTGCGCTGCTCCTGCTAGTCAGCTCAAGCCAGCTGGCCAATGCGTGTACGGGCGAT
This sequence comes from Syncephalastrum sp. PYS2702, assembly GCA_023630325.1. NCBI lineage: Eukaryota > Fungi > Mucoromycota > Mucoromycetes > Mucorales > Syncephalastraceae > Syncephalastrum > Syncephalastrum sp. PYS2702. The sequence goes on along the minus strand of JAMAMT010000023.1, from coordinate 120,399 downwards.
GTTAAAGTGACTTCGCAAGGCGACCTCGACAGTATTGGCGGCTGTCACATGTATCAAGGCAGTATCACGATCAACAAGGTGGCGACTCCAAAGCTCAAGTTCAAAGGTGTGCAAATGATCCAAGGCGACGTCGTCGTGACGGACAATGATGCGTTGAGTCACCTCGACCTGGGCGACGTGCAAGCCATCGACGGTGAGCTCAAGCTCCACAACAACAAGCTGCTGTCGCATCTTGACCTACCCAAACTGACCGCTATCCGCTCGTTTGAGCTTGCTGTTCTGCCCGCGCTGCCCGCGCTCAGCTTCCCAGCTGGTCTGTCGCAAGCTGAGACGTTCAAGGTCTCTGACACCACCGCGGCCCGCATCGAGGGCCTCAAGATGAGCAAGATATCCCAACTGGTCATTGACAACAACATTTATCTCAAGTCGCTCCCCATGAGCAACATGACTTCCGTCAGCGATCTCGTCTCTGTCTCGGCCAATTCGCCGGGTCTCAGCTTGGATGTAAGTTCAGTCCTCTTCTGGAGAATCACTCTTATTCAATGTCTTTTTGATAGCTCTCAGGACTGCAATCTATCAAGGAAGGCTCGTTCCGCAACCTGGGCGGCATTGCGCTTGACAAGCTCTCAATGATCTCTGGCGACGTGTCGTTTATCTCCAACTCGTTTAGCGAGCTGAGCGTTCCCGAGATAAGCGAGGTTGGCGGCACGCTGACTATTTTCAACAACGTGCAACTGGGCAAGCTGGACATGCCCAAGCTGCATCATCTTGGCGGTGCACTCGCGGTCGGGAACAACACCGCTCTTAACGCTGTACGTGCATTCCCCAACCTGGAGGAAGTGGATGGCTCGCTGGATATCACCGGCGCATTTGACGAGGTGCAGCTGCCCAAGCTGACCGATGTGCGTGGCGGTCTCAACGTGCAGACATCGTCGAACAAGTTTTCGTGCAGCGACATGAGCAAACTCAAGAATGGTGTTATCAAGGGCAACGCGTTCGTGTGCAAGTCGGCGGTGGCGAAACCCAAGTCGCATATTCCCGGTAAGGCTGGTATCGGCGGGGACGGCGGGGACGATGCTTCGTCCGGTGCATCGAAGGCCGTCCTTTCGTCCGCAGCTCTCCTGGCAGGTGCGGCGGGTCTCCTCACCTATGTCTTCTAATGCAGTTATATATGCCGTCGCATGAATAATAATAATAATAATAATAATAGCAATAATAGCAGCAAGATGACTTTTTTATTTTTTTTCCCTTCGCTATTTCTGTCGTGTCTCTCTCTTTCTCATGCCGACATGTGTTGAATGTGGTGCTCCAGTTCGTACACTATATACTCAGTACAGCAAAGACAACATCCGCCTCACGTCATGCGTATGCTTTTCTTTTACCCGGTGGCTGCAACGCGCTCACTTATGTATTTGTTTTGTTTGCCAACAGGACGTGTGTAATGAGTTTGCGGACAAGTACATTGAACATGACTTTGTCATCATCTTCATCGACATGCTTCTGCACAAACCGCAAGTGTACCGCCATTTACTGCTGAACCGGATATCCCAGACAAGAGAGGGAATTGAGCCAAACGTGCAAAGATTTGCCATTTTATTAATTCTCTTTGAAGTGTGTGAGTTTATTTCCGCGTTTTCGCCTTTTCCTTGTGAATTCACTTAGAAAAAATTAGATATCAAATGGTTTCGTTTAGAGACTTACTACGCAGACCACGACACTGCCTTCATTCAGCGCCCGCTGTACTTTCAATACTTTTATATCCTCGCTCTCTGCATTTTTGGTAATAACCTTTAGATCGGTCTTGTATTTCTTATACTCATTTGTTCAGAATTCATTACCTTTCATCTGGCGGTGCGCTGCGCTGTCCGCTGGCATAATCCTCGCTATCGTCTCAATTACGTCTCCATGGCGCTTATAATCTCGAGCTTTGGCAAGATGCTGCTAATTCTTATGGTGATATGGGACTACAAGCAACTCGAGTATTCTTGGCTTGTCAGTATCATCGTCCTGGCTTCCAACGTCGAGGCACTCTCAGGTAGTCAAACCAATACATTGCCTATTCAATGTCACATTGATATGTTTCATGTAGTCTATCTGGGCCTCAGGTATAGGCGTGCATTGGCCATCATTCTGTTTGGTGTATTATGCAAGGCATTCGCGCAGTTTATCTTTTTATCGTCAACGACCTCAGGTACCATTGCTGGCCTCACCTGGATTAGCTTGTAAATGCACAGAAACAGATCTATCCATATATACATACATCGCAAATCTATTCGTCTGGTATATTAGTCCATGAATAGTTTCTCGAACACAACACACTCCTTGACTACCGCTAATACTGTTGTTACTGCTACACTACGAATTACTTTTTTGTAGATGTGTAAAAGAAAAAGACGAAACAAAGCAATCAAATGCTATTGATAGGAAGAATCATAGTTTTACACATGTGGATGCCGATTTAACCAGAGCTCCAGAACCAAGGGCTCCGAGGTGTAGTGTCTATTGCTTGTTTCACTGGGACGGAGAGAGTCGTCGCCAGATGAACCGGTTCGCAGGGAAGAGCCCGATTCGGGTATGTTCATCGGTGAGAGTGGATGCTGTTGCCCAAAGGATTCACCGCTTGTAGAGCTGCCACCGCTCTGATAGCTGCCCGCTAACCCTTGCCGCCGCAAACTGGTCGGTGAACTGGGCCCCACCATGGTCTCGTCGTGCGGTGGGACATTTGTGTCGAGGTAGCCATCATAGTCGATTATCGGCCTACTCAGGTGGAATCGCCGCCGCTGGCGCTGCTGGAGGTTGCTCGGCCCAGGCTCATTCTCGTCGAGAATCGCCATGGACGACGACGGGGACGCGGTAACGGGTGCCGCCGGTGCGGAAGGGGCGTGGTGCAGCTGTGGGTTGGGTCGACTCGCCGAGGAGGATGTCGATTTGCTGTGGATGGCCGCAGCGGACTGGGGTCGTTGTTGTTGCTGAGCCATCATGGCAGGCGAAGTATGCCGCAAAAGGGACGAAGAGGCAGTGGAAGACGCATTAGAGGAGCTGGACGACATCGCGGTATCCCAGGATACGTCTGAACCCCGTTGATCACGATGCACGCCGTTCTGTTGGTGAGGATGAGGCTGCCGGCGTCGTTGAGGCGGCGGCGGCGGCTGCTGTAGGTGCCAAGAAGAGGGCGGACTGGCGAGCGGTGGGAGGTTGTCGCTCATCGCACTGCTTCCGCCGGACGAGTCGGTAGCAGCTGCAAATATCTTTTGCTGCCCGAGAATAATTATTTTATGGCAACCGCCTTTGCTTTCATCGAGTAAGAAGCCGGTGACGTCCTGTGGGTAGACGCTATTGTCGTGCAGGGAACCTGTTGTCATGGCAGACCAGTGTTTCCTCCGGATATTGAGTACATCAATGTTTTGCATTGAGTGGACGTGAAGCACATTGTTATCTTCGCGGTCTTGCCGTACGGTCTGTCCACCAAGAACGAGTAGCTTATGGCCAACAACTATTAGGACACAGTTGAAGCGGTCGCGAGGCGGGTGGCCCGTGGTCTCGATGATAAGATCACGCTCGAGCGAGGTGGAGATGCCTCCTGGGGTAGCGGTCGCGACGGCCGTGGCCGTGGCCGCGTTTGCCATAGCTGCGATAGCAGAATGGTGAGAGTCATTCTCGCTGTTGACGATGGACATGTTATCGTCGTCGCTTTGTGAGGCACCACGTCGTCGACGGTAATAGTAAGCTTCGGGATGATCGTACTTGTACCACGTGAGGTTTGCACAGTCGAAGCGATAGAGAATATCATGGACCATAACGCCTTCAGGCTGGCTCTGGCAGCCACCAAATATGTACAAGTCATTCTCGACCAGGGCTGAGGCATGGCTGTACCGTATGGGAGGGGTCTGCCTGATGATAGAGGGTGCGTGTATACGTATGTGTGGGTGTGCTGATTCTGAAGTCGGAAATTTGATCTGCGGTTGCACTTACCCGCGTGTGCTGGGTTCCAACCAGGTGTTGGTGACCGTGTCGTAAAAGAACAAGTCGTTCTCACCTACATCACGAGAGCGCCAAACAGAACAAAATAGGGTCAGTGCTCTCGAGTTCTTTTGCATCCCATTGTTGTCAGAATGGACTTTTTACCTGGGGAATCGGGACACATGCCACCAAACATGATCAAGTACCTGTCCTGCCAAACGTCGAGCGTGTGTTCGAAACGCGGTCGCGGCACGTGCATATTCTCGGCATACTCGATTTCGTAGAGATCCCATGTCGTCGTCTCAATCACATACATTGCGTCTGATAATGTCGACGATAGCACGCGGCGTCCTCCAAACATGTAAATACGTGTCCCCACTGCAGCGACGGGCGTCACGATCGGATGAAACCGGCTTTCCGGGATATGCGAAACCAGAGTATGTGGCATGGTATCCCACTGGCCGGAATCAATATCGTATACAAAGCAGACAGGGTCCACTGTCATGAACGGCATATACAGTTTGTTGCCGATCTTGCAGAGCGAGCGCGGGTGGAAGACGGGCGGGATGACTTGCACGGTCGGAACACGCGTATCGGGTGGAGGGTGGAGAAGATGATTGGGTTCGGCATGGGAGCTATCCGTCGTATTAATCATGCCATCCCAGTGGACCAAATGCGTAAAGTAATCCTGCCTCGGATGGTCATGTTGCTGCTGCCACACTGCAGGCTCGAAACTGAGTTCATACCGCACAAGGTTGTAAAACAAGCGACACGTCTGCGCGAGGGCCGCAAGAGAGTAGGTATCAAGTTGCTCAAGAATAACGTGGAGGAGATCGATGCTGAGGCCGTATATTGGGGACGGGGGCATCGCAGTGTTGACGGCAAATGTCCGGAGAGGCGGCTGAAAGAAGAAAAAGCTATCGCGCGTCGTGATAGGCTGCTTCCGCGTAAGAAATGATATTGACACACGGAGTAAGGGACGAACAACCTGTGACAAATGACGTATGATCGACGACAGCTTCAGTCGTTTATGAGGTAAGAGTTCTTTATAAAAGAGTCCTTGGCCACATAATAATGCAAATCTTTTTGTCCGAGGAAATACGAGCTTGCCATTTTTGGAAACGGATCCCAAATCTTTGGCTCAAGTAGCTAAATCGCCTTCCATGATATTCTATGAAATCGCTGCCCTGCCTCACTGAGCTACAAAAAAGCTTCCAGAGTTTTCTTGATGTGCATCCCCTCGCTTTTCGTTGCAAGGTACCACCATGCGAAAAGGCACGTATTGCATCATTTGTAGACACTTTAAAATTTAACTTCATCCCATGTGCGTGGAATGACGTAGAAAATGTGGTCTAGGCGGTGTTTAGCATTGTTTCAACTCTTTCTCAGCAAGACTATAAGCTGATGATACCAGACGCGTGTTGAGCTCGAAAAGCCGACTTCCATATTTTTCTTTCCTGTATGCCTTCACCTTCGACTTTCTTTTCCTTTCTTTCGATTACCTACAGCGAGCAGTCTAAATTCCAGCCTAGCCACGCTCCAAACCTCCGGGCGCAGCCACTTATCGGAAAAGCAAAAGCACAGCCACCCTGTTGCTTTGGTCTGGCTTTTTACTGAATCTTGACTTCTTTCATTTACTTTTTTTTCCGTCAACGCAGCCACCACGTGTGTCAATCAGGCACGCAGCAACACATCGCAGATTATCTTATTTTGCTTCGCGTCCTGCGCACGGGCACGCACACCCGCTGGCCTAATTTAGGGTTTTAACTGCGCTCTCTGCCTTTAGATCAGATAATCGAACACTTGTCCACGCGCATGGCATACCAAGTGTCCCAGTCCCACAGGCCGGTATTTTTAGACGCCCCCCCCCCCAGCGTCTTCATCTGTTTGTTTTGCCAGTGCAAGGACGTGTCTCCCAAAATAAAAAGGGACATGGTATGTTATCGGTGATTTTTGAGACTGGCACGGGGCCATGAAGCGAATCGCTTATTTTTCAAAGAACAGCATATATCGAGTAATATAGATAAACCGTCTGTACGGGGGTGGCAAAAAAAGAAAAAGTGGAGAAAGGCGGCGGGAGGTGAACAAGTGGGCAAATTAGGTTGGCTGGACGAGCAGCGAAGGGTGGGAAAGTTGGGCGGTGATCATCCACTCAAGGACAAAAGGCGCATGCATGCACCCACGTCTCCTTCCCTTTTTTATTTCTTTTCGCTCTTTGCACTTCCCCTTTGCCTCTCACCAACCCGCAACGCTCACTTGCAAGAAAGAAGATGTCCTCTCCGCTGTCTGATCTGGCGCCTGAGCTGCTTCACGCCATATTCGCCTCCATGCCGCTGCCTGAAGTGTACCGCCTGCGCTCCGTCTGCCGGCTGTGGCAGTGCTTAGCCGAAGAGCACATATATATGAGCCTGCGATGCGGTCGCCATTGCGTGTCGATCAAGATTGGGGACAATGCCCGCCGAATGACCGTCCAGTTGGTGCCGTATGCGTTTGACCAGGCGAATCAGATAATCGAGTTTCGTCCTGCCAACTCGGCGCTGGTGCAGTTGACAAGTTGGTCGGCCTGTGCTCGTCGTATGCAAATCCATTGTAGCCAGTGGACACACCAGGACAATGTGCGACGCGGACCGTCCCTCACTGATTTGCAGTCGCTCAGCCTGCAGGACCAAGCCCAGGTGCTCTTCCACATGCATTACAATCCGGCGCTGGAGCGTGTCTACGAGCTCCCTGCGGGGACGGACGTGAAGCGCACGAGAGAACGCTACGTGGGTGACAAGGGTTTGGTGCTCGCGCTCAGTTACCATCATCCACAGCATCAAGATCACACCTCACCAGCACAGCAAATTGGGTACCCCCAACCATCGGCATCGATGCCGCATATCAAGATTGAGTGGCTCCGGGTGACCTTGGCATGGGTCCTGTCGGGCATAAAACCTGACATTGCGCCGACGCAAATTTACCCTCAGCGTTACGCGCGCTTGGGCCATGCCCTCGCCCGCCACGGCTACTTCAAGTACGACCCACTCTCGGAGGTCGTCCTGTCTCACATCGTTCATCGTGACGACATGCACCATTCTAACGACGTCGAGCTCGATCTCCTGGATTACGTTCAAGCACACACGCATGAGTGCCATACGCGCCTCTCAAGGCTGCAGCACATGCTCGAAGGCAGCGGCGTCGACTCGCGCGTCATCTGGAAATATACCTTTGCCAAATCCTATGTCATTGGAAATGGCTCACTACTCGGCGAAGAGGACGTGGTCCGCCGGATACAAGATTCAGAAGAAGAATGGCGCCTCAAACAGCAGAGTCTTGCTCGCCGCATCGCCATCGTTCACGTCTAACCCCAAAACCAACCATTCAAAGCATCATTACTATTATGATTTCTATCTATTTTTGCATTCATTCTTTCAATAATAATAATACCATCCATATGCAGTAAAACTCATTTTCATTATTCTTCCTGAAATACGTACGGTCAAAGAAAGGGAGTCAGAAGGAGTGGGTAAAGCCTTTTAAGGCCAGATGTGACAATGACGGCTTTGTTCAATTAAAGATTTACATATTATATTTTCGTTTCTTTTCCACATAGCTCTCTTCCTCTTCTTGCTACTTCTTTATTTGTCTTCAAGATGATGCGACTCTTTTCTAGTCTTTTTGCTCTGGTGCTTATTCTCGTTGGCTTTACCCATGCAGACCAGATCATATGGGACGAACCAGCGGACCATGCCGTCGTTCATGCGGGATCGCCCCTGAACATTCAATACCGAGGTCAGGCAGGAGCCACACTGCGCGCACACGTCTTTCTCCATTTCCCCCTCCCCGCCTCCGTGGGCGCTCACCATTGTTACTGTCCTCTCTTTATGTAGTACACAAGAACGGCATGGCTCACCTTAACTCGGCTGCACTCTCGTTGACCAGGTAAAGAGATCCACTAGATCTTTCAAGGGCGGAGGGTGTTGACGTTCCAGTGAAAATCGAACAGTGATAGGACGGACCGGGTCGTCATGATCTTTCCAGAAGGTCTTTACAATGTATCAAGCAACGATCCGTCAGTGCAGTTTGTGTGGCGTATTCCGCGTGATATGGCCAGGGACAATTATACCTTACGCGTGGCAGGGCCGTAAGTTTATCACAAGATTTCCACTCTATCTGCACATATTAGGATACATCAGCTCACGCCATTCACGCATCCGTTCGCTAGGGCCTCATACCTTTGTTCCAAGAGCGGCGATGGTCGGGGTAATTGGAAACATGGATCCACACCAAAAAGAAGAATGTGTTGTGGTAACTGACCTGTCTTAATCATGATGTATACAGCTCCATTTGGACAGTGCAAGACAGTGACAGAAGCGACAAGATCATTTACCATCGTCGAGCCATGATAATGAGAATGATAGTGACATTAAATAATAAAAACCAAAATGTACTGCTGCTTGCCCCCCTTTTTTTTGTTTCCCTCTTTAATTATTTAAACCTTGTGTACTTTGTCAAGAATGTAAGCATTCTTTTCCAGTACGTATGACGACTCTCCGGCATAATAGCAGCACTGCCGAAGCGAATGCCCTTGCCATGGAGCGATCGGTGACGCGTTTGCTGGCGACGACGAAAAAGTTGCTGCATGGCCTGACGGAATGGTCGAATGGACAAACCAGCCAAGGCACTGTGCGCCAAATACAGTCTGACCTAGAGACACACCTAGACGAGGCGTGTCAAGCACTCGAACAGTCAGGACGAGATATGAGGTAACATGGGAAAAAGAGGAAAAGGAAAAAAGGGCGGGGCTATAACTTCCCTCTATGTTTATATAGCATGATTCTGGGCGTGCCGGCCGCGCTACAGTCACATCTGAACGATATGCTCGCCTGCGAAGCGACTCCGGCCAGTTTGGAAGAGCACTTGCCAGGCATTCGTGACATTATCCTGAAGCTGCTCGAGTCTCTCAAGACGAACAAGGACTCAAAACCTCTCCAGCCCCGTCCACGGCCCCGTCGTCGTCCTCAAGAAAAACAAAAGCAAACAGAAGATCCATGTGAAGTCGCGCTGCATGCCCTGGAGACAAATGCCCGAGAGACACGACTAGGCGAGTCGCCGCCCAAGAGCGCTTCACCTACTCGCCCTCCCAGAGCCCGCCCACCGTCGACAGCCACCACGCCTACCAGTCCCCATGCCCCGTTGACACCACCGCCTCGGCGTCGGCCTGTTTCCGAAGGCATGGTGCTGTTTCTCAAACGGGGCGACCAAGTAAAGAAATACGTGTACGACACAACTGCCCCCGTGACGCTCACCGGGCTGCACCAGGCCTTTGCAAGCAAGTACGATGGTGCGGTGCAGGGCACTGTTTGGATCGCTGACCCGGCCACGCGTGTCATGTACGAACTGGAGGACATGCGGGATGTATTACCCCACACCATGCTGGAGCTGCGGGGTAAGAACAAAAGACAAAGAAGTGCAAAGAGAGAGAAAAACAAAAAAGCATGAAACGAAGCTTGTTGACAGTTTATCATTATTAGAAAGTCAGCAAGAAACGACGTCCGAACCCGCGCGTGCTCCTACAATGACTACGGACATTGCTATGACAGCTCCGTCGGAGAAGGAGACCGTACTAGCCATGAAGGCTCATATCAACGAACTGCGACACGATATGGACCACCTCCGCCAAGTCAGCCTAACCTATGAGCAGGAGACACATGACTTGATAGCGAAACTTCGCTACCACCTTTCTGGGCAACAGCGGGCTGCCAAAACAGGCAAGAAACGGCAGCAAGAGCTCCAGGAACGCTGTGCAGCCATCACACAACAGCTTCAAGAGTGCCAAGACACTGTGGAGGAGCTCAAGTTGGATGTGACGCAGCGCCGATGCCGACCGTCGTCAGCTCAGCTCGACCACTGTCAGGATGAAGTGAATCGCTTAATGCAGGAGCTATCAGAACTGCGGACGGATACACTCAACACGATCAAGCCGCAATGGAAGGCCGAGTGGGAGGTAGAGCTGCAAGCAATTGTGAGCGAGCAGCGGTTCCTGAAGGAGCGCGAAGGGTGGCTGCAAGATGCCGACGAGGATCTGCAAACCCTACTCGACGTGGTGGGCCAGCTGCGCAAAGTGGCAGAAATCCAGGAGAGGCATAAAACTCACGTGCAAGGGTGGATTCTCAAGCATGATGACGACATGGAGGACGCAGAAGAAGTAGGCTTTGACTCCGTGTTGCGGCAACTGGAAACGGTCGAAGTCGACCATGAACGACGTGTCAAGGCCCTGCAGCGGGCGGAGAAGATGCGCGCACGTGAGCTAGCCAGTCGCACGGATGACTTTGAAAAAGAGCTGTCGGCCTTTGTGGATAACAAGCGACTGAAACAAACAGGCGGGGCGGAGATGGCAGACCAGCTACGCAAACACAGGGACCAGCAAATTCTGAAGCAGCTATATCAAAATAACAATGACGTATGACGCAGCTACTTTTGTCCATGACTGTCTGAGGGGTACCTGCGCATGTTTTATGTGTATGTGCGTGTGTGTGCGCGTATTCAAGAGGGTTGGGTGTGGGGGTCTGAGTTTCTCATTTGTGCCATGTAGCCAAAATGCTTCAAAAAAGTGAGGGGGTCCAAAATTAGGGGGACCCAGCGGAGGCATTATTTTCTTAACTTGCCAAACCAAATCACAATTAATGGCTCATCAACAGGAACACCATTTCTGGCAAAGCCTGATGAACGACGTCCTCACCTATATAAAAGCTCCCTTCTTTCATGCCGTCTCTGTCTTCCGTCACGCATTAATATTCTCTCTTGTATTATATTCGACATGTGCCAAACCAACGCTCGCGCTTGCAACTCTGTTTCTACTACCTCCCCTCTTGTACCTACCTACTACTCGGGCTTCTGCCAATGCTGTGGTGTTGATATCACTCGCTTCAGGTACATTTAACTTCATATGTTCTATCCATGCGCTTCTCACGCATCATATATGGCAGCCACGAGTTCTGGTGCCGGTACGCCAGAAGATAAACTTAGCCGTCGACTTGTCTCTTCTATACTCTCCCTATCTCTCTCTCTCTCTCTTTGGTTACAAATCCACGCTGATAAGAACGACGGACGACACTATCATACCTTTCGACCCACCACATCAATTGCCGCTCTTCAAACACCACCCATCCACCTCAGTTATCTCTCCAAAGTCACTCATTCGACCCTTCCGACGCGCATGCGCGCGTGTGTGCATACAACAATCACAATACCCACCACTTGATTTCTTATTCTTTATTCTTCCTTCGTTCCACAGCACACCGCTGACATTTATACACCCAAATGCTTTTCTAACCTGTCGACATTTCTATTCTTCGCTACCTCTCTTTGCCGCGTATATACCACTCACCTACAATTGTTTTTCGCTACTACTACTACACATATCTTTCCACTTATACATATGTACATAGAGCCCCCTTTCTTCTCGCCACCTTCTGTTCTTTTGATTTCTTCGTTTCTGTGCCACCGGATGGTTGTTCTTTTATTCTATCTCTGCTCTCTCTCTATTCCCAACATCTTTCTATTGAGCCGCGCTCTCCCCCTCTATATGTATGTTCTCCTCTCTCTCTCTGTCTTTTTTTTGGTTCTCGAAATATAAAGAAAACTTGGCCAAACAACTTTTATATCCCGGTTTACTTTGTCTTACATGGAGGGCATCTCCGCTCTGTTATGCTGCCTCGTGATACGCCACAGGGTGGCTGCCACATGCAACACATTGTTAAGAAACTGTCCTCATTATGATGATAATTTCTGCACATTATTGAAAAGCCAACGCGCACGCGCACAGCTTCGCTTTGCGAGCACGCGAGGAAACAAGCAATTAATTACGTGAAGAGATCCTTGTCACTTTGACATGTCACACACAACCGAACGGCTTTTGTTTCTCGTGACAGTGGTGCTATAGCTAAAAATCACAACTCACGCCGATCTCTCCACTCCGATCACAGCAGCGCAGCGCAGCGCAGAAACTTTAATTCACTCATGTTTTGTTCTTTGCAGAAAAAGTACATATCAGAAAAAAAAACATACAGCATACAGTGTATTCATTGTGCTAAAAAAATACTACAGAAGGTTTATCCCGCTGATACGGATGTCATTCCTGCGACTTCGATCTTGCGGGAAATAAAAAAGAGGAATAAGCCGACTAACAAATAAAAGATCTGGGTTACTCGATTCGGTAGCGCGCACATATATCAATCTTTTTGTTTTCTTTATTTTCTTCGTTGCTCTCGCATGATGGCTCCCTAAATTGTGCATATACGTAGATTGCCAACATCACGGGCTAAAAAAAAGTAGCGCGCTCGGTATGAATCGGGTACCTCGGATATAGGTTAGAGGATCATGACGAGGCTTACTACAGTTTGAATTAGGGACGGACCCCTTATTTCGATCGTATATATGTGCGTCCTGCTGTGCTGTAAGCGTTTGTGTAGCGATATGTATCTGTATTGGCTCCTCGTTCTCCGAGCATAATGCATACATATATATGACCTGAATGCTAAGGAGGAATAAGAAGCACGTAACATATACAACGGTATCCCAGAGGAATGAGGCGATTTCTCACGTTAAATTTCGGGACACGGGACCGCCAAACCCATGGCTGCTGTCAACAAGCCTGGCCAGACTCACCTATTGGCTCGCTATGATAATAAAAGAAAATGCAACACTTAATTGCATTACTGAGTGATCCATTTGTTGATATGAGCGGAGTCATCCCAATCCGCAATTCAATAAAAAAGCCGCGATTGGGAGGAACGTAAAATATTTAGATGTTCCTTGCAGAAAAAAAAGAGCTACTCCCGCGCTGCACTTGCGCGCGATTGTGCTAAAGTCAAAAACGGGGGTTCAGAATATCAACTTGGGAAACTAGAAACGATAGTTCCTGGGGATGAGATATCGTGTCCTCATCCCACCTTTTCTCAACTTGTTTGGCTGCACACTTAACCATGCTAGTTTCTGACATGGTAGTGAGCTGACAAGTTTTGTCTCGTAATGCAAGGAAACAGAAGTAGGAAAAGGGAATATTTCTTTTGTGTGCGCCAGAAACATGTGTCAGGTCAACAATCAACAACAGCATCTCGTAGAGTACTCATAAACACACAACCCACACATAATACAGTTCTTGTAAACAAAACAAATATTGGGCAAGCAATGCACACGGGAAGAGGGGGACCCTGGCCGTAGTGACACCACTACCATGCTACCACGGGACGCTGGCTATTTACTACTGCTGATCGTTGCGCATGACAACATGAATAGTCGGGTTTGGTCGTACAACGACAAGTTCTGAACTTTTTTGACGCGTGTGTCATCATATACCAGTTTTAATTTGTCTTTATATATGTGTGTGCTAAACTGTCATCATAAAGTTGCTCGGAATACATCCTGATCCAGTGGAGCATTGCCATGTCTCGTCCCAACGGTCTGCAACCCACCAGCCTTCATCCATGGACAGGCCTGTGACAGCAAACAAACTTCCGCGCTGAAAGGAGAGCTCCGTCTCATCACTTGCACGGTAGTCATACTTGGCTCTCACTAAATCGGTTTTAGCGTGAATTTACTTTTTACTTGCTTTGTCACACATCCCTAAAAGAAGAAAAAACTTACCCCAATACATGACGGGTCGGCCATCAGGCAGACATGCTGGCCTTTGCTGCTGTTGCGCTTGTTGTGTTGGATAGGATGGGCTGGCATGGACCATACTCGGTGAAGGACAAGGCGAGACCATGGGTGAAACCATAGGTGAAACAGATGCGTTGGTGTTAGCCGAGGCTGGAATGCTGAGGGGAGGCGGGAGTGTGGGTGAGCGTGGCGCCATCGCCATCATGTGAGGGCTCGGTGGGGGTAAGCTTTGCGGCGCAGATGTGTATTGCGGTGCATAAGGGTATGCTTGCTGATGTTGGGAATAGGGAGATGCTGGTGGATTGTGTTGTGTCGGTTGCGTCGGCTGCGTCGGCTGTGTCGGCTGATAATGATATGATTGCTGCTGTGGTAATGATGCCTGCGCTTGCTGTGCTTGCTGATGAGATGACGGCTGCACCGGTGCCTGATGCGCGTAGGTTTGCGCATACATGGACTGCGACGTTTGAGGTTGGGAGACCTGCTGTTGTTGTTGTTGCTGTTGCTGTTGCTGCGGCTGCGGCTGCGGCGACTGATAAGGCGCGTGTGGTGGCAAATAGCTTGTGTCAGAATATCCTGACGCAGAAGCAGCAGCTACGGTAGACGCGCCTGTCGTACGCGTCAGCGTTTGATCGCCTTGGAGCTGCTGGGGCACCGGACGCGGTGATTTTGGCGGGCCATTGCTTATCTCTTTCGACGTCCGGAGGGACCCTGCCGATGACGCAGCTGTGCGTCTCTCGGGTGCAGCTGCTGCTGTAGCGGTCTTGTCGCCGGTAGCGTTGTTGCCTATCTCTAGGCGAGCCAATAGCTCTTCCAGATTACCGTTTTTGCTCAGAGGCTTGCGCTTCACCTGGTTGTGCGTCCCATTGTTTGTCGGAAGTGTGCCAGTGCTGCTAGCAGAGGTGCTACTCGTGGTACGTGGTCTTGGAGGCAAGCGCTTGTTGATGATGTTTTCCTGGGGTCCGAAGAAATCAACGTAATCTGCAGGCTCTGTACATAAACAGTGAGATCATGTGCATGGAATGCAATAGACATATTGCTGGTCTTACCTGGTGCGGTGCCTTTGGTGCCGTCTTGCTCAATGTACCGTTTTACAACATCGAATATGTTGTATTCCTCGAGTTCTTTTCGAATCTTCTCACAGTACTAATGCATGCAAAGTGTCAGTATTAAAACATTCATGTAGTGTTATATAGTACCTCATCCTGCACTAGTAAACGCGCGGAGCATAGATTGGCATAATCCCATACATTATTTGCTAGCATTTCTACGCGTTCTTCTTCCAGCACTTCTAATTGCTGCAATAGAAAAATGGTAAGCCCAAAGTATGCCTGAAAACATAGAACTGCACCTCGCAGGCATCTCTCCATGCCAGTGTCCATTCTTCTACACTTGTTTTGACTTGCTGAAAGGTATTGTCATGCTCGCGCTCTGAAATAAGAAAGTCATGTGAGCTGGCTCGGCTTGTTATGATATGAAAGCCTTACCCAAGTATTTGGACGGATTATGCGTTGAATTGTATTGATCGCGGATCTTCGAGATGGGAAGTTTGAGTCACGTAAAGAGAAGGTCATACTATTCGTTTACCTTGATGTATCGGTGGATTGTATCTTGACGTTGTCTGTAAATAGTCTCAATATTGCGCTCAATATCATCCATTCGATCCCGAGCATTCTGACACCATTCTTGCAGTGCAGGTGCCACTTGACTTTCGAGCCTATCGGATAGATCCAGGTGGGACTGTGACGCCTTGTTCAATTCGTCGTCGACGGAGATCAACGTCTCACCGATAACGATCTCCTGTTGCAGCTGCTGCAACTGGGTACCAAAGTCAAGCTCCAGCTGGGCACGACGTGTGTACAGCGTATAAATACGTTCGAGTGCATCGAAAGAGCCACGCACACGACTGAAAAGCATGTCCATGCCACGTCTATCGCAGGTCTATATAATGTTTTGGGCACGGTCAGATTAAGCTTTTTTTCCTTCCGCAGTTTTCCCGTCTCTTCTAATGCGAATATTTACCCAAAAGTAATCCACAAGATGTGTCTCTGCAATGACAGGAGGCTCTGCAACGTTCGGAGGCATTACTTATAAAAAAAAAAACAAGAGAAGGAAATGAAAAAAAAAGATGGTACGAAGGAAGAAGGAGGGCGTCGATGATGAAATAACAAAGACGGCAAAGAGAATGAAATGGACAGGTCATGCAAATCGCCCAAAAACAATTTCCATTTTTGGGTATTTTGTATCGAAGCGCCCGGCTGATGGGAACTCAATGCAATCACTGTGAGAAATACTGGAAGCTACGAATTGGCATATGTATGCACTGTTATATGGATTATACTCTTCTACAGGGCTATAGAGGCATATTACGACGTACGCTTTTGTTGTGTATTGCAATAACTCATGATAGTGGGAAAGGTCATCAAAGTCCAAAACTTTTCATCACGAATTAAACATTTCCCGCGACGCTTGATACGCTCAATGACTGCATTCGAGGAATGTTATCTATGCGTCTTTCTCTATTCCTCCATGTTTTTGGCGATGGCACTATTTTCCTAGGCACATCGTACACGGCAAAACTGGTCATTGTTACTCGGAGACAGATATCGCCCTGAACCGAAAATAATGGAAGAGTCTCAGCTGCAGAAAAACTGTGGCAGACTGTACGGCACAGTATTTACCGTAGGGAAAAAAACTTTACTGCGGCAGGACCGGTATCGCCAAGCCCAGGCACAGGGAAAGCCCAAATTTCGCAGTTTCAAGCACGTCAGCACAATTTATGCGTTCTTTTGTTCTTGATTACGTATTAATCTAATATGGCAAGCTACTTTGGTATATCACCACCGGTCTGCTCCAAGTCTTTGCTTGTATCACTCACCATTATCTAGAGGACCTGAATATACGCAAAGAAGACTCTCGTCCGCGCAATCGGTACAATGTCGATCTGGATGACTTTATGACGCCTGCTTCATCCTCTGGAGCGGATCGTCAGCACCCTATGCGAGGCGACGCCTCTGACCAATTGCAACAAATGCTCAACACAGCAAAGTAAGTTAGCTCGCTACCCCCAATCGATGCTTACCCGGGTCTATTCAGCTTCCTGAACCAGTTCAGGGCGCAAATGCAAGCTGGTGGTGATCGCGATCAGGAACACTTCTTGGACGACCTCGTCGCTCAAATTATGGAAGAATCCCAGGGCGATGTCAAGGGCCCTCCTCCAGCGTCTGAACGATTCATTAACTTGCTTCCTCGGATAAAGAGCGCACAACTGAAGGAGTAAGAGAATATACAGTGAAAAAAAAAGCTGTTAACACGATCACCATTTCTCTTGCAGAGACGAGACTTGCATTATTTGCAAAGATAACCTGGCCGAAAGCACTTCAGCAACCAAGATGCCATGGTAATACTAGCTGTGAATATGTTCTTTGATATACTTAAAGTAATTTATACCTTTTTAGCGGCCATTATTTTGACAAAGATTGCTTGGTGCCCTGGTTAAGACTGCATAATACCTGTCCACTATGCCGGCACGAGGTTGAAACAGAGCAACAAGTCAAAGAGGAAGAGGAGGAGGAGGCGCGTGACATGATGTATGGCTAAGCTATTTCAAGTGTTGAAGCAGCTGTAACATAGAACATACATATACGAACCAAAGAGGGTGTACGATCATATCTTATCGTCATCCATGTATATTAATACGAGTGTCATTTTTACCACACACTATCTTAGCTGAAGTACAATACGGTGTTTTCTCCTCTCCATTTGCAACAAAGACGAATAGCAACAAAGTAAATGATTATTTCACGAGACATGACAATTTCCATTTAGCGACTAATTTACTCAGCTGAACCGTATTGCCATCGATGTGGTCGGTAAAACAGCAGCTACGTTTCCGTTGCATAATTGTAATTGCAGTCCATAGTACTGTATGGCATAAGCTGGATGGAAGCGTGTGCTAACGCAACGGAAAAACTGTTCCATCCTAGTTTCCTAGTTTCTTCCGATTCTCATCTCTTTTTCTGCATAAATATAAGACATACATACCATAGACATCCCGTTTTATGTCCTGCTACAATACCAAACAAAGATGAACGATTCTCGCCCGTCGCAATTACTTCTTGCGCTTTGCATGAATCCAGGTGACTTGCGAAAGACCTACTGCGCACTGCTGCATGAATAAATTATGCCAGACCAAAGTCATTATAATGGAAGAGCACGACCCTCTGCGTTCATCCTTAAGGTATGACATTCTACCAACTTACTATTAGAATTTTTCTAAGGCTTGCTTTTGCTTTTTTTCAACTTCGCATTACTTGAATTTCCATTTGGGTTGGGGGTTTATCACTTTTGCGCCTTTGCCAAGGTGTCTTTTGCTTTGCGTCGGGGATATTGCGTCTTGATATCACATTGGCGCGCATCGCATCTTGCCGAACTGTAACATTACCATCACATCTCGGCAATATATAATAGATCCCCTTTTTAATGGACCTATTCGTGGGACCACATGAAGGTTAGCCGCTGGTGGTTGTTGTGAAGTGTAAAGCTAGGTTCATCACGAGTTATCTTGCCATTGAATGGTAAGAACCTTAGAAATAATTAAACAAAACTTCTTCAGGATACAAAGTAGCAATTTTGAATGTCATGATTCTTATCACTGCAAGTACTGGATGCCTGGAGCACCAAGGATTGTTCACATACAAGAAGAGAACAACTGCAACTGGAACATATCAAATGCGTCAAGCTGCCTTTATTAGTAGAAGAGGGCCTAGCCAGTGGATTTGGAAGTAGTTACTTTTAAATTACGAGGATCCAACAAAAGCTAAATTCAAGCTGGTATGGTGAATGCTATTAATGTTATTTACACCATTATGAGCACCATATATATTTAACGGACAGTGTACTTTTTGCCCCTAGGGACACCATGCTTTGTGGGAGGCGTGAATTAGGATGCAATGTAAATAAAGATAGATTGCTTTATATCCTAATTGAATAAAGAAACTGGATGTATGGCGTCTGTAGTTTAAGGGTGCGCCTTTTTGACGCTATGGACTACTCAACTGAAATTAAACAGTGCCAAAAGAAACATGAAGCGTACCACAAAATGAAGATATGGCGTCATAGTCAAGGTGAACATTTTCTATTTTATGGATATGGCAAAGGAATTCTATCAATCTGGCGGAAGACATATATTATATGCGGAGCTCTGCGGGTTTGTGCTGCCGAGGGCTATGCATACTTCTGCACGCTTTTCTCTAAACCTGGCGTCAACGTTCTCTACTATATGTCACACAAGATGTCTCAAAGGAGACCCAACAATCCCTTCAATAGACTACATATTGCATTATCATATATAGGGGTTTGTCACGACGCGATACGCGCCAATGTGATTTAAAGACACAATACATAAAACTGGATAGCGAAATAGCGAAATATTTCTAACGCAAAGTAAAAAAGCATCTTTGGCAAAGGCGTAAAGCTGAAAATACCCCAACGTAAAATGGAAATTTGAGTAACGCGAAGTGGGAAAAACCAGGCGCAAGACTTTCTACATTGTCTACTTTTGGGCAAACCAAAATTTCTTTTTAACTCGAGTTTCTTCCTCACGCTTCCTTTTTTCTTTACACGTGACAGGCAGTATCGTTCTCGCTCTCTCTCTCTCTTTTTTTTTTTTTGCCTGGTTATAATAGGATCATCTGGGCCAGTCCTTTTCGACGTGCGCAATTGTTACCATCGTTCCTCCGAAACTGACGGCCGCTGCTGAGTCAACTGAAAGGCCGCGAACCCGAAGATTTGCGCAGCTTCAGATGTTTGTCCTACATACAAGCATCTTTGACTTTTGCCAACACGCGTGTCACTTTTAATAAAAATCCCTTTATTTGCATGATCTTTATCAAGTATGGACACGAGAAGCGCATGATCCGTGGGAACATTTTCGTCATGAGACATGTCGCGTCTCCTTTTCTTCAATAAAGGAACAAAAAGGACATGGCCATGTCGTAGCCTCACACTGGATACCACCATCATATACGTCTGTAATCCATGGATGGTGGTACGATTCGTAGCAGATCAGGTGTATTCGTGGTGACCCTGATGGAATTAATCCATAACAAGAAGAGATCTGTCGGACTGTTCTTCATGCTAAGCAGGCATGACCGCAGTAAATCATGTCCACGAAAACTTTATTTGCGCCCGGTACGCGTTTTACCAAGCTCTGTGCGCGAACAATGACTGGAATGGGATGACTTTTGTATCCACTCGATCGAGCAACATCGACAGTACTCGACTCGGTCTTACAAGAGGTGGATCTCGCTATGCATCAGTGATAACTGTTGATTGCTGGAGAAGATGAGAACAAAGGAAGAAGTTACCAGACCGGGTTTGTCACTCAAGTCCGGTTAGACATTTTAGTCATAGCCGAAAGCATCTTGTGATACAAGCAACGCGTTGATGAATATATAATGGCCTGGGGAGCATGTCACTTGTCAAGGCAGCCGACTACCTCCCTTTCTCTCCAATTCTTTTGTCTTCTTTTTCTTTTTTTTCCACACGCATTCGCCATTCATCATAACAATATTCGACTATGGAATATGCTCAAGGACACCAGTTCATCCAGATGCAAGAGGCCATCCTTGCCCTAAGTGCCGTAACCATCGTTGCAGCCATTGGCACGGCCATCTTCGCGCGCAGCTCATTCCCTTTTGCGCTTGTCACCATCGCCGCGCTCTGCTATCTCCTATCCAGCTCCCTCATCGTCGCAGCCACGAAGATATGGTCTTATGATGGCATCATCGGTCGAGCCATTGGCTTTGACTTCTTTGAGGCCATTTTCCCAGCCCTGGCTTGGTGTGTGGCCTTTGGAGCGCTGCGAGCCAAGCGTCTCGAGACCGACCACTCTCAGTGGCATTTCTGGAAGGGCCATGGCCACGGTATCCACCTCGCTTACTTCTGGACGTTCCTCATCATCATCATTGCCATTGCCTTTGCCGGACTAGAAAACTCAGCCACTAGCCACATTGACAGCTTCGTCGGCTTGTTCCAATTCTGCGCTTATGCCCTGTGGGCTTATCCGGTCTTCTTTGGCCTCCAGTGGCACTTTGCTCGCAACTACGAGCTCCCAGATCACAGATTTTTCTTCGGAAGCTTGGGTGCTTACAGCGTCATGATGCTGCTTGTCACGATCGGCAAGACGGTCAACATGACCCGAGGCAACGACGTCGTCAACTTTGTCCTATGCGAGCTCTTTGGTATCTTTGCGCTCTGGATCGCCATTGGTGCTGGTCGCTTCTGGACGCACAAGGCCCACGAATCGGATGCTGCTACCTCAAGCACTCCCGCTGCGGCTGCGCCGTCTGCTGCCCAAGCAGAACCCAAGACACAGGTCTAAAGGCTTCTATACGCCGTCTAATCCAGTTGAAGTTTACACAGCTTTTTTTTTTTTTTGAACTGCACTTTTGCAGTGACGTAAAATTCTATCAAATTCTGTAATGCCGACTTATATATATTTTGTAGTATCACATATCCATCGCTTTTGTAACTCTACTTCCCTAATACGATATTTTTGCCTTTTATAAATGTACCAAATTGTATGGCGTGATGTGTGTAAGGAAGCGACACGAAATGGCCCCAACACACAAATAGTTTTGTCTTAAATCATGAGAGGGAAGGATCACGACATTACCGTTAGTGACGACTGTGTGAGCAAGCGCTCTTTATGGTGTGTATCTGTCACTGCTTTTTGTGTCGGAAGTATTTCCCGAATGCAACCGAAACAGTGGCGTTTCCGTACGCATTTGTGGCCCCTAAAAGATCGCTTAAAAGGAAGGAAGGGAGAAAGCCAGACTTTCTCTATCGACTGTCCGTGCACAAGCTACAGCCTTGCGGTGTATGTCGAGGCTGCTTGTTTTCAGCAGGCTGAAAGTGGATGATCATTATACCCTTCTCAAAGAACACTGTCGTTGATAGGCCTGGAATATGATCAGAAAAGAATCCGATCTATAAATGGAGTTAGATCTAAAAAAAAAAAAGAGAAACAAAGATAGCCGTCGATCCTGTTACACAGAGAAAAGAACTAGACGGCGAAAAAAAGAAAGGGAAAGCATAGAAAATAAGAGTGTATAAAGTGATAAGAGATAGAGCAGCGTATGATGCAGGAAATAATGGAGCGGGTCAATGAAGAGATAAACTAGTCATGCTTGTTTCCAAATGAGGCCAAAGAAATAGTGTTTTTTCAGGACGCTAGATCAATTGGGAAGCCAAGACATTTTGGTCCTCGTCGATCCCTTGTCGCCCAATTGTGTAATTGTGGTTCCGCAAAGACCGAAAAGTGGTTGTTGTTGCACTGACTGACTGACTGACTGACTGACTGATGTGATGTCGCGAGGTTTTGGGTTGCAGGCACCGCCCACTATTTTATTTTTTCACTATTTTTTTTTCTTCTTTACCCTTTCTTCCCGCTTTCTAACCGTCCCCTTCTCCGCATCTCTCTTCGCTTTTTCTCTTCTTTTTCTTCATCTTGTAACTGCTTTCTATTTCGCCTTTCTTTGCATCATGGCGTCCAAGAATGAAGATATCCCCATGTCCCTCCGGGATGAAAACGGCCCAAGCAGCAGCAGTCAGTCCTTCCTTCCCAACCCTGCCACGCAGCGCAATGAAAAGAACCATCCCGTTACTCTCATTGCGGCGGTTATCATCTTTTACTTTGTCATCTCGCTCTCCGTTGTCTTTCTGAACAAGATCATCATGAGCGGTTCCGATTTCCCGTATGCTCTTTTCGTTACTTGGTACCAGCTCGTGGTTGCCCTCGTCCTGCTCCTCATCTGGGCCCATCTTGGCAAGACGTGAGTCAACAACACTCTTTTGGCTTTATCGTGATTGTATGCTAACCGTGTATCGAATTTTGCTTAGCAACAAGCTCTTTAGCATCATCCCTCCGTATGAATTTGACACCAATATCGCCAAGCGTGTCGCGCCCTTGACTTTTGTCTATGTCATGATGCTTGCGCTCAACAACCTCTGTCTCAAGTATGTCGAGGTCACTTTCTATCAGGTAAGCTACAATAGAAAGATAGCAAGATCATCCGATGAAGAGAGCCCACCGATGCTTACTTTTATATGCCAGGTGGCCCGCTCGCTGTCGATCAACTTCACCATTCTGTTCACATACCTCATTCTGGGCAAGACAACGTCAGCCCCTGCGCTGGTCGCTTGCGTCATTGTCTTCTTTGGCTTTGCTATCGGTTCGTATGGCGAGATTAACTTCTCGTGGGCTGGTATCTTTTATGGCGTCGGCTCGTCTGCCTTTGTCGCCCTCTACGGTATCTATGTCCAAAAGACCCTGGCTGCAGTTGACAACAACCAGTGGAAACTTCTGCATTACAACACTACCCTGGCAATCATCTTCTTGTTCCCCTTGGTCCTCTTCTCCGGTGAACTTTCTGACATCCTCTCCACGTCTGAGGCTATCTATGATAGTGGCTTCTGGTTCCTTATGGTAAGAAACACTCCGGGGTTAAACGGGCTAGCCATGTCTCACATGTTTTTTCTCTCTGTTGATAGACTTTGACAGGCGTTACCGGCTTCGGCATCAACATTGCCATGTTCCTTCAGGTCAAGTACACTTCGGCCCTGACAAACACCATCTGTGGTACTGCCAAGGCTTGCGTGCAAACCATCTTGGCCGCCATGATTTTCCGCAACCCCATTTCCGATATGGTATGTCATTTGTTTCACATTTCGGTTTCTTGTCGGTGGCTGACGTCAACCCTCTTTCTCCTTTAGAATGCCCTCGGCATCTTACTTGCTCTGTTCGGCTCTGGTTATTATGGCTGGGTCAGATACCAGGAGCGCCAGGCCAAGTGAAAAAAAAGAACCCTCTCTCTATATCTCTTTTCCCTCCCGTATCCCGCATCTTTTCCGACCATTCACCGTAACCCACACAAACACACATCATGTACCATTTCTTTTTTCCTTTAGCGGTTCTAAATTAAAAGCATCCGGCGAGAAAAAACTTTTGCACAAGGATTATAATGAGGATAAGGTAGCACAATTATAAATGTATATACATGACGGGACGGAGTGTGGCTTTGGTCTAGCGAGATAAAGAGATAGAGATAGAGAGAGAGCGAGAAAGAGAGAGAAGCAAAGGGGTTTGGCTGAACAGTGCAATAAAAGGGAACAAAATGATTTAACGCTTGATCGTACGCGACACATTATCAAACAACCGTTCAATATCAGGCGCGCAGCGGATAAATTCGTGGTCCCAGAAACTCATATCCTTCATCATGCTGATAAAAGTCGCGAGAAGGCCCCATGGATGCGGTCGGTTTACAATTAAACGCTCCAGCAGCACTCTATCACGTATGTTTAGCCTCGCGTGTCACGCAAGGATGGTGAAGCATACCTTGTGATTTGTTCCTTGATATTTTCTGGTTGATCTGCAAATAGATGAAGCAGGGCATTGCTGAAGAAATAAGTGTGGTTGTTCGGATAGCGCAGATGGTCCACAATTGCGTTGAGCAGAATATACCGTCCTACATATCATAAGAAATAAATACGCGTCCCACTACAAATTTCCTTGGTAGCGTACCTTCTGCGTTCAGGATATTCAGGAGGTGTTTGTACATTTGCATGGCAGGCATCTTCTCGATCGGTGCTGCACTGGACGCCGTTTTGGAACCCGCATAGAGTACGAGCGCTCCCAGAATATCCACCCGACAGCGGAACTCGCCTGCCTTGTCTACGTAGGTCGCATGTTGGAGCACCGTGGTATAAAAGGAGGAGGCCTCGACAGGATTACTCGTGAAAGCGTCGGTGGCCGCTCGCAGCTCCTTGCTGAGTACGTCCATGTAGCTCGTGACCAGGAGTGGATCTTGCTTAAATTCGGGCAGTCGATCGAGGCACAGATCCGGCGTGAAAGGGTCGGGCAGATGCATTACGCGGGGGAAGGCGCTCAGCACCAGGTTCCGCAGCTGGATACAGGAATGCGGGATGACCTGAACGAGATCCATATAGTTCTCGCAGAGAAACTCGGGGAAATCGTGCAAGAGTACAACGAGGAAGCGCAGTGTACCGCGGTAAAAGTGGCGTGTTGCTTTCTGGAGCGTGTGCTGCTCCAGAAGCGGCCCAAGAAACTTGAGAAGCGCCAACACTAGTTTTTGGCCCACCGTCCATCCTTTACCCCGTTCATCTCCGTTGCCGGCCAAAAGCTGGGGCACGAGGTTCCTGTTAGAGACGAGCTGGAGCCAGGAAAATGCGAACCCAGGGAAGCTGTTGGGCTGCAGCGTATACAACGTATCACTAGAAAAACAACACAACGCATCAGTCTCGACATTGGACTCTCATGCAACCGCTTTTTTTTTTTTTTTTTTTTTTTTTTTTTTTTTTTTTTTTTTACCTGAAAGCCATTGTGATACCATAATGGACCTTGGTCGCCCGGATCTTGCTCAGCTCAGAGTACAGGCTCGACAGGATCCTCAGGAACGGACGCTGATTGAAGTGTACACCGCGCTGTTCATGATTTTGGGCCAAGACAAGGACGACCACCGAGAAGGCACGCCAAGCAAGCGCGATCTTCTCGCCCTCAGCCGAGTTTTCAAGCTTGACCATGTAGGCGACCAACTTTGCAAACGCGTCCATGAGCAGCATCGTGCGTTTCTGGAGTGCCGAGCTCAGGCCTTTGAAGGACAGCGCGTGGTCAAGGCAGGTCTCGATGCATATCCGGAAGAAGAAGCATTGGCCGTCCTTGCCCTTCGTCACTGACAGGACTTTCCTTGCCAGTTCACGGTACAGGCTGTTGGTCGCGAGCGGGTGCTGACATAATCGGGCCCATTCGGCAAGCAGCATGCGCAGTTGGAGACAGTCGAGGTCGTGCTTTTCAATACTGCTATACGGGCTCTCGGCTTGTTTGCGCACCTCATTGATCAAGTGGGTCACGCTACATTCGACTCCAGGGTTAGGAAGAAATATTCTTAAAGTTCTTTCTGATTTTACCTCGGAGGAGCTTCATCTGGCGCAGCAGCAAGTTCCTGTAATGCGGCAAGAGTCAAAGTATGGTCTTCGAGAAAGGTCATAGGCGAGGGGGACAGTAGACATATCCCCAGGAGATCAACAGCATACTGAATGACGACGTCGTGTCGTGCGCGTATTGCTTTTGCGAGCTGGACATCGTATTCCTCGAGGGGTATCAGTTCGTGGCGTATCAGCATGGCGACAACAGGTGCATTGTATTTGCGCTGGTCCCAAGTGAGCAAAGAGAAGAGATGCATGACTTTGCTTTCTTTTTTACCTCGTCGCTCGCGTACACAATCCACGACAGGGCTTCCTTGGCGACATCGACCGAGAGCTCCAGCAGGGACTGGAGGAAACCTGCATATGCTTCGAGGGCAAAAGTCGTATTGCTCTTGTACAGCATGAAGACCACTTTTTCGACAAAGTTCAGCATAGTTTGCAGTGGAGTCGTGCTCTGGGAGATGAGCAGAGGGATTTGCCGCATAAGTAGACAAATGTCGTGGTTGGGCGGAAGGAGTGCACAGGTGGATATCCCCGAAGTACGAATCAGCCTGTCAAGCTCATAGAGCATTTGCTATAAGAAATGGTGCACGGGGTCAGCCGTGCATCGCTAGTCAAGAGCAATAGACTTGCCTCGAGCTTTGCATTGAGTAAATTACTATTGACGCCGAGTGGAGGCGTTAATGAGCCATTAAGGAAACCGCCTTTAGGAGCAGAAGACAAAGGAAGAAATAAGGTGAAATATATAATAGAATAAAATAGAGAATAGAAAAGCGTCAGAATCAAAACGGAAGAGGTATGTGTTCATATGAGCGTACCGAGCTCAGGCGAGCGAAGCTGTGGGTGTGCCGATTGCTGAAAGGAGTTCTGATCAAACATGTTGTCGGGTTGGTATTATTTCGGCTGCGGGCGAGGGGTGCAGGGTAAGTGAAGAAACCTTCGGGCACAAAAAACAGGCTTCTTTGAGGAAATCCAACAAATCAGTCACGCATTCATTCACTCGCTCAATCTCTCGTTCTTGCTCTGTGTGTGTGTCTCTTTTTCATCCCGTGCAATCAATCATTCAATCAATCACATATCAGATATAGAGTTTCATCTATTGAATCAGACGGTGTGCATTTAATCTGTCTTTTCTTTTCGTCCTGTTATTTGCCAGGCGAGCTTTCTATGTGCATCACTGTGTACTAGGAACAACACGATATGAAGGGGATTAGGCGAGAAAAGTTTTTACAAGTGCTATGGTGCCATGCGTCGTACTGCTGCTGCTTTGAATGATTGTTTCGTTTATTTATATCCAACCCACAGCTGTAAAAGAGCCAGATATTAGAGAGTTTAGTCTTTGGAAACAACTGACTAGAATACAGAGCTTTTATTCTTGTCAACACCCGAGAACAATGAAAAAGATTGCCGATCTGTACGTATTTGGGGTGTGAAAGAGAAAATGGTAAAATAGAAGAAATCACAGTCACTTGACTGAATTCCTTTTGAGCCTTGTTTTTCCGCCCAATTTGACACTTGGTCTCCATTTACACACATACACACACAAACATGCTCCGTACTACGCTTCTTGGACTGGCCAAGCGGATAACCTCGCCCACTGCGACCCTCATTCGCCCATTCTCCTCTCGGCCTGACTTGCCATTCGAAGCCACTCCTGCTGAAGCACAACCCCAAACCGAACAGCAGCAAAATGAAGACCCGCTCTCGGCCCAGAAAAGCGACCAGCCGCCCTTGGATTTCCTCATGCCCGACACCATTTCGCCTTCTGACCTTCGCATCACAAACGAAACCTTCAACTCGCTCGAGCAGTACCAGGGCCGCTCCATTGGCAACGTGACTAACACCATGTCCGCTTATTACCGCTTGAATGCCATTCTGAAGAACAACAATGTTCGTAAAGAGCTGCGCGCGAACCGCCACTATGAAAAGCCGACAGTGGCCAGACGACGAAAGAACATTGAGCGTAACCGTAAGCTGTTCGGTGCTATGGTGAGCAAGAAGGTCGCCCTGATTATGCAGATGAAGCAGCGGTAAGATATTACAATCATGTCTTTTTGAATGTCACTGACAACACTTCTTCCAGGGGCATGTAAAATTACAACACAACATATTAGAACTAGGCGATGTATTCATTTCATTCTTTTTTTTCTCTCTTTCAAAAACCATCCTATTCACCATTACTGTCTTTGCGTGTATTCAATGGGCTTCGCGTGTGTGTGTCATGGCCGTTGTCTGTATCCTCCAGTCCATGCAGAAATAACGACAGCCCCTTTGTACGACCGAAAGGCCTTGAATGATAACTATAAGATCGGTAGCTCGCTCGAGCAGATACTACTGCGCCCATAATTGTCAGTAAGAATATCAATTGGGTAGATGCAGCAGGCTTTTCACTTGCACCTATGATAGTGGTGCCCCTGAACGGATACAACATTCTTCAGCCAATATACTACATACATGATCCGTGTATACATGCCAAAGTTTTACTCGCTCTTTAGGGACGCCTACTCAGGATAAATGGCACGTTGTATAGGATCGATGACGTACAGGACTTGTAAGTGGACACAAAGTAGCAAGCGCTTGGTATCGTTTCAATACGTGAGAATACTAGGCATAGATGATTGGACTCTTCTCTTGCGCTTTCTTTGTATGACCTAGTCACCAGCGGTCCCTCTGCCAGGTGTATACTGGATCTCTACCAAATAAGGATCGAAATCCAATCGTCTAAGGTGCAACGTTAACGAATAAGAAATGCAACATAGTGACGAATGTCTGACTCACTGTTATATTCTGCCCATGGCTGCTGTCAAATTGGCGTGATATGGTGACACAGTGACATGGTTGCATGGGGTGATGAAGTTCAGGAGGAAGAGTGATGATATCTACACACATGTGAGGAGTACTGTTGTATTTCCATAGGGTACACTTTTACATCTGCCATGGGAAAATCGGGCAATTACGCCCACTCCTGTATGAACAAATGGGTATAGCTCGAGACGCCATTGAAAATGACACATTTATCCATGCGAAACACATTATGACCGCGTGCCAATACTCGCGAGCGGACCTGAACCAGGGAAGTGGTTGCCTTAGTAAGCTTCAGAATTAGGTAGACTGCGCTTCATTCCTGAAGACAACCGTACGAGTAAAAATCGACTAGTGTACGAGTTTAGACTGACCAGGGCCTGTTTGCGGTCGCACAGACATATACTAGGAGTACATTCAGCGGCTACTCCTTGACTGAGGCCTTCCTTAATCGTCTTGACTCGTTCATATTCACTAAGCTTTATGAAATCAGCCTCAATGAAAAGCAAGTACAGGCTCTATGTTATAGTGTCTCTTATCTTTGCGTGCCTGATATCTAATAGTATGCAATCGACAGTAGTAGTGTCAAACGTAACTGCCCCAATATTATTCGACGAGTAAACGTGTAGCTATTCTTCTAGCCTTCTGATAAGGAAGAATGAAAAAGCTCTCAACAAGAGCAAGAGAATGCAAGACGGAGGATGGAAAAGTCTTATTATCACGAGTTTTTATGCGAGTTTTATTGAATGATCACGATAGTGAATAAGGGGCGAGGACCAAAAGAGGAGCATTTATGTTTCCCCGATCCGTTTTACTTTGCCGTCTCTCTGTGTTTCTCGGTTAATCAGCTACCTGTAACTATAAAGATAAAATCCAGGAGACAGTGCGAGAGAGCATCCAAGAAATGAAGGGAAAAAAGAGCGCCCGTCGTTCGGTTTGTCTAAACGATGAGCTGCAGAATTACATATAAACACCTGCAAGCATATTGGCATTTCGGTTCATTCTTTTTTCTGCTTTTTATACTTTCTGCATGATGCGTATCACTTTGGGCCTTGTTGCTTTACTAGGATGCCTCGGCGCTGTTCAAGCTCTACCTGGGATGGCTCAGCCCTTTGCTGACAACCAGCCCAACGCGAGTCCTGCTCCTGCTCCTGCTCCTGCCCAGCCTTCCTCCCCTTCAGAGCAACCACAACAGTCTCCTCTTGATGCGAACGCCAATCAGTCATCCAGTGCTGACAACACCCAGCAGCAACAACAGCAAATGATGCAAGGCGCACAAGACCCAGCCTCGAAATTGGCGAGAAGGAAGCGGGGTGTGTGGTGAACACGTTTTGTTAGTGTGTAGTCTTGTAGAAGGATCAGTCAATATCTGCAGAAGAAGTGGAAGACTATAGCAGTGCGTCCATAGTAAAAGCAGCAATCATAGTACAGTAATAGTAAATTTCGATGTTACTGCATTGTCTCTGTACCTCTGTCTGCCTGGTATCATCAACTGGCGACGGCCTTGCCTAATAAAGGGGTGTATCCTAATTTGGCATATGTACAGCGCTCATTTTTCGTTCTTTGTTCTTCCTTCCTGTCTCTCTGAGAGGGAAAGCGCGTGTACAGACATAACATAAAAAAGTCATGTCCGAGGAGAAGAGCCCGGAGGAGAAGCAGCTGGCACAACTGATCGATCGGCCCGTGTCGTTTCTGCCGTACAATGTCAGTTGGTTACCTCATGCAGCCAGTCTCGTTGCCGTAGGATCGTCTTCACGCAACACGGGAACGGTCGCGGTCTATGCCATTGAAGCCGAAGAACTGTCACTCCACGTCGAGGTACGCTTGATCCCTTCTGCAACGGAGCGATACTCATACAAGTAGACCGAGACCAAAGAACGCATACGTTGTGCGGCCGTTACAGACAAGCTTGTCACTGGCACTTTCGAGGGCGTTTTGCAACAC
This sequence comes from Syncephalastrum sp. PYS2702, assembly GCA_023630325.1. Classification (NCBI taxonomy): domain Eukaryota; kingdom Fungi; phylum Mucoromycota; class Mucoromycetes; order Mucorales; family Syncephalastraceae; genus Syncephalastrum; species Syncephalastrum sp. PYS2702. The sequence goes on along the minus strand of JAMAMT010000023.1, from coordinate 90,048 downwards.
TGGTAATGCTGCAGTCGATCGCTTCCTTTATCTTGCCAACGACCATTGACCCCCAGAGTAGGGATCTGGAGCGCATGGAGCGACCGGTCTCCACGACGAAAGCCCACGACACTATTATCAATATGGTAGCTGCCAAGGGCACCGAGGTGCTGACGAGCAGTCGGGACGGCGTTGTCAAACTATGGGATACACGCCAGTCAGACCCGATCGGCAACATTTTCAGCAAAGAACCCAGTCTCGATGCCTGGTCCGTCGCCTTTGGCAACATTGATACCCGCCAGCTCATCGCGATCGGTTACGAAAATGGCGACCTCGCCCTCTTTGATATCTCGGCCGCTCAGTACGTTTGGAAAACGAACGTTGGCGCAGGCGTAAGTTACAAAGATAATGCATATGACAGGATACATGAATCTCATACGATACGTGCAGGTCTGTTCTCTCACATTCTCGAGTGACGATACAACGCTCATTGCAAGTACCCTGGAAGGCATGACCGTCGTCCAGCTTTCGACCGAGATCACCGTGTCTGACAAGGTACATCATGCCAGCCTGCTCTTTTCTTTTTGTATTTCTCAATCGTTCAAATCTTTTTAGCCTAGCAGCAAAGTCACTTATTGGACGGCCAAGTACATGCCTCAAAATGACCATTTTGTCGGTGTCGCTGCAGGAGATGGTACCTTTCAACTGCTCAAGGACTACAACCGTGTGGAGGATATCAAAGCCTCCAATTATCCGGCCATGTCCTGCGACTGGCATCGCGACAAACAAGGCCTTTTTGCCATCTGCTCCTTTGATAGGACTATTAAGATTGGCATGGCTCTGGGTACATCATAAAAGCGAACATTATGGAAACTCAAAGGTTGTGGCGAGTATGCTGTACATGTTTAATATCATGGAATGCTGATCATATGAGACAGAAGTGACGATAGTGGTAGTAAGGTTGTGTGGTGTGATGTAAGAGGTGTGCGTGGGTGGGTGGTGTGTGTATGTGTACATGAATAGGGAATAAGATGGATGACAATCGTTCTACTTTTTGCGCTGGGCGGCCCACTTGTACTTGGCGAGACCATACTCATCCTCGCCGACTTTTTCTCTGCGTCCCTTACCCTTTGAAGACGTATATTAGTTTTATGCCCTTCAAAAAAGTCTTCACAAAAGTCTCTTCTTCCTTTTGCTTTTTTTTACTTACCCGCAGTGCTTTTTGAATCTCCAGCTCACGCTCGACACGCGCCAGGTACTTATCTCGCTGGAGGCGTGAATCCAGCTCTTTCGCCTTCTTCTCACGTTCCCGCCGCATCGCTTTGAGTGCCTCCTTGTTCTTTTGGAAATCAATCTGTGTTTTCCGCAGCGTGTCGAGACGGGGACGATTGAATTTGCGATTCACGAGCTCGGGTGCGGTCTCCAGGTGTTTGACAGGATCAAAGGTTTTGGCTGCATTGCGATGGATTAGCATGTCATATTTCCACGCGTTCCTTTTTCCGCCCCGTACCAGACTTTTCATCGTCGACAAACACTATATGATTGCTCTTTTTCGGCTTGGCGTCTTCCTCGTCTTGACCGTCCTCATCATCATAGACATCCAGCATATCGTCATCTTCTGCAGCGAGGGCTTCGTCGAGGAAATGCATAGACTCTTGCAGTTTAGCTATTTTCTGTTGAACGGGGTAAGTACGCCTATTTCATAATTATGGATATAGATTCTACCTTTTTCGACAGGTCTCGGTGGTATTTGATATACGACGTGTCCTGGGATTTCATGAGCGCAACCATTTCGGGCGGCAGTTCTTCGTTTCGTTGTTGAATATGCACACCACCCTGCAACATAAAGCCACTTGATTAGTTCCCACCAAACGCTTCTTCGTCTTCTTCATCACGTTACCTTGGTTTTGGAGTTGATCATTTTAAAGTAGAATTCATCGGGATTGCGGGCAAGTGCCTTTTCACGAAGGCCCTTGATGGTCTTTTCCTTGCGATGAAAATCCTTGGCACGCAGCAGGTAATCTTTCTTCTTCTCCAGCAGACCCAGCTTTTGCCGGCTGGCAAGCTGACCACGCTCCTTGTGATTACGACGTTGGACCGCGTTACGGAGCGACGACATTATTTTCAGTTAGATCGAGGAATAAAGACTCAAAAAATATGCAAAAATGCAACCGCTTCGAGATGCCCCATTTGGAGTTGGGCTCAAAGCCACTCTGGAGATTTTGTTTCCCTGAAATGGTCTCACGCCATTCTCGCTGAAGCAAATATTTGGATCGCATCATCCCATTGTTGTCGTTTCATGTCTAACAAAACAATAGAAAAAAAATAAAATAAAGATAGTGCAATGAATAATCAGAAGGAAGGATATTGGCTTCCGGTCCGATAGGCAACCCCTTTCCATTCGTGTTGCTGCGTCATAGAGAGTGCTGTTGCAAAAGAATGTTCAAGAATGCAGTATGCAGTATCTTTCACAACGCAAGGGCCTGACATGAATACGCTGTCCCTCATTTTAATTCGCTTGCGTCCTTCTTCTGCATTTCCTTCTACCTCTTTCCTTCGACACTCTCATTAATAGATGATGAAGGGTATCCTCTGCAGCTCGCTCGTCCTGTGGGCATGCACCACATCCTTTGTCGCCGCCAGCTGCTCCGGCGACCTCAAGATAAGCTCCCAAGCCGACCTGGATGCGCTTCGGTCGTGTCAAATCTACAAAGGCACTCTCACTGTGGACCAGTCAGCCGCGGCGCAACTCAAGTTGGATGGCGTGACAATGCTTGAAGGGGACCTCGTCGTCATGAATAACGAGGGTCTCTCCAAGTTGTCCTTGCCCAAACTGCAATCCATCAATGGAGCGTTCAAGCTCGAGAACAACAAGGCCCTAAATGGTCTGGATATGCCCATGTTGAGCGCACTCAAATCGTTCCAGGTCGCCGTGCACCCTGCCCTGCCTGCCATTGCATTTCCCGCTGGTCTCGCTCAGGCTGAAAAGATCGCCATCTCTGATACAACCGTCACCAAGGTGGACGGTCTCTCGCTGAGCAAGCTCTCGGAACTGGTTATTGATAATAATATCTACTTGCGCTCCATGGACCTCTCTCATCTTTCGGAGGTATCCAACTCGCTCATCATTTCCGCCAACTCACCATCCTTGTCGCTCGATGTAAGCTTGTATCCTTGAAGTTGTATGTAGGTGACTCATGTGGTTTTTGCAGTTTTCGTCGGTTAAGAGCATTCAGGACGGTTCGTTCCGGAACCTGGCCGGTATCTCACTGAGTGGATTGAGCAAAGTAGGAGGCGATATTTCATTCATTTCCAACACGTTTGATTCTCTCGAGATGTCCAATATCACCGAGATTGGTGGTACGCTCACCATCTCCAACAACAAAAAGCTCGGGAAGCTCTCTATTCCTGAGCTAACGCGACTGGGTGGTGCTCTGTCGGTCGGCGACAATACGCAGCTCAGTCTCGTGGATGCATTCCAGCACTTGGAGGAAGTAGACGGTACGGTGGATCTGACTGGGTCCTTTGACGAAGTCCAGCTGCCCAAATTATCCGATGTAAGAGTGAAAGTGAACCTGAAGACTATCTCCACGCTTTTGGTATTGACTATAATCTATTCCATGTAGGTACGTGGTGGCATGAATATCCAGACGACGAGCGATAAGTTCAAATGTGATGATATGGGGAAACTTAAGAATGGTGTAATCAAAGGCAACTCGTTTGTGTGTAAGGCACGCGTGGCCAACCCCAAATCGGGTTTGTCTGGTAAAAACGGCGAGGCAGGTGGCAGTGACGGTGAAAGCAGTGTTGCCACTCAATTGACTCAGTCCGTTACTATGGCGCTCCTCGTTGCCCTGGTGGCATCTTGCCTGTAAAGAATAAAAAGAAGGAACGACACCGCCACGACACTATCGCATTCACACCGCCCATCTCTATATCACCCAAATACACACACTTACATGTCATTAAAAGAACAAGGTTATTATAATACACAAAACATCTATTCGATTCTTCTATCCAAAACACTGTGAAGCTGGCGAGCGGGGGAGTCGAGCGTACCGAGCAGTTTGCGAGCAGGTGCCTCGAGAACACCCGCCAGTTGAGCCTGGAGAATGGGAAGAGGAGGCAAGTTCACGACCTCGAGGGCGTCAGCCTGGGTGAGCAAGGTATCATCGACCTTGCCGCCCAGCAGCATCAGTTTTTTGTTCTTTGCAAATGCATCCATGGCCGATTTGAGGACTTCGGTCGATTCGGTGTTGGCGTGGAGGACACAGGCCGGGCCGGCTGCTACAAGAGGCTCGAGATTGGCGTATTTGGTTTGGCGAAGTACAGCGCCAAAAACGCCTGAGCGAACGACGGTAAGTTTGACCGGCACGTCCAATTTGGCGAGTTCCTGTCTTAAAAGTGTAAACTCTTTGACGTTCAGGTTGTTGTGCTGAAAGATAAACAGGACGCGGTCTTTGTTGATGATCGATTCGTATTGGTGATACAGGTACGAGCGTCGTGGTGGGTGCACAGGTGCCTTTTGTGCAGCGGTGGCATCTATAGAGTATATGGGTTGTCAAGTGAGTACATGTGGGTGTTGATACATGATATATATGTATATATATTCATATATATGTATATGCAAGCGTAAGGGTGTGTGTTTTGACAGGTTGACAATTACATGTGCGAACGTGGGGGGATTCACTCCGGAGTGTGCGGGAGAGCGTCGTGGCAACTAAGGCAGGGTTAAGTTGAAGGTAAGGGACGAAATGGCGACTGGGGCTTACATGACCGTAACGCCATTTATGTGTCTGTTGCAGGAAGAAGTGGAAGCGTAAGCCACAAAAGGCAGATGGAAGAGGAAGGAAGGGGTGGGCGATTCCAAGAGAAACTCCGCATTGCCCATTCTATTTTATTCAATTATTGGGCCCCACTTGTGTCTTTTTTTCTTCGTTATTATTCTCTCACATATTCTGAAATGGCTCGTAAGAATCGACGAGGACATGTTACATTTTAAAAGAATTCATTCTGAAATATAGCAACCTAAACTGCTAGGCGGCAACCAGCGTGAACAGGCTCGCTTGAAGAACCAAAAGAAGCAAAAGGAGATGAACAAGGGCAAGTCCGACAACAAGGGCATGACAGTCAATCAGAAGAAGGAGAGGTACGTACGACGGCTGAGACGGCAGTGATAAGGTGATATCAACTCAATTGCACTCTATCAGTGACGCTGCCATCATGCGCGCCAAGCAGGAGGCTGCTGCCGCAAAGAAGGCCGAAGAAGCTGCCAAGAATGCCGGAAAGAGCTAAAATACCTGACAACATCATCCATACTTTTTTCATTTTTTTTTTTACATCCTGATTTATTGGAGATACATACATCGTCTATTGTATTCCCATTAAAGAGAAACCATTACCATGCAAGACAAGTGAGGGTAACGTGCGTCAGACGTCGCCAAGTGCCTGCCATGGCGGCCGAGAGGTCCTTGTCTGACTCAATAAGGAGAACAATGGCGTCATGTTCGTTTGGATCTGCCTGGGAAAAGAAGGCGAGACGGCGGGCGGTGGCAAGGCTCATGAACGAATCCTGGTCAACGTACGGCTCCGCACGGTTCAGCGTGAGGGTATGAAGTGCACCTTGGCGGTCAGGCTTGCTCACGTGGTGGTACGCCAGCACAGACGGGTGTGGCAGCGGATCCAGTCCACGCGCATGGAGCACTTGATTCAGACTATCGCGTAACTCGTCAAGTGTCACCTGCTGACGGTCCACCCGCACTGTGATAAAAAGCCGTGGCCCGAGAAACAGAAAGACCTGTAGACGCTCATCGCACTTGCTTTTGGTCGCTGTGGTAGGCGTGGGCGGTAGCGCCTTCGTCCGGTGATAGGGTGGATGGTAGTTGAGGAACCGCATCAGCTCGACCGCCGCATTTTCTTCTTCTTCTGATCTAAATAACAGCAGTGCAGTGGAAAGGAACCGATCGAGCTCTTCTGCCTGACGTTGCCGTTGCAATTTCTTGTTGACCCATTTTACTCGCTGGCTCGGTAACATCGTGTGGTGACACCGCGCATCCGTCATACTCTTCTTGAGCGCATGCGCGAGCCTAATGAAATCTGGGTATTGGCGCTGGATGCGATAGACTGGCGCGTGGTCAGGCACAACCTGAATGTGGAACCAGGTCTCCTTGCCCCGACACTCGAAGGATACAATCGCTGCGCTTTGGATGTACATTGGAAGAAGTAAATGAAAGAGTGTTCTCGTGGGCGTTGCTTAATCCTACATACATAATTAACTTGCACACATTCCACCAGGAGGTGCCCTAGGGGAGGGGGTTTGAGTCCATTCCCCACTTGCTTTTTTTTTTACCGGCAGTCCCACACATATCTTCACTTCGTCCACACTCACTTTCACTCTGACTCTGTCTCTCCCTTCCTTTTCAGATGTTAGTCACGCATGGTGGCCCACACGGTATACACACATGGGCACTTTAGACGGTGCGATCCAATTACTGTTGGCTACGAAAGGAAACCGGGGAAGAAAGGCAAAGCAGCAGAAAGAGAAGATTTGGAAAGGAAAAGAAGGTTGGTATGTATGTTTATTTGCAAACTTAACACGCACATCCGGGCTCATGAGACGGTCCGCCACTGGGTATATGGATCGTGTCCGGAAAATCGCTAAAACGCCAGTGTCGTAGTTAGTTTCCCCGATAGATACGAACCACTTTGCTCCTTCAAACTCACATGTCCACATCCGTTTCGCGCGAGAGCGCATTCTTTGCAATGGTCTGGAAGGCTTGTTCCACATTGATGGCTTCCTTGGCCGACGTCTCAAAGTACCTGCATATATACAAATGTTGGTCACTGATGCTTTGTCCGTCTTTTTCATTGCCACTCACGGCACATTGCCCTTCGACTGGCACCAGGCCATGGCCCGTTTCTGAGACACCATGCGTCTAGACTCTTCAACGTCAATCTTGTTACCGAGAAGGACGAACGGGAACTGGTCGGGATCGCGTGGTGAGGCTTGCACCAAGAACTCGTCTCGCCACTGATCTAAAATAATATTTTTTTAGTCTAAGAAAAGGGGATCCTTATAAAAAGGGATCAGCGAGGATCTTCCTACCGAGCGACTCGAAGCTCTTGCCATTGTTGACATCATAGGCAAGCACACAACAGTCCGCACCACGATAAAAGGCAACACCAAGGGACTGGAAGCGTTCCTGGCCAGCCGTATCCCAAATCTATATATATATATATATATATATATCAGGTCTGGTATCCTACCGCCCTTTTAATATCTATGATTTCATACCTGCATCGTAACAAGACGATCGTCGACAAGGACTTCTTTTGTTAAGAAGTCGGCACCAATCGTGGCCTTATATTGACTCGAGAATTTCTTGTTGACATACTGGTTCATAAGCGACGTCTTTCCGACCCTATAAAGCCCCAATAAATACAGGTTGAGCCACGCAAGCTCCCTCCGTCTTTGCGTCATTGCCAAGTACCCGCTGTCACCGAGAATAATGACCTACGATCATCGTCAGCTTAGAGGATCGTAAGGCTGTGGAGCTCCTTTCTCCTTTCTCTTTCTGTACCTTGAGCAAAACTTTCTTTCGTCCAGACGACATTGCGAGTATAAAAGAAAGGGAGAGGTCAAGAGAAAAAGGAAACAAGAAAAGAAGCCGGGTGACCTCTGTCCTTTTTTCTTTCGGGCGGGCATTTTTCAGCCGTGCGCTTGCATGGTCACCTGTTCCCAAATTTCAAGGTCAGGTCTCTTGCCACTGCCCTTTTTTCGCTCTTTGTCTTTGGCCTCACTACAGATAGAATAAACCTCACGTTGGATGGGCACCACCTCTTTGAAACCCGTTTCTTTTTTCAAAAGTGTGCTTTTCGCGCCTTTTCCTTCATCGATACACACGAATGTAGATCCCCGGAATGATATAGGAAGATGCATAGCAAGACCGTCATCCAACGTATCGGTTCCGCGAGCAATTTTTGCGGACGCACATACGTACTTATAGTGGCGATGTATGACAAATATGTTATTTGATAACAAGAAACAAGAGAAGAATAAAGATAAAAGTGATGTCTTGATTGCAGTATAAATACTGGAGCCAAAACTCCAAAAATAACATTCCTTACTAGTGGGAGTAGAGCAGACATTTGGCGTTGTGGCACAGGTCGTGGGGGTTGCGACTGAAGCATCTATTAATGTCTCATGTTCGTTATGCAAGTATGAAACTCACTTACGGGCAGAGGGAAAGCGAAAAAAAAAAGCTTGGACGCAAGCGGACAGGAGGCAACAGACGCGCATGGAGGAGAGACAGGAGGAGATGGGAGAAAGAAGACAGAAAGCTAAGTACACATTGGAAGAACGTTATGGACATCCCAGAGCATGTTATCTCTATGCCACAATTTATTTCGTAGTTGGGGCGGGCAGCGACCTGGGGCAGTTCATCCGTCTATGTTGCGCTTATTAGTTCATACTTATAACCGCAACCGTTTTGTATACTATTACAAAAAAGATTCTGACCAGAGTAAAGAAAAGAAGAAGTAGTCATGTGAGAAAACAACCGTCTTTAATTATGAACCAGATACCCTTCGATGGACTTTAATCTTTCATGCGATAAAATGAGCCGCGTCTGCCAACGAGGAGAAGAATGCTGGAGAAAAGGATTTTGACAGGCTTGAGGCCAGGTATTTTTCGCGTTTCAAAGGATTCATTGGACTACTCTGATATCACGCGGTCTACGTTATAGGTAGGAAAAGGACTCCTTATAAAAAGGGTATTGATGTCTCGGTGGAAGTAATGTCAGGCACTAAGGATCTTACGGCTTTCCCTGTTTCTCGACACATGGCATTCAAAAAGCAAGACAGAAGCCTTATACAATCTTGCTCGTCAATCGACAGATACTGCTAGCGAGCAAGATGCTGGTTGCGTATCGGTCCAAAAAGGAACATAGTGCAGTTTTTGACTTGATAGCAGGACGATGAAAGCTCTGCTGGATGACCAAGTTTTGACACTCGTATTGCGTGCGAATTTAAATCAGTTACAGGACGTAAGATAAATACACTCGATGATATCATCTCCCAGTAACGAGCGATCCATATATGAGATCCTTCTAGGAAGTAAGAGTTCCCCAGAGGACTACTGATTGAGGCCACTACCGGAGCCAACACACACAACGCGGATTTTAAAAGGGTTTCAAAGGTTTTATTCTTTAGGATACGCGAGACCAAACCAGGTGGATAAAAACGGGACAGTCAACCAGCAATACTATGAATGTCGTGTACCCACCGATATTATGAGGTTTCTACACCTACCCGCTTCTACGACGACGTGCAGCCAGACACTGTATACTTGACGTAAGTAGTATAACGGCAAGATACAACCAGTAGTGACCAGACAGAAAACAGGAGAATAGAAGGAAGAACGGAGACATAGACAGAAAAGGATCGGACTGGAGGGGTGAATGAAGGAAGGCATAAAAGGGAGGAGAGAAGAGGGAAGAGGGAAGAGAGAAGAGGGAAGAGGGAAGAGAGAAGAGGGAAGAGAGAAGAGAGAAGAGAGAAGAGAGAAGAGAGAAGAGAGAAGAGAGAAGAGAGAAGAGAGAAGAGAGAAGAGAGAAGAGAGAAGAGAGAAGAGAGAAGAGA
>JAMAMT010000023.1:0-80330 GCA_023630325.1 Syncephalastrum sp. PYS2702 | reverse complement strand
GAAGAGAGAAGAGAGAAGAGAGAAGAGAGAAGAGAGAAGAGAGAAGAGAGAAGAGAGAAGAGAGAAGAGAGAAGAGATGTCAAAAAGGAGTGTATGCGTAGAATCGGGAAGAAAGAGGCAAGAAAAGGGTAGTGAAGCGAAGCAATAAGAGGAGAAGGAGGGAAATGGGAAAGGAGAAACATGGTTTAAGCCCTGTTCGGGCTAGGGACTGCAGAGAGACGAATTCTGAAGCCACCAAGAACGATATTGCTGTTAATATCTCACCGCCATGCATTGTCGTCCTCCGGAGCCATCGAATCCGACGGTACGTTTCCCACACTGGTGGATGCACTCTTGTCCGTACTCGTAAAGCCATGCGTCGCTGCCCCTGTTGATCCGGTATCCGCCCCCGACGGTGCCAATAGCGCAGAGCCTAGAGCCGATGTCGCAGGGTAGACCATGGTTGTTGCCTGACGGTAGTGATTGACAAAGTGTTCCAGGCCAGCCGCCACACGGTGTACTGACCTTGTCCTGTCCTCATTGTTCTCATGTCTGGGTCCGCAGTACGGCAGATATCCCCGCACACCAGTGTCTTGCTGTTGATTGTGGACAAACTCACCGACAGAGGACACCGGTGGAGCCATTGGGCGGGCGAAAGAAGAGGATTGACGAGCAGAGGGGAGAAGAGAGGCAGGAGGAGGAAGGTGCTGTGCTGGATGACCACCGCCATCGCCGATATCACCACGCTCTGAGCGGTCGACTTCATCGACGCAACTACTGCGAATATTCTCCAGATTCGGCCTCACGACAGGTGCTCCCGATAAGTTGCACTAACTCCAGCTGGGATAGATATAAGATCCAGAATGCGTTGCTCGCTCCAGCGAAATGTCGCCCATTCTGCTAGTCATCTCCTTTTCAGGCCGCCGTGGCCCCATAATCGATGATGATTGTGCTGTTGATTCCGCCTCCATCGGGTTCCCAGGTTTAGTTGTTAGCACCGCGGCGTATTGTGTCATAGTCGTGCTCGCTACAGCTGAGTTATGAGAGTACAGTCCAACCTCATCATCTCCACCGGAGGCGCCTGCGCTGTGCTTGGCATGGCAGCCGCTAGTCCTCTGGATGATGGACGTTATCGTGGCAACCGCGTATCCCAATTGCTGTAGGATGAAGACGGTCAGCCGAGTGCCAAATCCGAGTGCTAAGCGACTTACGTGTTCCTGCTGCTCCACGAGGCCCCGAACTTCGGCCATATCCTTCTCGACATCCTCTAAGCGCAAAGTCAAGTTGGTCACGCGGGAGTTGAAACGGTCCAACAACAAGGCCAGGTTGGCAGATGAATGGTCGCGATTGGGCTGAAAAGGCAAAGGAGGCGAGGGGTCGGATGGCCGGGGGTGGGGATCCGGGGGGTCATCCTGAGGTCGTGGGTCCACCATGGTAGCGGCATACTGGAATATCGACCTATTCCTCGGTATTTTGCGCTTGATATTCGGCAACCATTCCTTGTGGTCGCGATGGAAGTCAGGATGCCGAAAATCGCAGGGGACCGGCTGTGAAGCCCTGCGTTGCTTATAGGAACCTTTCGGGCTGATCTTTTGGAATTGATACACTACAGAGAGGTCAGGGCAGATCCAGCAACTTTTTGATACACTTACTGTTAAGCTGCCGAATGAAGCTGGACCAGTTCCGGTGCTTGAAATATTGTGGTAGAAGTTCCTCGGAAAAGCGGGCCGGGTCATGGATACGAAAAGTGGAGCCATCCTCAACCCATGATATCAGGTTTGCATACTCGCTTTGCTCAAGCAGACTGAGGCAGGAGTTGACATGGTGAGTTTACTCAAGGCATTGCCTCGCAACATCCGCGACGTTCGCTTACTGGAAAATCTTGGCGCTGAATCCTGTGGATCCCGCATTCAGGCGGTGTAGGTTATTATCTGAATATGGGTATACTCAGATGCATCAGACCAAAAGCGAACAAATGCCATACGGTGAGAGATTGCCATTAGAGCCGTGGCGATGCCGTCATGGGACTCGGTGCGCGGTCAAGTTGCTGAAAAGAAAAGGGCCGGCGAAAAGGAACTGCATGCTGGAGCGCGGACTCGCCAAAAAATTTGAAATTTCCGAAATAGTCAATTGGCGCCTTGTCACCGAAGATTTCTCCCATCGCTGGCGGTTGCTGACAAGAAATGAAAGAAAGAAGTGGAGTCCCTTCACCGACTTTTGCCACCCTTTTTATACCTTTCCATTAGCTGGATGGCAAAAAGAATTATCCAGTAGATAACCATAAATGTCAACTGAAACAGATCGGGACTCAGTACTTCTCTGAAGTAAGTAAAACTTATCGAATGATAATGCATCCTATGCAAAGCTCGTCTCAGTTTGGCGCAAGCATAAATTTGTCCCACTTCATTGGCTGTAATTTACCGACTACGTTGCTACGCAAGTGTAGAATCACAGCACCATTTGAAGTTAAGCGACCCAGCTTGGTGAAGCATCTGCAGACAATAGAGAGATTACGTATGCATGATACTGCCAGCTACTAAGCTCACATAGACCGCCTTTCTATAAGTCTCTGCACACATCTTCTGCACAGCATGAAAGTTCGGAAATGGAGCATGGCATGTTTATCGTTCTTTTATTTTGCCTTTGTTTTTTTGTGACAGGTGACCAACAAGTTTACCCAAAGAAGAGTGGAGTGGAGAACCTGAAATGTGAACAAACTTTTCTGCTAAGTATTGATTGTATTGATTGGGTGATAATCCGGTAGTTTGGATATGTATCTTTAGAAGGTTACCCTCATGAGATCGACGCGGGAAAAGCACAAATGAAGACAGTGGGCAAGTCATTTCATTGGTGCGCCTGGTCACCTGCGTCGGACAATTGCCACATGGCCTTCTTCGTGACATAAAGTAAGAAAAAAGTCGGTCATAAAGTAACATCTTCCTTCTGTCCAAAACAGTAAGCCAGAAACGTCAGACTGGAAAGTTTATTTGTAGGAGAATGTCGTCAATTAGGAACAGGTATAATGAAAGTTAATCTTTTATTGAATGCTGGTTTGTCCTTCAGTAAAGATTATACTGTATACAGCGGCACAACAATCAACAAACAGAGGAAACCAGTGTCCTCCAAGAATACCTGCCCTCCACCACGCCAGACGTCCGACAGCACCAATAATTGGAAAGTTTGAAAAAAAAAGGCGACAGTTTATACAGGTGCATGCGGCAACTTTTCTTTTTCAAGCAGACAATGACAACAATGATGGAAGAGTCTATACACAAGGAAGAAGAGAAGAATGGAGTACAACAGAAGGAAGAGGGCGTATATGTCTATAGTAAATGTGTATATAACAACTTCTACACATGTTGGGGTACTTTCTCTCTATAAGCTGAAGGTGGGGCGCCGGGGAGCTCAGCAACCACGGCATTGCGGCGGCGCAGAGCATACAAAGGTAATGTGATTGCTTCGCCTTCGAAGCAAAGGGTGACTGTCGCATTCGGGCTGCGTCGTACGTATTCCGTAATACGCATCGTCGACAGTGTTTCAGCCATATCGAGCACCGTGCCGTCTTGCTCTTCAATTGAGTAGTGATAGTTGTATTCTTTTGCAAATGATGGCTGATGTTGGCAACACATGTTTGAAACAAATAGATAAAAAAGAAAACGGAGTAAAGGAGGACGAAGAAGAGAGGGAAGTAAAGGAAGAGAAAGGAAGAGAGGGTGCTGATGATTGTTGTCCCAAAAGTATGTAATCCGACGACAAGCAGTCCTAAAACAGAGGAACCAGAGAAACAGAGAACATGGCAGAGAATGAAGGCCGACCCGCCCAGATGATTACCTGTATGCGGCCTTTGGGTGTGTGTATCGTCGCAACGTCTTTGGGGGATCGGATGGGATGGGGGGAGGGGAAGAGGAGAAATAGGTCAGGTGTGTAACCTACCCAGTCCTCTTGAACAAAGGCGTAACTTCAAATTTTTTTTTGTGATCTGACTGCGCAGCAAAAACGACGCACGCTTGTCTTTATCTCTAACTATTTATTAGAGTTCCCATTATTAGGATCTCGCTTTTTCATCGATCTACAGATCTTTTTCGCCTTCCGAGGGCGCCTTGCAGGACACCAGGATCCACAAGCAGAATGTGAGCGCGAGCATACTCAGCAGAGTAGCCGGGAACGATTCAATGCCGAAGTACCCAGAGATCTGTCCTGTCATGAAAGGGAAGAGGGCTGCACCACCTGCACCGACTCTACACAAAAGGAAGTTCATGCACAAATAAGGTTTGAGATTGTCATCATGGGTCTGCCCATTCTTTCATCCCCCCTTCCTTCATTCAGGTCCAGCCAACCACAAAGAAAAAAAGACTTACCCCGTCATGAAACCAATCGACGTTGCATGCATTGATTTCGGAAGTGCGCTGGAAGCGAGGGTGAGCACGCCAGGGAGCATAGGACCCAGAAAGAAGCCGATGCAGATGACAGCTGGGCGACAAAGTGAGAATGGAAGACGACACAAAAGGCGGATGACATACCTGCCGAATCGACTGCAATCACATCGACAACCCACAAAACAACGACACACATCTCGGTGATGATACAGAATAAGGCAACCATGAGGCGAACGCCATATTTTTCTGCAAGGTAGCCCAGGACGATCCGTCCGGCGGCTAATCCAGCCCAATAACCGGACACAACGTGACCCATCGTAATCATGTCGCCGTGACGTCCCTCGACAAGGTAGGTGTAGGCCCAGCCACCGACACTGACCTCAGCACCAATGTAGACCAGAATGTAGATGGCACAGGTGATTGTGACAGGGTGAAAGAGCGCCTTGCGGATCATCCGGCGCTCGTCGATGGCGGTGGACGTTGAGGTTTCTGAACACGAAATCGATGAGTACGTGGAAGATGTTGATGACGGCGTGCGTCTTCGTCGCTGGTAGCTGTCACTTTCACTATCGCCCACGTGATCTTCATCGGTGCTCTCCGTATTATCATCCGATACGCCCAGCGCAACGACCAGCAGAATCGAGATCGCAAAGCCGCTGAGGATGTAATAAATGTAATTCCATGGTGAGTGGGTAGCCAAGAGAGCCGTTCCGAGCATAGGACTAAGCATACCGCCGACACCATATACAGCTACAGGTAACGCGAAAAAAAAAGGGGTTCAAGTTTAACGTTTAGATTGAGTTCAATTGCTCGGACTTATGATCTTACCGTGAACTATACTCAGCATGAAGCCAGCACGAGGCATCCCACTGGCGATGACATTCATGCCTGCGTCCAAAAAAGCTGGAAAGGATGGCATTGATATTACAAATTTAGTGTCAGTGATGAAACATATTGGCATGTCAGACACTAGTATAAATGATTTACCAATACTTGCGCCTTGCATGAACATAAAGGCGGATACGCAGTTAAATGCAAAGCCTTGCGCAATCAAGGTATAAGACAGGGCGACCGAAGCCGCACCCAAGGACAGCGCATTTCGCTGACCTAATTTTTGCACGAGGTAGCCGTTTGCTGCGGCAGAAAAGAAGAAACCGAGCGCATCCCAAAAGAAAAGGACTGATACTGTTTCGTCCGGTACTCTATAATATTCTTTCAACCGCGGGAGGATCACACCCTACATATATGACAATTTATGCCATGTCAAGCCTGTTTAGTAAGACGAAAAAAAAGGGCGAAATAAAAAGGCGCCCGGCATATGAACAAAAATAAAAAAAGTCATCCAACACATACGAAATTTCCGTCGTTGAGACCGCAAAACAAACTAATATAGTTGACGGCAATAAGCGATCGGATGTAGGGCCTAAGCTCGCGCCATGAATTTTTTTGCGGGGGCTCTTTTTGGCCTTTTTGTTGTGAGATATGATGGGGAGTATCCTCTGTCCAGGAAATAGGACTCGAAGGTTGGGTATTGAGAAGCGGCTCTCTGGGACTATAGTCGTGGTCGTGGTCGTCGTTGTCGTGCATATGTTAATTATAATCTGTACAGAAAAGCAGGGAGAAAAAAGCCAGAAATTATCCAACAAAGCCGACGGGAAGAAGAGAAGGAGAGAAAGAGGAAAGAAAAAGGAGAAGGTCCGAATGGCGTGTAATGTATGCTGCGGCAAAGGGCAAAAGGGGATTGCAAATAGACGACACTGTGGTGTTTCAATATCCCGAATAAGAGACGCTCTTTCAACCGCCGCGCGTGTGCTGAAAACTCAATCTATACATTACGCCATTCTTCTGTTGTCTTTTTTCTAAAGCACCTATTCTATACCATATATAAAATGGAGGAGGAAGCCAGAAAAAGAAAGGAACGTCTTGCGGAATTGCGGAAGCGCAAACTTGGTGCGAATGCAGACGATGCACGTACGAGTGCAGAAGCAGAAAAGTAGGAAGACATATTTACGCAAAACGCTCGCGGTTGTTCTCATCGTCTGCTGTCATGCCTTGTCTTGTCATGGGTTGTCTTGTGATAAAAGATCATTAGCATTCCGAAGTTACACACCTAACGACGAGAAACTCAAAGAAAACGTCAACATTGCTACACCTGCCGACATCACCGACACCGTTGAGACAGAAACAAAAGATCTGGCCAAGCTCGCCATTGCCCAAGCCGCCGAAAAGGACAAGGAGGAAGTCGTACGTCCAACAGATGGTTTCTGTAATCCGCTCACCTGACTTGACGTATTTGACAGGATCTCTTCAATCTCGCTCCGAAAAAGCCGAACTGGGATCTGAAACGCGATGTCGAAAAGAAGCTCCACAAACTCGACCGGAGGACACAGCGTGCGCTCCTCGAGTTGATCCGTACGTAACACTGCCCAAAAAAGGTGTCAACATGCTTATCTGGAAGTATTAGGTATCCGTCTGCAGGAAAGTGGAGACACGGAGGGTATGGCAGAAGCCGTTGCCAGTGCAGAAAAGCAGGCCAGACTGGAAGCAGAAGACGACGACTGAAATCATTGTACATTGAAATTTGAATATGCAGCCCACCATTTACAACATTATTTATACGCACACTTGTTGTCTTCTCTTTCATTATTGGATCATCTTTTGCTCGAACGCCTTGACGTCCTCAATCGGCAATCCGCATGTGAAGTGCTCACAAATGTGGGCAGCCGTCTGCCCACTGTTGGCTAACTGGGCAACCACCGCGTTCTTTTCATGGATCAAACCGTCCTTTTTGGCCACGACAACGACCTTGTTGGGCACAAAGGCTTGCGATACAACCGACTTGAATGGCTGCAGCTTGTCCTCCTCGCCTGTCAGCACGATCTACATCGTATCAACCTCGGATTTCAGTAACACATCGACCGGTATGCAGCATTCGTTTGCTCACCTGCTTGATACCGTTGGCCATGAGCAGAAACGCGTTGACCAACGACGGCATCGCATACGGGAAGCGATCCATCGTGGCATGGAAGAGCTCGACCGTTGCACGTGCCTTGGTCACGTACGACTCTTGCTCCAGGATGGTGCCAAGTCTGACCAAATTCTTGAGCGACACCGCGTTTCTGTGCAAAGAGAAGCGGTCAGTCCAACATGATGCATGTGTGATCACTTCTCTCTTACGCTGAGGGCTCAGCACCGTCTTGTTCTAAACAAATCCTCTGTATGAGTCCAGCAGGTTCCATGTCAGAGTAGAACTTACCATCCTTCATGCGCACCAGGATGCTCTCGTCGTTGGCCACGTTGTAGTACCCACCGTTCGCTTCGTCATAGAACAGTGCGTTCTGCTTTTCCTGGAGATCGTATGCCCACGCGATCCACTTTTCGTCAAACGTGGCTTCGTAGAGGTCCAGAAGACCCTGAACAAGATAACTATCGTCCTATCAGTGCCCACTCCGTGGTTTCTATTTTCATTGTACCTGTAGTCATCGAGGCAGCCTTGGATGGCTGACGGGCCCGTACGGTAACTGCGCAACAAGGCGTGGCTCGTGGGGTCGTACAGCTTCTGTCGAATAAAGTCGGCTGCGTTTGTTGCAAGATCCAAGATGGGTTTCTCACCCAAAACCTGATACGTTTGAGCCAGACCGGAAATCATAAGACCTGTTTGTTTGTTCTCTCAGTGTCTTGTGCTAGATGCTATTTTGGTGTGTGTTACCGTTCCATGAAGTAATAATCTTGTCATCGCGGTGGGGTCGAGGGCGCACCTCGCGACGGTACTCCCACAACTTCTCCTTGGCGTCTGCTAGGATCTGCTCCAACTCAGGCACGGACATCGACAGTGCCTCAGCTGTCTCGGCTACCGATGTGCTTTCAGACAGGACATTCTATCATAGATTCAGTCAAATGTGACATGTCCGAGCGCAACTGACCTTGTTGACGAGCTCGTTGTGCGGGTCTTGAGCCGGGTTCACATTACCACTGGTCTGCACGCCAAAATGCTGTCCAAACACGCGTGCAACGTCTGCGCCCAGGATGTCTTGGAGCTCCTTGGCTTCCCATACACAAAATGCACCCTCTGTATATTTGTGTGTGAACAGATGCTCCTCTTTGCTATGCTTTGTGACTCACCAAGAGGTTTCGCATCTGTCGAGCTCGGGAGTGAGTCGGCGTCCTCAGCCGAGTAGAATCCGCCTTCTTGGTGCAGCAGATCACGACCGACATAACGGATAATGTCGCGCGCCACGTTGGCATAGTCTTCGTCTCGCGAGATCTGGTAGGCTGTGACATAGGCAGACAGAAGCTGAGCTTGATCATACAGCATCTTCTCAAAGTGAGGAACGTGCCAAAACTTGTCGGTGCTGTAACGGTGGAAACCACTGCCAACGTGATCGTGGATACCTCCCTGGGCAATTTTCTAACGACATCGTCAGTCGACGGGTAAAAGATTTTTCTGTGTGAGTCTCACCTTGAGTGTAAACATCGCCATGCCTAACGCATGCTTGGCATTGTCCTCAAGTGTCTTGTTTTGCTGAGCGTAGCCATAGTACTCAAACAAGAACCGCAGCTGCACAGGTGTCGGAAACTTGGGTGCGTCACCGAAACCGCCATAAGCCTCGTCAAAGGACTTGTTAAAGTGCTCGTATCCAGCACCAGAAATACGGTTCGGAATCAAGCTCGCCATCGCGCCTTCCGGGTTCTGCGGCTTACCCTAACGCGAACGTCAATGGATGGACGGTGATACACATACTCTTTTTTTTTTTTACTTCGGCATATTGCCTAATTTGGGCAATCGTCTTTTCTGCGCTTTCAGTCAACTGGTCAGGCCCAGCCTGCCAGAGCTCATTCACACGCTCGAGAAGGGTGCGGAATCCGGGGCTGCCATGTGCATCGCCAGGTGGAAAGTACGTGCCACCAAAGAAAGGAGCAAGATCGGGAGTCAAAAATACAGACATGGGCCATCCACCGCGACCTGTCAAAAGTTGAATGTACGTCATGTACAGCTTATCGACCGCAGGGTTTTCTTCTCGGTCCACTAAAACACAAAAGTGAGAAGGACGCTGGCACGTGATAGATACATACCTTTGATGTTGACAAAGTGTTCATTCATGATTGCAGCCGTCGCTGCGTTCTCGAAGGACTCATGCTCCATCACATGGCACCAGCTATTCCCTATATGTCAGCCTATATATGTCAATCGATGGGAGTGTATTTCTCTTACTGGCAGGTGCTGTAGCCGATGCTGAGAAAGATGGGTTTGTTCTCTTTTCTGGCTTTTGCAAACGCCTCCTCGCCCCAGGGATACCAGTCCACCTGGACGGCTATTTAGTTTCGGCAATATAAGCAGGGAAAATGGTGACGTTACCGGGTTACGGGCATGTTGCTACACACAAACAACGAAGCGTCCATCAGGTCAAAATGTATAAAATACTAGCCCTGCGCGTCTTACCAGAAGATAAGGGCTTTGCTCGCTAATCAAGCGGTTTGTTTTCTGCTCGTTGGCCCGAGCAAGGGTCGAGGCGTGCAGCGATCGCGTACGATCGAGTTGGATGAGTAATGACGGCCTACGCACCGCTTGCGGGCTGACGCGTGCAGTTTGAGTACGCAGCAACGCTCCTGTGGGCCGAACGTGCGAGCGCGTCGTGGCGCGCATGGCATTCCAGAATGGTCTCATGGCAATGTCACGTTAAGGCAGTAAAATAAAAAACAAAACGAGACAGGGTACTCAAAAGTTTGCGCGTGATATCATTTTTGCATTAAACACTTCGGAATTTGGAAATATCCAGGACTACCACTCTATTTTAGTCGACGAGTCCACCATGGATCCAGCCATTCACGAAACGAAGCGCGTGAAGAGGCTGGTCCTCCGGGACCATATGACCTGCGCCATACACGCGCAGGAATGCAAGCCGTCCGTCTTTAGTGGATCGTAGCTCGCCTGCCGGTTCGTTGTTGACCGACCAGGGCCGGTCCGGGGCGGCATGGAACTCTGCGTGGCCCGACCAGGGCATCTCGGTCACCCAGGCCTTGTTGCCCATCCAGTTGCAGATAAAGTCGGCATCACCCGCATAAATCATAATCCGGATACCGGATTCAAGGAGAGGCGGCAGTTTGCGCACATAGGGCCGCATCCAGTCGCCCGCCTTGCTAAACTGGTAGTTGATCCGTAGGTTGCAGTTCGCGTAGTCCACTGGCAGACCGAGCGCGTCCACGCCCACGGCAGTTTTCACCTCGGGTCGGTTCAGATACTGTTCGAGACCAAGCATCTTGTCGTCACACAGGCTGTTGTCAATGTCTAGAAAGAGCGTGTTACATCAAGGACTGACATGGTCTTTCGGACTTACCATCGCATGTTTTGCGAATGTCGTATGGGTCACGACCACTGGTGCCGTAAAAGGGCGTGAGGAAGATCTGATTGCACTCAGCTCCAGCCATCGTACATGCCGCAGTGTCATTTGGTGTCTGATAACACTGTTCTATCAAGGCCTGACATTTAGGATACTGCGCATCCATTTGCTCGCACGTCTCCCTATCCAAGGCCGGGCCGTAATCGTTCTGACAGGCCATTTGACCATAATACTGGTACTGCGTCAGTGGGTCAGTGAGGCCGTTACCGATCAGGAGACTTTTGAGGTTGATTGGAGGATCCTTGGCCTCTTCATTTTTTTGAGCCACAACGCTGCCGATGGCAGGGACATAGTGACCAGCATCTGCAGCAAAAATGATGAGCACTGGGTTTGTACACGCTCAAATATCTTACAAGATTCTCCGGAGAGATGGAAGTCGCGATCGCGGTATTCTGTTTGTGGTTAGGGTGAGTCACTCAAAGACCCAAGTGGATATTGCTCACGTACGAGGAAATTTGGTGAAAAAGAGCTGGAGGAAGGCATAAACATCACGAGCGGCCGCTTCCGAGTCGTGGACTTCTTCCGTAGCCTCACCATGGGAGTATCCTACGTTCAAGGGCTAAAAAGCAGCAAAGGCAGTTAATAGGCAAGTTATCTTTGTTCAACCGCAAGTACCTGATCCAAAAAGATAACACTCGCGTTGTTATTCCAAGAATGCGGGTTCAATGTTGTACCATCGCCGTCTGGGTTGATCAAGCACGGTCTACAGTACATAAATTAAGCGTGAGATAAATTCGAATGTAGAATGTGTGAGTGATACTCACCCTAATTCAAGGAATAGACCGGTCATCGACGAGCAACCGGGCCCGCCATTCAGCCAAAGTATGACGGGATCGTTGGCAGGGTCATTACGGGATTCAAAAAACCAAAAGAAAAAGTGTTTATCTTGCTTCACATCGAGGTATCCGCTGTACTAGATAGAGGCCGCGGGAGGTCAGGATATACTAGCATTATTCTTTCTCTTATTGCAATACCTGCTTGACGCTTGGATCACAGACAGCTGCATCGGGCTCAGTCAAACGTACGAGATATTCAGGAAAGGCGGGGTGGGAGACTGAGGAGGTACGGGCAGGGACTGAGCCTGTATCTTTGAGCAGGCTTCGGCCGTCTTCGCCGACATAATACGATGCGCACAACGCCAATGGCAAGAAGAGGAACGCTAAACACGTTTCTCTCTTCATTTTTCTGAGAATACAAGGGCTCAGTGCTATTCATTCACATTTATACTTGTTGATAAGTTTGTTAGTCATTGTTCTTGTGTATTTTAGATCATTTATTTAAAATGAATCCAAACATGCTGTCAATCATCAACAGCCGAATTTTTGCCACACTAAAAATGGACGCTACAGTACGAGCTCCGCCTCCGTCCTCTTTTGTTCTTCTACACACAAAAGGCACACATATATTCAAATCATACGCGTACAAATAATGTCATCGCCCACCGTCAAACAGTTCAAAGCCCTTGGAGAAGACGTTTGGAAGAACAAAGTCGAGAAGATTGCAAGTGGATGAGGAAAAAACACGGCGCACTGTTTGTTAACTTCTACTTGCTTGTTCATCCCTTTACAGAATGCCGAGCTTTTCACCTTGACCTATGGCTCGCTCGTCGTCCAGCTCGTCAAGGACTTTGAGGACTATGCCGAGGTAAACAAGCAGCTCGAGAAAATGTAAGCATAGTTATTTTGTTGTTGCTGTCATCGTATATAACACCTGTCGACAGGGGATACAATATCGGTCAACGCTTGATTGAGGACTTTTTGGCGCGCTCGGGTATCGGGCGCTGCACGGACTTGCGCGATACGGCCGAAGCTATCACCAAGATTGGCTTCAAGATGTTTTTGAATATTTCGCCTACGGTGGCCGCCTGGTCGGCCGATAACAAGGAATTCTCCTTGATGTTCGACGAGAACCCGCTTGCCGAGTTTGTCGAATTGCCCGAAGACGCCCTTGAAGGTGGTCTGTGGTACTCGAACATTTACTGCGGCATCCTTCGCGGTGCACTCGAAATGGTATGTATTCTATTTTCGCATATGTAGTACTTAATTCTCGGGCCTAGGTTCAACTGCAAGTCGAAGCCAACTTTGTAGGCGATGTGTTACGTGGCGACGAGTCGACCGAAATCCGTGTCAAGATGATCCGTTACCTAGAAGAGGAAGTCCCGGCTGGCGAGGATTAGATCCACCTATTTTTTATCTCTTCTCTCTCTCTTTAATCATGTCCACTTATGCTTTGTAAATACCCAATACGACCCACTTGCTTTACCTATCTATTGATGTATTCATCTTGCCTATGATTATCTCACTGACACCGCTCTTGATTAATGGTAAATTAACAGGGAACACATCGTGAGTGAAGACTATACATATTGCAGAACCGATACCATTCTGCTCTCTTTATTACGTCTGCTCATTCATCATGGACACCTGTTTGCCCAGCGTTTTGTGTGCATATCGCAATTGGCTCTGTAGCAGTTCACTGCCGTGATAGATGGCCTCCTCAATCCGGTAGGTCTCCACCTCTCTTGATGGTGATATATGGATAATCTTGCGGCCAGACTTGGTCAGCACGAGCTTTGTGTGATTAAAGAAGTTGAACTAGATATCGAGATTAGACAGGAGTTGAAGAGACAGTAGTCGTGGTCGATATTTACCTGCATGGTACAGTTGGAGAGTCGAAACACGACGGCTTGTTCTGTTGCGACATATTTGGACACATAGGGAATGGAGTATGTGTTTATGTGAAGTTGGGCTGCTGCCTCGGGTATCATCTCTCCAAGCCCCATGAGTTTCTCCTCCATGTAGCTCTTGTAACTCGCCATCAACCGGACCTTCTTTTCAATGTCCTTTGGTATATAGTCGATGTGGTAGACCGTGGCCATGCTCGGCGAACCGTGGTTGCCATGCACGATATAATTAAAGGATCTAAGGTTGAGAAAATGATGAATAACACGTATAAAGGAAAACAAAATTACATACTTGTCATCGTTGGTCGTCAGACTCGTGGCATCATTGAACAATGCACCCCGTGCACCATTGATCAGACTGTATCCTAGACCATATTTCGGCAGTTCGACCCACTTGTCCATAAACATCGTATCGGTCGACCAGATGAAGCTGGATGACGATCGCCCCGGATCCTGTGTTATCTTTTTCAACGCGGTGTCCAAGGTGAGATACATGCGTTCGACGATGGACCCTCGAGTGGTAACTGGAGCAGTCTGCAGGGGTGATGAAGCCGTGGAGGTGGTGGCGGCGGGTGATTTGGTCGGCGATCTTTTGGGAGATTCCGCCACGTCGCGTCGTTTGCGTGCGGTTCTCTCCGTAGGTGGGCTTCTATGGCTTGCATGAGATATATTCGGCGTAAAGAGACAGACATACCTTTTTCCTAGCGATTGGGATGGTTGCCTCTTATTTGACATGGGGAATTCAGCACGTGGGTCAGGTATGCTTTCTGTAGGGGAAAAAAAAGGTAAATCCATTGTTACTTGCTTCCCACACTTCCCACACTTACGAGACATGAGCCGCAGTGGACCCTCGGGCTTGCGATCAACATAACTTGTATGTACGTCAATGGCACGCCGTAAAGCGTCGCCTGCACTGCCAGGCGAAGCCATAATGCGCTGTGGTGATTTCTTGGGAAACATCTCTTCTTCTGTCGGTGTATATTTTCTGGCAGAGACGGGTATATTCTCAGGCAGGCGACCTTCCTGGAAGAATGGATGCTGAAGAATTTCAGGTACGGACAGGCGTTGTGCTACAGAAGTAGTAGTGGTTAGTCCGTTATACAATCAAATTACGTATCAACTTACATGGGTCGTTGACTAGTAGTTTGCTGATCAGGTCTTTGGCAGCGTCTGATATGGGGACATCCGCGTTCGAGGGAAAGGTATAAGTTGGTAGGGACGAGTTCTCGCGAATTTTTCTGAAGAGAGGTTGATGTTCATTCATATGTGTATGAATCAAGCTTACTTGTAGATTTGCTTGACGTCGCTTTGTTGAAACGGGTGCTTGCCCACAAGGAGCGTGAACCTATCCGAAATTGAGTTGATGAACTGATGGTGGCGAAAAGAGCATACTTACATGACAACACCGATGGACCATAGATCGACCTTGTGATCATGACCTTTCTTGGGAAATAGAATCTCGGGCGCGATATAGTTGGGTGTGCCGCAAACGGTTCTAGGGTAGGGTTAGGCGAGGCAATCAGAGAATAGATGAATGCACCATACTTTTTACGATCTTGGGAGGAGAGTAAAAGAGCAGCGAGGCCAAAATCGCCGAGCTTGGGATCCATGTTCTTGTCAAGGAAGATGTTGCTCAGCTTGATATCACGATGGATGACGCGATTGTCATGCATGTAGCGACACGCTTCCAAGAGCTGGACAAGAAAGTAACGGGTTTCTTCTTCGGTGATACGCACCCGGCGCTTGATCATGTCCGCGAGTGTCTATGGTACCAGGCTCAGCATTAACCTGCATAGATAACATGCGATGTTCTGATTACCTTGTTCTCGCAGAGCTCGACAATGAGATAGACGTTCTTGGAGTCCTCAAAGCATCCGTAGAAGCGTACGATGGTGCGATGCTTCATAGAGCGATGGATATTTATCTCGGCGAACAGCTTTTGCTTGTTTTGGGGTTCGCGCAGGGTCGACTTTGAAATGACTTTGGCCGCGTAGAAACGCCCTTGGGTGTTGCTCACCTTGTAGCACCGTGCAAACCCACCCTCGCCTAGAAAGCTTCGTTTTGTGTACTCTTCCAGCGTCGTCGGCTCCACCAGCACGGACGGCACCTCGGCATCCGTCACAACCCCGTGGCGGTGGCTCCGTCGATGCGGTTGCTGGACGTTCCTGGAATCCGTCAACGGTCGTCGGAAGGGATCGAATGCAGGAGGTAAGTTACGCTGGTTTGATTTGGTGGCGGGAGCTTTTGTACTGGATGAAGGCTTGGACTGCGACGGTACAGCGACGTTCAGATCAAGAAGGACGGGATTGTCAGGTTTGGCACCACGTCGCGTGGCCGTCACGAGCTTTCGTTGGGTACCGCTGGGCTGCGCAGGTCCAGACGTATAATGGGGCTTCATTATACTAGATTGAGGGCCGATCTGCTCGAGGGTGCACGCGTCTAAGCGGATAGTATGTATCTCCTGCGCAAGAACAATCTTCCAGGCACACCACGCATTTGAGGCACTCACAATTTTTTGGAGTCCCGATCACGTCGCGCCCAGTCATTCCCAAACAATGAATGCTCTTTGATAACGATATATGGCATCCATTGTACTACTAGCCAATAGGACGCGTGGATGGATCGTTTCTTTCTACCCCGTGTAAAGGGATCCAATGATAGCTGTCTGGAAGCAGAAGGGAGCATCTTACTCTTCAGCCCTCGACACGCAACAGGCACTGTAATTGTGTGTCATATGAATCATAATGGTCGCATCGAAAATATGATATCGTAAGTGTAGTATATAAATAGCCATATGTTAGCTGTGGCATTGTACAATGTATATAAACATGTTAGCACTGTCTAACGATCCAGAAGTAAGGCACTATGCATCTCTGACTGAGATGCAAATAGAAGAACGAAAAAGTCAATTCACCGAACAGACGTTTGTTTTGAGGACAGCAAGTAAACCTTCGTTTCATTGTATCGAAAACTTTTTCTGTATGTCATTGTGTGCGTTTGCCCTATGTCTGGAGTATCTGTCCTACCCTCACACGATATGCAGGAAAGACCTCAGTAGGGGTAGCCTTTTACCGACATTTAATGCGATTACGCTTTCTCTCCTTTCTTTGCTCATCATGTGCGTGTGTGCGCCTGTTATATTTGTATGCGACGCACGATTGATGGCAATATGCAAGGCGTGCATATGCATATGACAGGAAACGAGCTAGACTGCGTTATTGGATGGATTCCTGTATCGTGTGCTTCCGTTCGCCTTCTAGATTTAACGTTGAAATCATGTCGAAGGAAGATGTTTCAGCAACAGTGGTGATAAACAGGCATGCCGGGTACCCGTGTCTACTAGTGCTCCATATCTAATTATGAGAAGTTCAAGGCGAATAAGGTCAAACTTAGCTCGGTGCATTGGTCGACCGGCCGTTTTGGCAGCTAAAATCACGTCGTCTTTTTTTTTAAGCGAGTGTCTGATGTGAGAACGGCGTATAGCCACCCCGTGTCACCAACAAACAAATTTTTTGATTTTTCTGTCTGACATGAGCCTTCGTATTTCGGACCCTACCCGACCAAGTAAGCTCTGAAGATACACACACTAAATGCTATAGTTGTCATATGTTTACTGGCCCCGTCAGACCCATGTGGGTGCCATGCTCGTATAATAACACACATCATTGTTGTCGATCTTTGTGTAGCATGTCTGTCATGTGGGAGGCCTCTTCCCTGTCTTGTTGCTGAACCGGTAATCAGGAATTCGAACTTGTCTTTTTTTGGATAGGATATGTAGAAAAGGTGATGATGGTCTGTTTTACTCAGAAAATTTGATTCAAACTTACAGAGAAAAAGAAATGTGTAGCAAAGGCATAAGGGAAAAGAAGAGTTAGGGTAGGTAAGAGGGCATGAAACAGGAATGGTAACATGAGAAAGGATGTGTTTAGAGGAATCTTATGTGAGTGAGGAAGCGAGTGTGAGAGAGACGAAAAATAAGGGAAAAGTAGGTTAGGAACGATGCAGCCAAAAGATAATGAGATGTGAGGATGAGTAGATCATGCGACGAGTTCTTGATGCCAACTCGGATCCCTGAGCCAACTAGTTGCCTGGGCAGCGGTATAGTCCCGGAAACCAAGGGCCCGCAGGACCTGTGCGTCATCATAAACATCGACATGGGCACTTTCGATGACGGCCTCGCGTGCATCCTGCGAAGTCTGTACATGAAAAGAAGAATGGCACCCGGCCACAAAGAAAGGCATATCGACCCGTTCCTCTGGTTTAGCATGCATACCCTGGCTTTGATTCCGAGAGATCAAGGCATGGATCTGCAACAGGCGTTCGAGCTTGCCGTTCGCTATCTGTCGCAGCCGGTCAACCGAGGTTGTCAGCTCCGCATGACGCTGCTCCTCGGCCTTGATCTGCTCTTGGATGGGCGATGTCTCGAGCCCCACCCACTGAATCTGCTTCTTGCTGTTCTTGGCAATGATACCCATCGCCATCAGCACGTTCAGTGCGTCGTAAACACGCCGTCGAATGTTCTTTTGGTCGGCCTGCAGCAGGACATAGATGAATAAGGTTGTCAGGTATGTTCTATTTATTCTTCTTACATTGCTGTCTGTTCCCAGCACATTGCCATCTCGCACATGCAGTGCAAGCTGCTCAGCAACCTGAATATATGAGGTTAAATATGAGGGTTCGGTGTTTCTAGCCTCCAAAAAGTCTGACGTACCTCATTATAAGTTGTGAGGCCGTGCTGCTCAACCTTGTCGGCGACGAGTTTACTAAAATGACGCAAGCCTTTGGATGTGCGACCAGTCTTATCATGGGACATTTGGCGTCTACGCTTCTTTTGCACACCAGAAAAGTTGGTGGAGGGTCGACCACGTTTCTGAGGAGATGCAGCAGCGCGGTTGCACAAGGTCGGGACGGCGTTCCGGACCTCATCCATGTCATTCAGGAGAGAGGCGATTGAGCCCTTGCGACTCTCCGAGTGCTGTGTAGAGGGAGAGCCGCAAACGGAAGACGACGGCGACGAAGAGCAATAAGGTGGCGAAGGGAGGGGTGGCATGACATCCTGAATGGGAGGAAGGTGCTGTGCCTTTTGGCTGTGGTGGGGATCGATTGGTCGAAGGGCAAGTGGCCATAGGCAGTCGTCGTTATGATCGAGATTGCTTGTTGGAGTTTCCACTTGTGGGTAAAAGGGGGGCATCATCATCAATGAGTCGTAAGTGGGGCGTTCGGCCCAGAGCATGGGGATGGGTCGGCGGAAACTAGTGGTGGAGGATTCCATGATGCGTAGGGACTGGTATGGGGTAAATGAAATGAAATAACGAGAGTGTGGTGTTTTGAAGAGTGAAGAGGGAAGAAAGAAAGTTGGAAAGTAAACATCTGTCTCTTTCGTGCGTCAAAAAGCCATCTTGGGCTTTGCCTGTCTTTTTTTTTTGCGGACTTTAACAACCTCGCTTGGGCCACCGAGCTTGTCTGGTCGCGCTTCAATCCCGGGCGCATCATTTGCACTCACACTCACAACCACCCCTATTCCCCTCATCCCCCCTTCTCATGTATCAGTGCACGCCACATACAGACACGCACTCTGTAATGAATCTAACCGGTTTATTTCGTTATATGAAGGCGGTCTGACTTCTATAACTGCTCTTTTGACACTTTTTTTTGGCGCCTTGTGGCGATCACGATGATAGAAAAGGGGTAGACGAAAATAAGAAAAATATGGTTAGGCAATAACATCAATAGATGCCGCGGGGACTCTTCCCCTTTATTTTCTGTGGCTATCGCTCTTTCTTTTTTATTTTTACTCTGAATTCTCTTTAGTGGAATCATTGGACAACGCAGCCGTGCACGGCCAAGGCTTTGCCTTATGTGCATACCTGTAGTCAGTTGCCTCTCGTCCGTCGTCTCGATAGAGCGCAGCCTCATCCCTTCTTCCCACACGACAGCTAAGAGATTTTTGACGGTCTTGTTTACGTCGCAGAGGTCTATATGCAAATCCGATCATTCGGAATTAGCTGTCATCTTTTCAAGCCCGATGACGAACACATTGAGCCATGAGCAGGTAGAAAGAAGTCTATCAAAGTAAAACGCTGCAGAAAAACAATTGCTGACAGATATGAACCCATTTTCATCACGAGAAGTAACAGTAATGGTGGGCTGAAAGGGGTTGCTGTCGCCACTGTTGTTTTACGGCTTTGTATACTTTACACAATTGGAACCCAAAGCGGAAAGAAGATAGTGTTCTAACATGACTACAGTATTTCATAGATTGACACACTCTAATTTGGCCTCTGTCGGGCTCTGACATTGACACGTGTGATTCTAACTGCAACCCCTTGCTCGTATCTACATGCACATACAGCACATATAACAGCATCCACAGACCCTCCCTTTGCATGTGGGGGTGGGGATGATACAATATGGATTGGGAACAAGACACGCAGAAGCAGCGTGCGGATCTTCATGCATGCTCCATTTTGCCGCCGTCACGTTTCTTCAAGATTGGCATGCGAGCAGAGTGTACTTGGCAAACACAGAAACATACGCGCCCATAAAATCGTATGACAGGCATAGCTAGACCCCAATACCTTATATGTATCCAAAATGTGGAAAAATGCATGCAATGCGGCGATGAAATGGTGCCCCATATGTCGCTCTGGTAAACTCAGCATACATACAGAAGAGAGGCACTTTTAAAAATGCTTTTATAGAAGAAAAGTGCTGTACTCAATCTTTACTCATACACACATAGCTGAAGTCCACAGCTTCATGTATTTTACTGTACGATAGCCATTTACGACGGCTTTCATTGCTGGAGGAGTTACGGTGCATACTCCTCGGCAGCAGCCGAGCGCGTTAAAATATAATGCCCGTCCCTGAAAATTTATAGAAGTAATTAGCCTGGAGTTGCACGTTGTATGTTGTGCAAGTATGCGCCTATACGTATCAAGTCAAATGGCGCTAGCGCACACGCGCGCAGCCGGGATCGCCGCTATACTTGTTGACGTGGCAGATTGGTATTACGGCTCTCATGAATGGCAAGACTTCCATTCTTTTTTCCTTGCTAGCACTCTGTGATTGTTTATATGCTGTAGCATATGCAAGAATGGGCGCAATGCCTATTTTAGCTTGATATGAATCGAGTAAAGAGAAGTAGCGAGACACAAGGTTTTTTTTTTATTTTTGCGCGCGCCCTCCTGCATATTTGATCGATTATGCCAGCAATATCGCGTCGGCCGGGCACCCTAAAGCGGAATGGGGACCATACGTCTCACTGTTTCATGAAGTAAACAATCGACTCAGTCTTTTGAGAGTGGAGAGAGCTGACCTCTTCGGCTCTTCAGAATAAAAGGAATCTCAATAATAATGTCGCCTTCTGTTTCCATAGGAAACTTCGTTGGACACGCCGACGCACCGAACCAAACATTAAAGCAACTTTGACAAGTTTATTTGACTAACTCAAAAAACGTTTTTCTTTTCTGAAAGAAATAACATATATACGACGAATAGCATCATACAGACAACGAAGTTTTGACTTTCGCCGCTCGACTTCTCACCCTTACCTCAAGCCATAATCCTTCTTCTTCCTTTCACGAGAAAAATATGTTTAGGTTACATTTTCAATTATTAGAAGGGCCTGACATAGATATGTGCCCAGTACAGAGAGGAAAATCAGAAGTATTAAGGTGTGTAGGTAAGTTAACGAGAGCAAAAACCGGACGGGAGAGAGAGAGAAAAAAAAACAAGAAAGGGAGCAAGGTATTTGCGTGTGGTAGAAAAAACGTGTATGTGAGTGTATTTAGCGACGACCGAGGATGAAGACACCCAGGATCACGACACCTAAAAAGGTGATAGCAGCCGGAAGTACCAAATCAGCCGATATCGACAAGCCAAACTCACGTTTCTTCCGTCTCGACCGCTCGTCATCATCATCATCTTCTTCTTCTTTGGGCGGACCATTATCACTTGCATTAATGCTATGTGTATTCCTGACGACAAGCTTGACACGGTCAAGGCGCAACTTTTGTGCAACTTCGACCGCATCCATGAGGTCGGCGCCGCACGTCATTTCCACCTCGTCATCTTCATCGTCCTTGTACGAGATACCGAGCCAATCGTCTGAAAGGCCGACTTTCCTGCAAATGATGTCACGCAGGGCTGCATAATTGTGATAGTCACAACGGAACCGGTGGGTCTTCTCGGAATATGTAAACTTGAAGGAGAAGGAGGTGACGATGCCAGATGAGATGGAGGATTGGGCGTCGTCAGTGGTCGTGCTGCTGCCGCTTGAGTGGTTAAGTAGTGTGCTCTCATCGGTGGGCTGGGGTGTGATAGGCGAGCGCTGCTTGATTATGTGTGGTTCAGAGACAACCGAATCAGACTCGGTGCCCCCATCGTTGGCTGTCGCGATGCTGTTCCAAAACTTGCTGCCACCACCTGCCTCGCTATTACTCCCATCAATGCCATTGATCTTTGGAAAAGATATTAGCCAATGAGGACGATCAAAATTACACCAGTACGTACTTGTTCCAGAGTGGCATAGGTTAGTCTCAACACATCCACAAGGCCAGTAATATTGCGCTGCTCATCCAACACCGGTAAGTTGAGATAATGACCATCTACAAAGTGTCTTCCAATGAGTGTCCACATAAATGTCATGACGGTAGCCTACCATGCATCTTTTTGAGGGCTTCAAGAATACTCGTCGAAGGCGTAGCCGTATCAGGATGTGGCGTCATGACGCGCACCACCGAGCAAGTCTCGGGTGCCAGACCCGCGGCAATCACACGAAGCACAATATCCTTCGACTACAATATAGCATTATGCCAGGACAGCAAAGTATCAGCATGTATACACAAGAGCCTTCCCATCCGTCTTTACCGTGAATATGCCCACCAAGTCATGCCGGTCCATGACTAATACTGCCGTAGTGTGGTACTCTTTCATCAGCTTGGAGATTTCACGTACGCTCGTCTTGACCGAAACCTGGACAGGATGCTCCGCCGTGTCGAGTACGGTTGTGAGATCGGGACAAGACATCTTTTCTCGCAAGGCTTCCATGTATTGGACGAATGGGCCCGAGTTGTTATGTGTCCACTCGCGTTCGACGCCCTCGAGCGCATCATACAGCTTGCGGGAAGAACCGTACGCGCGTTCCATCTTGTTTAGAGCCTCATACAGGCACTTTGTGATATCCAAAAGGCCAAAGATATTGCCTTCCTCGTTATACACTGGCTGTACATGTGAAAAATGAATGAGAACGTATCTCCACCCGTGCCTTTGATTATTATTACCAAATGTCGAAAACCCCGAGAGACCATTAAATTCAGAGCGTCTTGTGCAGACGTATCAGCTGTGACACACATGGGCCCGCGCGTCATGATGGCTGAGACGGCTGTTGTCCTGGGGTAAATGTATGAGCACGATGTCTCCTTAATCTATATATGATTACCTTGCATCCAAATGACTCGCCACGACTCGGTACGCCAGGTCCTTAGCCTATCATTGATGAAAATATGCATGAGGGGTCTGTGTGCAAAAATAAAATAAAATAAAAGACAATGGTAATGATGGATAGAATATGTGTATGTTTGTATGCATGTCGTATGTATATGTTTCATACCGTGAATATACCGCTCAAGTGCTCATCGTCATCGACAACCAAGACACAGTCACTTCGCTTGGCAGCCATCATTTGGGCAGCTTCAATGACCATGATACCTTCTCGCATCGTAAGCGCCTGGGCTGGCCGCAGGGCAGATACAGTGCCGGCTGTCTTTCGTGTACTATGACGCATACGAGCGGTGCTCGGCCGTTTCTTGAGCAGTTCGTGCTCGATCTTTTTGCGAATAGCCTTTACAAGTAGAGACAGTCAGGGATACTTCTGAATACAAGTTGGGGGTTTGCAGGGTATTTTTTTTTCTTTCTGAATTTTGGTGTATACCTCGTCTTTCTTGGACTGGCGCTGTCTGCTAGAAGCTTCGATGTCGCAGCTGAGTGTGGTGGTCGCACTTGCGGACTGGGTCATTATTCTGGAGCCGCCGATGTGGCCACCCGACGAGCGCTTGGCTGACATGAGCAAAGTGACTCAACTGACTGAGACTGAGGGGAGCGGAGGGGGAAAGGGGAAAAAAGAAAACAAAAGAGAGAGAGAGAAAAAGGGAGAATTGAGAGAGCTCTGATGACGAAGGAGTGTTTATCCTGCGAGACGACGGTCTATGCAGACGGGATGCACATCCCTTCGTCTTTGCCACGTCGTCCTGCTTGTCTGTATGGACCCAATTTTTTTTTTATTTTATTTTTGTTGTTGTTCCTGGCCGCAACTATGACTACAAAACGTTGAGTGGGTAAAAATGTTCCGTGGTGACCCGAAAAAACACAAACTCCGCAAAATAATACAAACTGACTCAAACACCGGGTTCACTTCACACTCTTTCCCAAAAGTTTCCTTTTGTTTTAATAAGCATCATGTACGGAGTCAAGGGTACTTCGGCATTTCTCAACTCTGTCGCACGTCAGAGCGGCTTGACCAAACAGCTTGCCGCGGCGCACGGCACTCCCAAATCGTCGGCGTTCCTCGGCCAGCTGTCGACCCGCAATGTCTCTGCTGGAAAGTTGTCCTACACCACCAGCCGTGCTTCTGCCCAGCTTAACAAGACAACACAGCAGCAGCAGCAGCAACAGGACGAGAAGAGTAGCCATTCAGGCCGCCCTTTCCTGCGCACGACCAACTGGCAGCAGGTAGCCAAGCTGAGCAAAATCTCCCAGGCTCGATTCAAGCACACTTCCGCAGTGCAGCAGGAACAGCAGCAAATGATCGGGTCGACCGAAGAAGCGATTGGTCAGATCAACAACCGGATCATGGAAGCTTCGCGTGTGAGTGACTACACGCAGGTCATTACCGAGTTTGTTGCCGGTCGTCAGGCAGGCACGCCCATGTCTCAAAAGACATACGAGGCTGTGGTCGAGGCGTACCACTCGATGCGGTCCAGCAACCAGCCCATGGCTCCCATGCTGACCGTGTACGATGATATGATTGCCAATGACATCCACCCGACCTCGCGCACCTACGCCATGCTCCTTCGCTCGCTGTGCAGCCGCGAGAACGAGGTCAACCGAAATGCGAACGTCCTGCGCCGCCGCATTGAGCGCAAGGGCGAGAAGAACCAGCCCACTGAGATGCACGTCCTTCAGGAGCTTGAGTCAGAGAACAACATGCAGGCCGCGATGGCGCTCTTTGACCGGGCTGTCAAGGACAAGCGCACGGACGAGTTCGACCTGGACCTCTACAATAAGCTACTCCGCATGATGTCGTTGAATGGCAACACTCGCGACGGTCTCTACATCTACGAGCAACTCGAGCAAGCCAAGAACGTATCGCCTAACCACGTCACCTTCGCCATGCTCATTACCTTGTTTGGCTCGGCCGGCGATTTCAAGGCTGCGCACGAGTGCTTTAAAGAGTACAAGGCTGTCAAGAACCGCATGAAGATGACGGACGATGGCTACGTCTACAACGCCCTCGTCATGGCCCACACCAACGCCGGCGATATCCCTGGCGCTCTGGACATCCTCGAGACGGTCATGGTCCAGGACAAGGTCGACCGCACCATCAGCGCCTATAACCGTGTCCTCAACAAGGCCTCCATCCTCGGCCAGGTTGAGACGGTCGAGTCCGTTGCGGCCCGTCTCAAGACTGACCCGACCCTGCCCAAGCCCGACGTCTTCACCCACGGCATCCTTCTCTCGCTCTACAGCAAGTTGGACAACATGGACAAGGCATACGAGGCTTTCAACAGCATGGTTCATTTCGACATGTCCAAGCAGGGTGGCTACATCATGGACTTCTTCGCGCTGTGCCGCCGCAAGGGCGATATGGAGCGTGCACGCGAGGTGCTGGCCATCATGGAGTCCAAGGGCATGTGGGTCGACATGTCCCTCAAGATGGAGTTTGGCAAGGCCGAGCCTAGCCATAGCAATGCCATCGCAAGCGTCAGTGACCTCAAGGCCGCAACCGAGGCTGGCGAGGTCCCGCCTCCGAGCGCAGTCGCTAACTTGCTTGCCCAGACCTCTCGCAGTGGCGACACCATCGTGGCTGAACAGATCTACGAGCTTGTCAAGAACCCGTTCGAACAGCTTCAAGAAGGCAAGGACAAGGCGTTCCATATGCTGTACAACCGGATGCTGAGCGCCTATGCCCGCCAGAACAACCATGACAAGACCATGGAGTTCTACAACCTTCTGCGCGCGCGTAACCTCTACCCGGACGGCGATTCGTACGGTGCTCTGCTGGTGTGCATGGCTACCAAGGATGACGCAACGCTTGCGCTCAAGTACTATGACGAGGCCAAGGCCAACCACGTACCGATGACGCTCTACTTCTACAACGTTGTGCTCTCCAAGCTCGCCCAGTGCCGCAAGGTCGATCAGGTCCTGGAGGTCTTTGATACGATGCGCGAGACGATCCAACCCAACTCGATTACGTATGCTGCGGTGATCTCGGCCTGCATCCGCACGAGTGCCGAGCAAAAAGCAGAGGCATTCTTCCGCGAGATGGTCCACCAGCCGCGCTACCAGCCCCGCATCGGTGTCTACAACAGCATGATCCAGTATTATGTCCAGCAGAAGCCTAACCGCGACAAGGCGCTCGAGTACTATCATCTCTCGCAGAAGCACAACCTCCGCCCTTCGGCTCATACCTACAAGCTTCTCATGGAGGCCTATGCCAACATCCCGCCCTACGACATGGTCACTGCCCATAGCCTGCTCGGCGAAATGGCCAAGCGCCACAATATGACCCCGACCGCGGCCCACTACGCGACATTGATCGAGTCCTATGGCTGCCTCCACCGTGATGTGTCCTCTGCCACGGCGGTCTACAACGAGATGGTCAAGGCTGGCGTGTCTCCCGATGCGAAGGTGTACCAGGCCCTGATCAACTCATACATCGAGAACGGAGACGTCCACCGCGCCGAGGAGCTCTATGACTCTATGCTCACCTCGGGCGCCCGTTCGTCGCCCTACATTGAGAACCTGTTCATCCAGGGCTATGCGGCCCAGGGCAATCTGACCAAGGCCGAGGAAGCCTATGCGCGCACCCAGGATACCAATGAAACCGGCCAATCGGTGGTGCGCGAGCCGAGCACCTACGCGGCTATGGTCAAGGCCTACCTCGCCAACAATCAGACCGACAAGGCTACTCAGGTGCTCCAGAGCATGCGCGCGCGCGAATACCCGGCCAAGATCCTTGCTAGCGTCGAGGACATTTTCAACGAAACTCATTCCGAAACCCATTCATCAGCATCCGTGTAGATAGATATATACATTACAATTTCTTATTCTCATTCTTTTGCTTTTTCTCCCTCCCCCTTTTCTTTTCTCTTCCTTCTGTATGTAATTTCATGATTTTTTCGTAATAAGGAGATTTTGCTCAAATTGCCGACCGAGTGCAGTGACTTTGGCGCCCATGGCGGGTCGAGCGGAGAGGGATTTCGAGCGTGGTTTGGTAGTTGAGGACGTGAGCGGTAGCGTCGCGGATGAGACGGGGACAGGGCGCGAGTCGTCCGTGGAAGACGCGGAGGACGCCGAAGGCGTGTGTCGGTGGTGTAGGCGGGTCGGTTTGGCGGGTGGTATTTTGATGGTGGATAGGAGGTCGGTATCGGAGCGGGTCTTGCCCTGGTGGGTCGGCCGCATGTGTGCTGGTTTGGCAGGCACGGCCGGAGGGGAAGGTCGCGCTGAGGACTGGTTGCTTCTGCTTTTTCCGCTTAGAGGTTGGGCGTCGTTGACAAGCGTGTGGAACAGACTTCGGCTAATGCCCAGAGTAGGGATAAAAACAACGGCGAGATTGGACAGCGACATCTTGTTGGTGTCTGCGCGATCGGCAACATGTTTCAGATGCTGGCAAAGTGCACTTAATACGCATTGATTATGCAGTGGTAACTGCGAGAGTAAACCAGACGCCGTCAGATCGGGTTGTGTTGTGTCGATGTCGCCCGGGACAAGAGGATGAGGTACTACTCCATGTGTATCAGACTTTTTCCCTCTGTTTTTTTCTCCCTATATATATACATTGCAACCAAATTGACTTACATTCACGAAGATATGTTTTGAGCAGTGTACTCACGACATGCGTGTCGGCCTCCACGGTGTGCAAGTCAACGTCCGCGCCTGTATATGAAAGCATGAATGAGCGTCCCTTGTGACAGATTGCATGGCATACCTGAATTAAAAAGCGCCCGTAGTTTGTTGACCGCTGTCATGCTGCCTGAGACTCTGGAGTATCATAAGCTACCCGTGCTTTCGAGTGTTGAACGCGAGACATACCTGTATATACCCACTTCATCCAGTCCTAGAAAAGAATGACGTTTAACCCACTGATACCCGGTGACACCCGCGGGTATCTTAACTGTCACCAAATCTCTTACCATATTCCTCTAAATAATCAATGCAGCGTGAAAAGACGGCGGGCAGCATGGTATTATCTTTACACGTCCATTCGACAGCCTGGTCCAAGGGCATGCCAAAGACACCGGCCGGCTTGGGTCGTGTAGGAAGCGGCGGTGGTGCTCCGATTTCTTGGTACACCCATGAGCATAACATTGTTTTCTCAGGTGAAGCGCTTACCGCGTTCCTTTTTCCATCGGTCGACCGCTTCCTTGCCCTTGCGAGACCATTCTAAGCCGGTCTCACGGGCCAGGTTGCCGTACTGTTGTCCGCGCGAGCGCCATTCCGGCAACTTTTCTTGCAGAGTGGCATTCAACTCTACCTTTTTGGCCTCGACCCGCGTACGCATTGTGTCTGCGAATCGAGCAAACTGGTTCCGGTCTTGTTTATCGTCCCAAGACGTTGTGGACGACGACGAGGAGCCGAGCGAAAGGGTGTCGGAAAATGAAGGCGAGGAGGCCATGAGCCGATGATTGGTGTGAGCATCGGACGACCTGTGCCGTCGATGGCGAATCACATCGTTTCCTTCGCCTCCTTCTCCTCCTGATGTAGTCAAGGAGACACGGCGATAGGTGTCGTCGTCATCCGACATGTATGTATGTATTGAATAAGTAAATAGGTAAGTATAGTATGAAAAAGTGGAGAGCTATCGTGCCGATAGTTGTTGCTCTCTCACTGGAGCGGGGATGGTCTATTCGGTTTGCTTATTGCGCGAAGATTTTATCTTGCCTTTCTTTTTCTTCCTGGACTTGTTTTTTCTTTTTTCTTTTTTTTTTCGAAGCTCCCAGCAAACGAGCTTTCCGTCCTTGAAACCCTATTCCATGCTTGTTTCCATCCTTGCTATCTCCATAGCGATGCAATGCCTATCTTTGGTTTCATTTTGCCCTTCCATAACAGCACCAATCATAAAGAACCACTGCGTATCTCGATCCATTCAACAGGGCTGACATGGTTTCATTTCATGCCAGCCTCATGACTGGCCAACGCTACGTCCATATGTCATCCAGCTCGCCGAACTATCGTACCCCTTGATCGATTGCCTTTCGTATTCCTATCTGTGCGCCGCATCACGGTACTAAGCATTGGTGCTGTACGACCATCGTTAATGCATCTACACATGGGAGGATTTCGATTTCCTACACACACAACTGATATGGCCAAATTATCCACCTAATTTGCCTATGGCTGCAAAGGTGATCCGTTCAGTTGGAGGAAAATTCTGGCGCTTTTAGCTTTATTATTAGTATCGGTAGGCCCAGTAAGATGCGTTTGCTACGAAACTTTCGTGCTTTTCTCTTGCCATCTAAAAAGAGAAAGAACGATTCAGATACTCAGACGTCAACATTCTATCAAACATACCTCGTCCTGAATCAGCTTATGCACCTGACAGAGGTAATCCACGTAGCTCAGGTCGTTCAGGGTCTCGTCTTCCAACAGGACGCGCACGAGTTCATGTTCTGAATCAAGGCCTTGTCTGAGAATACAGAGGGCGCGTTGATCCAGCTCAGTAGCCTGATGCAATTGCTGCGATAGCTGGGTCGCGAGCGATGGCAGTACACTCTGTTGTACGGGATGAGTATGTCAAGAAGCGCTAGTTTCTTCAAAACTTACCATACGGACATCCACCTTGGACAGTTCAGACACTCCAAAAAGGGCTTGTAGAAGCTCAGCAGCCACGTTGGCACCAATCCAAATGTAGGTGGTGTCGATGCCCTCTTTAAAAGCCAAGTTAAGCAGGGTTATGAGCTTATACCTTATTCTTACCAATGAGATAGACACCGTGCGACTGAAAACGGAAATAAGAGAGTCTTTCCATGGGCAAGCCTACTTGCCCTTCCTTGCCCTTTTGAAAGCAGTGAGTTCGACGTTGTACATGAGATGTTCCCTTATGTTTATCTTTTACCATTTCATGGACGCGGATCATCCGAGGGTACAGCCAGCGAATGACGCGGGCCGTCGGCGCGGCTTTGAATTTGCGCATGGTACAGACGCGTACGTCACTGTTGAGCGTAGCATCTATGATTTCTGTCAACCTTCCGACCTTGACCTACTTCCGCGTGTTTACCTTTGCGCAGTGCTGCCGATTTTCGAAGACCCAGGGTATAGACGGGCAGCACCTTGAAAGATTCGGGTAGGATAAGCTGGCCAGCTGCTGCGTTGGCCGCACAAAATTTGCGATAGGCTGACAGGATGTGCACGCAGATTCGATCCACCTCGGCTAGTTGTTCATCACCTGACCGCTTTGCCATCTGCGATATAGCTGATTGAAAGACTATGAGACACACTTATACCACGGTGCGTCAGTGCACTTACTTTGCTTGACGATTAAGTTCATGGCGCTATCCACGTCCGCTTGGCGGAAAAGTGTGTTGGTGTTTGATGTTACAGGCATACGGATATTATGGATGCGCACCCGACGTTGGCCCGTCGAGGTCGTGTACAGGAGTGCGCACTGGGCGAAACCCTCATTCTCCAGTTTGCTGTCGTGCTTGAGCTTAAATGCAACCGTCGTGTCGGCATGCACGCCGGCGAGCTCGACGTCAGTACTGTTGTTCATGTAAAAGTTACCAAATTGGTCATCGACCGAGACGCCTAATACCATGTCAGTAAAACCATGGCTTGTTTCTTTTCCGTATTTACCATTTGAGCACCGAAGCCGTAAGGCGGCGTTGTATCCTTGTTCACAGGTGAAGCTCTTTTTAAGTGCGTGGCACAAGGCCGGTCCATGCTTGGACGGCTGGAAACCGGGATAGTAATATGTCTCACCGCCCGTGAGGGCCGATAAAAGACCTAATCGGAATTAGGGATGTCATAACTACTATGTTTCTTGCAACCTAGGAATTTCCTTACCCAATGTACTGGCATCCACGTAGTCATTGGCCGGGGGGAAGAGCCAAACATCGACGCATACGCCCTCTTGGACGCATTCTTTGCCCATGGCGGCATAGAGGGAATCTTGAGGGGCAAACAGCTGCTTTTCCTTGTCTGTGTTGTACAGCTTGGGATCCTCACGGTGCTTCAGCGCGCCCGGTCCAGCCGTAGGAAGCACACTCTGGAACACATGGACCTTGCCGCCCGTTGCTTTCTATTTTTTGGTTAAAAATTGTTTCCCATCAGCCCGTGGTCACTTACCAAAGACAAAAGCGCACCCTTGACAGCCGATCCAAAGGCAGCGGTAGGACTGGGGTTATCTCCAAACATGCGGGGAAGGTTTGTCAAGAGTTCCTGGATTACTTTTCTGAACCTTTATGAAAAAATGACTCTTGTAGCTCAATCGGTGACACTTACTTGGATGATTGGGGATCTACGTAGAGTGCATCCTCTGCCAGTGGCAAGAACGCGTCATTAACATCGGGCACCACAAGCATCTGCGGACGCTCGAATTCAGGCTAGCTCATGATTGTCTGTATGAGCCCGTCATTGTCCCTTGTCCATACACATTCCTTACCGAGAGATTGTAAAAGTGGAGGGAGGTATCAAATGTCATGATGGCTACCCGAGTGCCTGGGGCGAGCTCCTCAAAAAGGATCGTGTTCAAATCAGCGCATACAGCTGCGAGTATGCCACTCTGAACGGCAGAACGAGACACATCAATGGCGAGTATCATGCGCAGCGGGCTGGGTTTGCGTGTCCAGTAGATCTCGGGTACGTCGAATTCCACCGAACCATACTGCAGCTCGGGACGCTGTTCTAAATCCATGCGGCGGCCGGTCATGTCTAGATGACAAAAGTAGTCCATCGGCACTGGATACCATTCTATGAGCACATTGTCCGTTTTCTCAGGGTGCTCGCGTACCATCATTAATGAATTCACAGAGATTGCACTTAAATTTGCGACCGCCGTCTGTAAATTGACACCAAGGATTGATGTAGCCCTTGCAGCGTGTACAGCGAACAGGGCCTTCTTCGCCTGTTTTAGCGACAGGAACGGGTGCATCGAGCGGGTGAAGTGGGGCGAGGGGCTGGGTGAGGATACCAAACGGAAGATAGGTATCTTTCACCAGGTCGTAAGATTCGGGCAGCTCCCTGAGGGTGCTGCGAAGGAAGCGAGGATTGCTGTTACCCTGATCGAGCGTGCGCACGTCCGTGGTGGGGCGGGGCATCGGGACCGTCTCAGAGCAAGTGCCATAAAAGGCGTCTGGGGCCAGGTGAATAGCCTCATCCTCGGCCTGCACCGCCACCGGTGACGGGATCTGGTTCGGATCGATCTTTGCCTTGGCAGGTTTGACGGGAGGCGCGAGCATGGATGGATGCGATGGTGCTGTCATAGGAGATGGACCCTGCTGCTGGGCTTGTTGGTGAACCTGGTGCGGCGGCAGTTGCTGTGGCAGCTGCTGTGGCTGTGGCTGTGGGTGCGGTTGCTGTTGTTGATATTGCTGCATAGGCCTGGGTTGAGGTGGCTGGTGCGGTGAGGTGATACCTTGCACAGCGGGTGATGTAGCATAGACGCGTCTGGAACGACCTGGAGGCTACAACATAGTAAGGATCTGCGTATCAGTTTCGTCCACTGACTCACTGGAGCAGCACGGTGCTGAATAGAGGCAGTACTCATAGTCTGTGCGAGACTATCGACCGAGTTGGTCTGCTCGAGCGGTGGTCTCGGCTGTTGCTGCTGCATAGGCTGGGGCTGGGGTTGCATGGGTTGCTGAGGGTGGATGGGCCTAGGACCGGGTACGAAGCCTAGAGGAAAGGTTCATGAGGCGAGTGAGAGTCAACGCGTCGATGATAAATACCAGGTGCAGCCGGGCCAGGCTGCGTCTGTGCCGTTGCCTGTGCTTGTGCTTGTGTTTGTGTTTGTGCTTGTTGGAATGGAGGCCGAGGTACGACCGGAGCCGAGTAAGCAGGCCGCATGGGGTCCATGCGCGGACGGGGAGCCTGAGCCTGGCTCGCATGGATGGCAGAAGAATGAGGCTGCAAAGGATTATCTGGACGAGCAAGACCAGGCCTTGGTGTGTAAGGCACGCCGTGTTGAGCCTGTGGCTGCGATTGCACAACAGGTCGTGATTGCATCCCTTTCCACTACGTATGTTGGCACTTGCACCTGGGAAAGTAAAAAGTGCCTGCTTCGTTCCACCTGGATTTTTTTATATCCTCCTTCACTCCGTTCGTAATCAGAGCATGAATCGAATACTGACATTGCCACAGATATCATACGTGGATCCCCTACGCTACAACCCGGCTCAATAGGCTTTAACCACCAGAAAGACAAGTATACGAAACTGTAAGGAGGTAATCGCGTCGCGTGTCGTTTTAATACAGACAGTATGTTACCATGGTGTATTTAATCAGTTTTATGTACAATTGTAGGCATGCTACAGTGCTCCACTGCTACGGTCAACGCGTGGCGTCTGTGCCGAGGTAGTACGGAGAGTGGAGCCATTCTCCCCGAAAAGACTTTCGACTCTTCCTGCATAGGCAGAACGGGAGCGGAAGTGGTGCACTTGCTCCACCTGCCGTATCGCCGCCGCTGCCGTTTGCGGATGGTGGACGTTCACATCATAGTAATTGAAATTGAGACTGAATACGAGATCCACTTCCTCCAGTGATTTTCCCTAGTATCGTTATCATAGTCATCAAATCGAGTGAGTCAAATCAATGTAGGCACGTCGTGTCCTTCGTATTACCATGGTTTCAGGGAAGTATCGATAGACAATTAAAGGTATCACAGCACAGAGAATAGAATATACAAGAAATGTGCGCCACTCAATGTTGGCGTACATGATAGGCGTGATTTCCGTGACGCCATAGTTGAATCTGCACAGAAATCGTCAGCTCAGGCATAGATGCGCGGTCACCTTTGCCAAATTCAAACTTACAGCCAGTTTGCAGCGGTCGTGATGCCCAGCGCCTGTGCTCGCACCTCTACACCACAACTCCCGCCATAAGCCTTCCATCGCGTGAGATATATTGGTAGACATACCTTGAGAATAAAGCTCTGCGGGATATATCCAGCCGACTGACCATGGATTAAATAAGTAGATGAGCATAGCCAGTTAAACTTGTTTCTCGTCAAGTAATTCTTACTCGGGCCCCATGAGCACGCATAGCTCGCAATAAATAGGTACATCATGACGATAAAAGCGATGGTTGCGCTGCTCTCGTCGATTCCCGTTAATGTGGTGATATGATGCTCCTCCACGGGAGTAATTTCGGGTGTTTTGTTTATCTCGCTCGATAATCCCGTCAGAGCACTCAATACAGTCATTAGTATAGTGCAGATACAACAGACAATGCTGCCAGCGATCAGCGTTGGTCGGCGCCCGACGTGGTCGATCTACAAGACAGACAGTTGATTATGTATACCCTGCGCCACCTGTTTCCCTTACAAAAAAAATGGGGGGCACTGTAAACACCAGATTCACTACACCACTGATACCATTCGCTATAAAGTATGCACTGCTGAGTAGACGGTATCGAGCTATACAATTGCTTACCGAAAAGCGATGTGTACCGGCCCTGG
The DNA here is from genome assembly GCA_023630325.1 of Syncephalastrum sp. PYS2702. Classification (NCBI taxonomy): domain Eukaryota; kingdom Fungi; phylum Mucoromycota; class Mucoromycetes; order Mucorales; family Syncephalastraceae; genus Syncephalastrum; species Syncephalastrum sp. PYS2702. The sequence goes on along the minus strand of JAMAMT010000023.1, from coordinate 46,001 downwards.
ATACCGGCTGCTCGAAATATCTGAGGTGCATAGAGACTATAACACACCTTCTATGAGATGCTTTCTGATAGAGCCCAAAAGCACTTACAACAAGGCGTTGGCTCCCGTTAGCTGCTGAAAGATTTGAACTGCCATGCCTAGCAGCAGACGTTTCCGGTTGTTCTCCGTGCCCCGCTGGAATAGCCTCCAATAGCGTCTTGCATCGAGATTTTGTTCAAAAGATATACTTTGCTTAATTTCAACAAACTCCATCAGCACATCTGGATGATATATGGTTCCATCGCCGCGAATCTGCGAAAGCACTTGAAGAGCCTCCTTGTCCTTGTGCCTAAAGATGAGGTATCGTGGGCTAATTTGCCGTTAACCTATGTTTGAAAACTAGATAATCGTGTACCTTTGAGGAAGCCATAACGTGCCGATTAGATAGACAAAGGCGGGAATCAACGGGATACCGAATGGAAGCCTTGTAGAACAATATGTATAAGAAACTCAACTAGGCCCCCTTTGTCATGACTACTGCTTCTATTACCTCCATGAAGAAGAGTTGGGTATACTCATGGTACCAAAGTTAATCCAATTTGCGACGCATATACCCAATGTGATAGCGAATTGTTGAATGGAAATTAAACGGCCACGATAATTCTTGGGCGCTATTTCTGATTGATCTACGGGTAAACATCAATATTCTGTCATAATGCAACTAGACACTGCGCAGTCTCGTTAAGCTTCGATACGCTTTGATAAATGTCTCTCTTTACGATTTGCATTATGATGCCTTGTGCCACTTACATAAAGGGACAACCATGGATAGGAACCTTTATGTAGGAAAAACTCAATATCTTCCGAGTCAGCAATTTTGAACATACCCTATGCTTATACCCGTAATGGCGCGTCCAGCATACACGTGGGAAATGGCACTGGCGCCCGTTTGTAGAATAGTTCCAACGACAAAAATCAGCGTACCAAGGGCCATGAGACCACGACGTCCGGCGACATCAGCGAGAGGTCCTGACGCAAGAGCACCACAAAATGCGCCGGCCATGAGGGTGCTGACGAGTGAACCCGCATCTTTGCTTGACCCAATCTCTTTTTGGAAATCCGGCATCGTAACGGCTCCTGTCAAGACACTGAATTCGTATCTACGTGATTCATAGGTCGGATGAGCGTTGCCAATCCAAAACCGGACCAATTCAATACAAGTTCCATTTACCCAAACTACATTGAAAATAATACGCCTTGGAGTGAGCCTTCTTCCATAATATTCGCCTTATCTTTTCAGGAATATTTTTCATACCAAAAAGCCGCCGATGGCCATGAAGCTAGATTGACATAGAGTTTTGCATGATGGTTACACAATTTCAACAACATAAAGTGGTAGCATGACATACCTGCAGATGACATAAATTTTTGTCTTGGTGGTCAAAAATGGGAGAAACGTGAAACGTGAGCGAAGCGTACGGCTGCTGCCGCTAAGGGACTCCCTGGCGAGGGCCAAGTGGGGGAGAGAACCTTGACGACTACTGGTAGACAATGTTGTTGAGGTTCAGGGTCGAAATGGTTTAATGGGAATCGTCAAAGTGGTCGTTGAACGACATGCAAATTCGGAAAAGAAAGAACAAATGATGATTTGTTCCCAAGTTTATAATGTAGCTCGTGTGAGAAAACAAAATAAAAAGAGTTCCAAATTCGTGGCCATCCCCACATTTTGGAAATCTCCGTCACGATTTCATCCTTTCGGCTGTACATAAGCATTTTCTCCTCTGCTTTTCCTCCATTCGAGAAAGGTTCCATGGAAACACGCAAAGCATGTCATGCATGTCCGTGCATGACATAATGTTTCATTACCTTAACTACTTTGTTTCAAATAATATCCCGATAATATGATTCTGGCATTGCACATAGGATATGCATGAAAGCTGCCTCCGCGCTTTAGGGATCGCTGAGCCATGCAGTCTTATTTACCAATTAGCTCTACTGTTCAATCAAGGAAGCTAATAGGCTCTCCAGGATGCATAATCAAGAGAGTTGGCCATTAAAACCGAACGTTGCTAGCTTTTTTACTTTATTTATAAATCCACAGATGTTATTAGAGCCTTTTGATGGATAATGATGAAAGCAGGTCATGTCAGCCCAGTACTTAGGATAAGAAGATGGGTTACATTGTTGCAGATCAAGACCCTTCTCTTCCTAACTCTGCTCAGACAATGGAAGCCAGACGAACCTACGGTTTTCATAGAGTTCCATACAAATATATTGATTGTGTATCTATTCAATACCCTACTCTCTTTTTTTTTTTTTTTTTTTTTTTTGAGGATGGCTTGGTGCGATTATTTTATTAGGTCGTAGACAACGCTAGACTGTGAGGGATCCCTGGATGGTCCGCACAAACATACTATTTTGTCAGAAGTAATCTGCATCACTGTATTACAAGATACTGTATACAGTATGAGAAAAGCTAGTCATCTCTCATGAGAGTGAGCCTACAAACGAAAAGACACATGCATCGACGGTGGTAATGTATACATTGTACAATAAGTACTTACTGGTCCTATAAATTAAAATCGACGCGGTTACTGTGGCCCGTGCCCCTGTGAGTGTGGGCGGAGCGGCAGTCAAACATGGAAAAGAAAATATTAGTGTGCCTTGCTGTCAACATACTTCACGTTTCTGTACAGTCCATGGCCATGGCACACGCACTCAAGGTACACAGATACAGATGTACTCTTTAATAAAACATGGGCACGACATGAATCGGTCTGAATCTCACGCGTGTGGTTTAGCGGGGCTTCACAAGTCAAGTCAAGTCTCAAGTAGTCTTCTCGGGTATTCAACCGACGGGCATTCCCCACCTTGGCAATTACCTCGGTGCCCTGAGCAACTGGGTCAGCCTCCAAAAGTCAGAGGGCACGAAGTTCTATAGCATCGTCGATCTTCATGCCATTACTATGCCTCAGGATCCAGCCGAATTACGCCGGGCCAAGGTCGACATGGCGGTTGGGTTGCTTGGCTGCGGTATCGACCCTGAAAAGAGTGTCCTTTTCGAGCAGAGCCGGGTCCGCGCGCACGCCGAGCTGGCCTGGGTGTTTAATACGATTACGCCGGTGGGCTGGCTCGGCCGCATGACGCAGTGGAAGAGCAAAATGGATAAGGTGCATGGCAAGGTTCAGTCCCACGCTGAAATCCTCGCCGACGAGTCTCTCACAACAGGTCTTAAAATGGGTTTGTTCGATTACCCCGTCCTGCAAGCTGCCGACATCCTTCTCTACAAGTAATCCATAGCTCATCGAGAAGAAGAAGAGAGCATTTTATATATCTTCATCTGTAGGGCAACCCATGTACCTGTGGGTCAAGACCAATTACAGCACCTGGAGTTGACACGCGACATTGCCAAGCTCTTTAATAAGACCTTCAAGACGTCTTTCTTCCCGCCGCCCAACGCCATTATCCGTACGTAACGACTTTGCTACTCCACTCTGGCTGACTCAATTCTGGACGTAGCACCCGCCACCAAACGTGTCATGTCCCTCCGCGACCCAACCTCAAAGATGTCCAAGTCAGACGTGTCCGATATGTCCCGCATCAATCTCACCGATACCCCAGAGACCATTCGGGCCAAAATTCGCCGCGCCCAGACAGATTCCATCCAAGGAGTCTCTTACGACGTCGCATCCCGTCCAGGCGTATCCAACCTCGTCAGTATTTACAGCGCTGTGCGCGATATCGAGATTGAGGACGCCGTTCGTGATTTTGAAGGCATTACGAGCACCAAGGACTTCAAAGATCGAGTGGCCGACGCTGTCATTGACCGCATACAGCCCATCCAGTCTCAGGTGGCTAAGCTTCAAGCCGACATTGGGTATGTACATCAAGTGCTGGATCAGGGCGCACGCAAAGCTCAGGAGGTCGCCGACGCCAACATGGAGCACGTGTACAAAACGGTTGGTCTGCGGTAATTTGTGTAGAATAGAAAAAATAGCCATGCATATATAAGATGAAATAGATAGATGTTAGACTAGTCAAGGGTGGTTTATTCTGAGTACTTGTCGCTCAAAAAGTCACTATTCTCCGTGCCTGCGGCTAAAGCCGAGGCCGCTATTGCTCGCACAGGGCGCCAGGTTGCACCCATATAACCAACGCATCCCACAGGGCATGCACCAGAATCCATTTTATGAATCAATGTCTCAATAACTATCCGGTGTGAACATTTACTCTGATGGCGGCGCCGGACGGGGAACACAAGAAAAGCATGTAAGTCTAAAAGTTTAGCTAATATCTGTGCGTATTGAGCATGATAGTAACTCGGGTGAAGCTACGTTTGCGGCATGAATGTTGTATAAGCTTGAATAGAGAATTAAATTAAGCACGCAAAAATCACAAAGGTTCCAACATGTGGAAGGCAAGGATCGTAAAAATGTTATCTGACTGCTTGCTGTACGGTCCAACTTCCCTGCTCCTCAAGCCGGAATGACAGAGCAAAACATCCGAAACATAGACATCTATGAGCGTGTATCTGTTCTTATATATATATATATATACATAAGTGTAGTTGTTCTGTCCACAGGAGGTATCCGTCACTATTTTGTGGGAAACCTATGTCATCGTCCAATGAAAAAAAAATTGCGGTCTTTTTTTATTATAAAGAGGTATTTTATCTGCAGCTCAAATAATAAAAAGCTTGCGAGACGCATGGTGGAAAGTTGTGGGGATGTGGGTTAATTTTTGCTTTAACAGTAACATAAAAAATAAGATGTGTCTGAACGAGACCCGCTTCCCAGCACACGCACAACGTGATTATGTGAGGGTGTGTGAATTTACAGACGAAAAAGGAATAAGTAAAAAGAAAGAGAAACTCAATGTATGTACAGTAGATACTCCTCAGTAGAGTAGGCTTATGCAGGCCAAGGCGCCGTAATACAACCATGTCGCCACTTGCGGTCGATGTGCTGTGCTCGTCAGAGGCGCTGCGATACGGTCCTGGAAGACTGGTCCGATCCACCACTTGGTGGGGTGGGTACGGTCATAGTTGGCGTCGGCGAAGCCGATATGCCACCGCTCGGCGTCCGGGTCGGGCTTATCTTTTGCGGACGGTAACCAATGGCCGCCTGTGTGCGGGCACGCCTTGCCATGGCAAGGTTCGAAAAAGGGGTCGGTCAATTCATCCACGGTCAGGCCAGTCTCGTTGCTAATCCAGGGCAGCACATTCGATAGGTTACAGAAACTTTCAATGACGGAAGGCTGCGCCGTATTGCTTTCAAAAGGTGCTGGGCATGTTGCGCGCTGTTCGTTGACGTCATGGACACCAAATATGCGAGCAAGCAGTCCGAGCACGCGCGGTACGTAGGTTGCCGTATTGTTGTTGTACATCACTTCATGAACAACGAGCGGACTACCTATGGAATACAATAAGAAAACCGGTCTCCAATTTTCCCTGTCCGCTTACCTGAGTCACCATGGCAAGCAAGTGACTCGTCGTGCGAGGCGACAGCCTCGACCATGTTGGACGTTCCGGGTGAGAACTGTGTCACGGCCAGCGTAGTTCGCTGAAGCAAGTCTGCCTCAGGCTTGTCAATACCGGTGTATCCAAACCCCATCAGGGAGCCTAGTCACAAGAATGATACCATCGTCAGCGTCGTCTATCCCTACACCCTTTTTCAAGGGGGGTATGTAGGTCGTTTACCTCGCGTGTATTGAGGCAGGGTCTTATTGGCAGGCCACAGTGCCACGCGATGCAGATGCTTGGAAGGCTCTATAGGGTAAGCGAGCTTGACAATCGCCATATCAAAATGCATATCCACATCGCCCTGTTCGTTGATGACGTAGGAAGGATGGGTGAGCCAGTCCTCGACGGGATTGTAGGCATGTTTTGCGCGCTCGGCAGCCTTGTAGCCGACAAAGAAAGGGCTGCTCTTGCCTGCCGGTGGCGTGGCATCTGCGACACAGTGCGCCGCGGTCAGGATCGTAGCCGGATTGTAAGTCAAGAGGATACCACCGCATACATGGGGGTTGCCCAGCATCACGTAAAAGGGATACCATGACGCATCAGTGATGGTGGATCCGTTCTGGATGGCTGTAACCGTCATCATGAAGAGGAGGAGTAGAGTCCATGATCGTAATACGAAAGTGATCATGCTTGTGCTTTCCTGTATGAAAAATATATATGTATATGGAAACTCGGGAAAAGATAGAGAGAGAGAGAGAGAGACAGACGGACAGACAAACAGAGAAGAGAGAGGAAGGGCGACGAAGAGATGCAGAGTTGAAGAGGAGGAAGAGAGTCGTGTTTGGAGGCAACGGTAGGACTGACGATATAAAATAACGTTACATTCTTTGGTCACTTTATGTATTCCCCTTGGCCCTGGATTTGATACATATATGAATGTTGTACCTCTTTGATGCATTGTTTTTCGAATTTTTTTTAATTTTATTTATTGTGTTGTTACGTTGTATTAATAGGACACCTTATGCATAACGATTAAAAGTGCCCATGGTGAGATAGTTGCCTTTGATATCCTTTTTGGCGTAAATGCTCTTAATCGCACTCGAGGCTTCCTTCTTGTTTTTCTCTTTCTCTGCCAATTCCTGCGAAACCTTGCCCATGACAGCCGCCGCAGTTGAGTTCATCGCCATTTTCTTTGGCGCTGGCAATCCTTTTTGCACTGGTGATGACAGTGACTCGTCCATGTCGCGCTTGCGCTTCTTCTCGGTCGGGACGCCTGCTTCTTTGGCAGCAGCTTTCTTGGCTTTCCGTTCTGCCTTGGCTTTGGCTTTCTTTTCTTTCAGAATGGCCTTCATGCGGTCGAGCTCTTCTTTTTGTGGGTTGATGACGATCATATTATCTTGCTTGAAAGGCTTGCCGCACGAGACACACTCCTGGGTCTTGATCTCCTTGAGCGACTGCTCAGCAAAGGCACATCCGCAGGTGTCGAGGTATACAAAGCGATGTTTGCCGTTCATTTCTTTCATCGAGACAGGACAAATGAATCGGCTTTGGACGTCCTTGTCGAGGTGGCCCATGGTAGCTGAATCTTGAGCATTCTTAACTTCGTCGTAAGCGGGATTGGGGGTGAGGTTGAGTTTGACGGTGTCTTTCGGAGAGGTGATGTGAGAGCAGATCCTGTCGCCATCGCCATAGGCCTTCTTGTCTAGAATGTATTCAAGGATGGCGTCCTGATTGTAGAGTTTGCCCAGGCCACAGGCTACGATCGGAGGTTGTAAGGGTTGCTGATAAATAATGTGTGAGTAAAAGCCAGAATGCATAAAAGAAGTTGAATGTTGTTACCTTTGAAAGAGCACAATAGAACCAAGCGGCTATCCGCTCCAGATCAGGGTTGATCTTGACTTCCTTTTGCTTCTCTTTAACGAGTTCGATGCGTCGAGGGATGGATCCACCGTCATTACCCATTGTTGCTGATGTGTGTATTAGAAGTCTAGAAGTGGAAGAGATCCCAAAAGCGGAAAAGCAGCAAATTATGTACGGCTTACCATTTTAGCCGCAGCGCTGCGCCTGGGCGCTCGCACAGCAGAAACTGAAACAATTAGTGAAAAGGCATGAATAGGATGCTATCCATCATGCCACGTACCTGAACATAAAGAACACACCGCCTCTACTCTTTTCATACGCAAGTCTGTCGAGATCGGGCTCTGGATTGCCCATCGACAGTTCCCAGGATTGTCATCCATGGTCATCATCGATCGTCTACTTCTTTGGCACTGACTACTATGCAACGCCGTCTGTTCGCGCCCAGGGCAACCACGAAGTGATAGAAGAGAGCTAGAATATTGCCTTTATTTCAATAGATAGAAGAGAAGTAGTTCTGTATGCTAGTTGTAACTAGAGCGTCGAAAACCCCACCCCCCATGTGTTCAAAATCCAAACGCCGAATATGGCTTCTTTTTCTTCCCTCTGGCAACTTACTTCCTCAACGTTCTTTCTCTTCCGGACAGCTTCTTCTTCCTCTTTTATATCATTTACTTTTTTAGTCTTCTTGCCTGGTCACTTTTCCACTTTCTACTCTCTCCACCCCCCAGCTTTATCCTGTCTAGCCATGTCACGGCATCGAGCCAACAGTGAGACAGTCTCGTTCGGGTAACGTTTCTTCCGAGTGTTCCTTTTCCTTTACGAGTGTGTGTGTGTGTGTGTGCGTGCGGGGGAAGGGAAAGCAAGACTGCCGAAGAGTAGAAGGAAGAAACAAAAGCGATCGTACTTTGATTAAGAAGCTAATGACCTCTGATGCAGTAACAGCAGCAACAACAATGCTTCGCCTCTCGCCATCGGTGATTGCTTTCTGCGTTACACGATCCCGCCAAGATCAATCCAGACTCGATTCCTCGGATGCGCATCTCTAGGCCTTGCAGCCTCGCAGTCGATGCGCATGTCCTTTTACGAGATTGCAGAGTGCGACAAGTCGACTGAGTGCGCCGACGCGCTCTTGTCCTTGTCCGAGGGTCACGAGAACGAAGATACCTCACTTCTGCCGCCTAAAAAGCGAAGTTGCTGCTTCTACAGACGGAGGCAACTGCCTTCTACTATTTCTGATGTTGTCTTTTGTCAAGAGTCGAGTTCTACTGCACCTTGTCTTCTTGATACAGTTGAGTACTTTTTATTTCCCCGAGATGCCGTCGTAGAAGCCGTCTCGCCTGTTGAGGTATTGAAAAAATAGGGGGGTGTTGTCGATGTTTAATGATAACGACTCTCATCATTATCACCTACTTGTCCTGTCGTTAGGTGATCTGTTCTTTCCATCCACCTGCTCCGCAAGCTCAGGATGGCCGTAAACGACGGTTGACCCATCCAATTGCGGACCAGTCGTTAAATGATTGCCATGTCACTCTGACAGGCGTATCGAGTGACCTGTATCTCGCAATCAAGCACGCCGCTTCCACCTTTGAGGCCATGTGTGAAAAGATGTACTGCCTGGTATGTTCCATGCTTTTACGATAGACCATGTTTATCGAACTTGGCATGTACACCATATACAGATGCAGCATCATGAAGAACGCATTGCCTATGAAAAAGCCGAAATTTTTCTAAAGGAAGAGGACGAATCAATGCAGCTGACTAATAAACCCGAACAACACCAAGACCACACCGAAATTACCACCACAACCACTACCACGATCGAACAATGGTCCTCTTTAACTACCACTACCACTACCACTATGTCCACCACCGAGTGCACCACTAGCGATCCCCCTTCCAAGAATGCACAAGGTACAACGTTTCTCTGATGCTGATTGGCTCTGTTTGCCGCTGGTCGCCCCCTTTTTTTCAAGTTCTCTATGCGACTCACACACATACAAACCCTACAGTGGTCAAAACGGAAACCAAGGCAACTTCAGGGACGAAACAATGCCACTATTGCGGCTCCAAATCCACGCCAATGTGGCGTCGTGGACCGAAGGGTGCCGGCACCTTGTGTAACGCTTGCGGTGTCAAGTGGAAGAATGGTAAAATCCTCTGCAAGGATACGACTACTACAGCCCATCTTGTGGTACGGGATCAGAAAAAGAAGAAGCCCCGGAAAAAGAAGGCTTCTCCCAAACGCGACGTACGCCGCAACAGCAGTCATCACAATCGTAGCACGGCTGCTGGCAGCGGTGGAACGTCCGATTCGTGCAGCCCGATTGAATCACCACATTCGTCACCACTCACGCTTGGTAAAGCAAGCTTTGGTTTGTTGGCTGCCACGACAGGTACAGCCGTTGAAGATATGGATTTGATGACCATAGATGCTGTCGAAGCTGCTGCTGTTTTGACCCTGCTCAAACAGAGTTGAATGCATAGGCGCCTCTCTTCTATTCCCCTTTCATCTCTCTTTCTCTTTCTTTCTCTCTCTCTCTTTCGCTCCGCTTTTCCATTCACTTCCTTTTACTAACCCCTTCGTCCTTCTTTTCCCATTCTATCTTTCTGTTTCCTTATTAGCGATGAGTCGTCTTATCCTTCTTCATCTCTCTTTTCTCTGACCTTCTTTGTAAATAGCATCCTTGTCTTGCCCTTCTATTTGATACGCCCGTATTCTCCTTCTATAACCAACATGGCAGAATAAATAGCTTATCTTTTTCTCTGTCTTTGAACCGGATAGTGTGAATATAAGAATGTACTTGATATGCTGTCCGGCTCTCAGCCGATTGGCCTGCGCGGCCTCACCCGTGATACAGTAATAACTGCCAAATGGCGTTAGTGTCTTGGTGATGCATAATGCGAAACGCACGACCATCTATGTTGTCATCGCTTGACAGTTGCAGTTACTTTACTGGGCATACAAGAAGCCACCATATACCGGAAGGAGCAGGTCATATAACTTCATCAGATACATAATCTTTGATCTTTACTGGGTGCACATTCACCTGCATATGCAATGTAGTATTAACCTAACGCCTTAGGACCCATGGAGATCGAATGAGACAGCACCGTGTGCTCTTTACTGATAAGTGTGGGGGAGTCATATGTATTCAACTTGTTACCCCTTGTTCTACAGCTGGCAGGTGGGCGAGCCATATTTAGCGACTTGCGGGACAGTTACGCCAAACAGAAGGTTCCAAAGTACGTGATTTCAGATACGAGGCATGAATCCGCACGTGCATCATCCTGCTAGTTGACATTTGACAGCAAACATATAATTACCCGAATGAATATCACATCTTTTGCTTTAACGGGTAATTAGGATATGTTGTACAAGAGCATAGCAGACTCAAAGTCTTGTGCCATTGCGGCGATCCAGATCTTGTCATTTTGGCTCATTATGTAATGCAGCCCTTGTTGGTCAGCGAAGCTATGACTCAAAAGAACCATTATATAGCGAGATTAGCGAATTTAACTCATTTATATGAAGACTGTCCCTTCAGTCGCATAAAGATAGCAAAATATTGCTAACCAAATATCTTTATTGTCTGCTATCATTCTGGTTCATTGATACGAGATCCTGTCATTTTCTATCACATGTTTCGTACTGTGTTAAAGGAAAAACAGATGTACTATGAGATTTACACATCTGAAGCATTTCAACCAGATAGCTCAGTGCATAGACCTGGCTCGCTTTTTATGTTCGACATAGACGGTCGGGCTGACAACGACGGGTTCTTGTTCGACATTCATAGCACGGAGGCGGAGCACGGCTATACAGCAAAAATACAAGATAAGTATGAAGTCTCTCATAGGATCCATAATGCGTCCATACCTTTGTCCAAAGCAAGTTCAATTTTGCATCGCGTACGGATGAAAGAAAGCAGAGGCCACGTGGAGCGTTCGCCTTGAAGGATCCTATGTTAACATTTTCCTTCATGTCAGATAGAAAGAACTTCCTATTGTATCGCATACCAGTAAGCAAGAGCCGAGTGCGTTGGATTTGAGAAGAGAATTTTAAAGTCCTGAAGGGCAAATTCCAGTCATTTTGTTGTTATTCGTTGCGTTCTGCTTACCGAGACAGAAAGATCAGGAATGATGGTAACGTTACCCGTGATCTTCTCCTCAATGACAGGTCGAATAGCCCGTGGTAGCAAACGCACCTGATCCAACTACTTTCGAGATGAATGGCTGATCAACAGACTATCCCGCGCATTTACCTGATATAACCGGTGCTTAAATTCAGAAGCGATCAAAAACGCCAGCTTGTTCCACATGCTGTCATGCTGCAGGTTGTTGGCTTTGCTGATAAAAGGAATGGCATAAGCAACCGCCTGCGACACAATGAAGTGATTCACGTTGAAGAGCTCTGTCAGACGATGGAGAGGTTCTTCCCTAAGATGACTCTCAGTATAGCACTTTGTAAAAATCGCTCCCTCTTTTTCTATATACCCTTCGTTTGCAGTCGCATCATTAAAGTGGTTCCACTTGACCACGGAAGTATTCCACTTGAGGATGCGACCATTCTTGTCCTTGGCAAGCAAATCACCCCCACCAAACAGTCCCATGGATGCTGTCGAGCAACAGGCTGCGCTCCAGATGAGCTAGGAAAATAGCGGATCAATGCATGTCGTATGATAAATAGAAAGAAAAAAATACTGCTCACCACGTTCGGAGCCGTCAGATAGTTCAGAAGCTGTGGTACTTCCTGCGTTCGGCTCGAGGAAACACTGATGTTGAGTACTCGTTTCGTCCGGGTATAGGCTTCCTGTAGTAAGCTATGAGCTGGATCCGGTAGGAAGATGCTTCGTTACGTTACCTCAAAGGTGAGGTCGCCGACATTTTCACGCACACACTCTTGCAGGACTTTCATGTCCATCAGGTAGCCTAGTCTACTTCGTTAGCAGAAATGATAGAGCGAACGATGAGGAGTGAGTGTTGTTACCGTATTTTAAAAACCGTGTGATGCGCCGCTTGACATGTCTAGACCAAAGATATCAGCATCTGTAAGTGAATGAAGATGCACCAGGATTACCCTTTGTCGCTCTTGCGGGAGAACGCAGTGAGGTTGATACCATTGGGTTGAAGAATACCCTATCAGCAGAAATAATTAGACAAATTATCGCCCCACTCTCGTAAGGATTACGCTACAGGAAGCTCTTCATCCGTGTGGATGCATATCAAGGCAGCAATCAAAGCACCCACGGCAGTGCCACTGATGATGCGGGGCAAAAGTCCTTGCTCGTTTAACGCCTTGAGCACACCAAGATGATAAAGAGCTATTATTTGAGACGGTGAGTGACATTTCAATTGGGCTGCACTGTGTTACCCAAAGCGGTGCCGCCCTGAAGAACGAGAGCCGAGCATCCAAAACCCTGTCGTGTGTCGCTCAGAAACTTGAGCTTCGTCTGCTGCGGCAAGTCATCCGAGTTTTCAATATAGTCAATTTGAGCAACGACCTCCTCGAGATAGTCTTCAATCAGGGTTTTTGTCCTACGAGCCATGAGTATCCAATACTGTACAAAGATATTTCTCGGTGATTACCCCAGAAAGGAATGCAAGAACAGGCGTCTGTCGCAGATACCACCGAAATTGCGTAAAAGGCCGCCGCGCAACAGATACATCATTCCTTCAATATCGTTCGCTTGCCGTGCGCTCTCGAGATGCGCCAACTGCGACCGAATCAACTTGTAATCGTAAAATGGGGACACCGGGTCCTTTCGCCAAACATCATTGCCTTGAACACGCATTCAATACAATCGTGTCTAGAAATGAATTTCACTTACGCATGAACCTAACTCGCCCAAAACAACATTCAAAGAAAGTCAATACCGGAATGGGTATGGAAAAGCGGCTGCATTGCACGTACCGGTCGATGTCGAGCGCTCGAAGGCGCCAGTCATGGTAAGTTTTCGCGCCTGACATACTGACCAACAGCCTGTGCTCGGGGTGGTTTCTTTTGTATCGATGCCACACTTCCTATTGCACACATCAGGCACTCGTAAAGTATGGTTTTTTTTCTTTGCTTCTTTTACCATCACGGGTGTCAAAATATAATTGTCCAGCATGACAAAGAGACTGTAGACTAGGCAGAGTAAGGGGACGGCGATGTGCCGGATAGGATCCCGAGCGATCCGAACCGGGTCGTCTAACGACGGATCATGACCGTCTGGCATATGTGAAAAGGCGTGACTAGGAGAAAAGAAGGAGGAAAGGAAAAGGGGCTGTTGGACAACGTTGTGGAAGAAGTATGTGTGCTTTGTATAATATCAACGATTGACATGTGATCGTAACGCCATTGGAAACTTCATGCATTGACGAAACTCAGACATTTCATATGCCCGAATTGTAATAATAGCAATCATAGTAATACTGTAATAATGACAAGGACCGGGTCATCCTGGCCCTAGAATACACTGCCGCATTCTTCAACTGTGGATATATTCGCTCAATAGATCCATTTCGCGTGCGCCATACTCATTTGGAGCTTATTCGAAGTATGTACAAAATGAAACACACCGAGCCCTGGTCTTCGGGGGAGGAAAGAAGGGCGCATTTTCTAGCGACAAGACATTACGTTATGTTCACCGCAAAATGGCCTTACAGAAAGTGCGACTATCACCAACCAATGCACAAAATGATGGCGCTGCTTCCCAGAGGCGGCATGAAATTCGTAAACTATACTGGAATCCTTAACCCAGCATTAACCTCCATATGGAAACGCAGGACGACAAAAGATGTGCGTATAATTGGGTGTGTATATAGAGGTGAGGTCGTATGTATTGCGTCCACTGCGTACGGAATTGCGCAGCATGGAAGGTAGAGAGCGGAAGAGAAGATAATATGTATAGGTAAAAGAAGAAGGAGCAGCGGCGTAGTGAGTGTTATACATTATTGCCGCCAGCCCGCGTTGAGTTGCATCAAAGTCAAGACAGCATCCATGGGGAAGTCAACAGCCTGACCATTATGATTGCTTCCTTGTCCCTGTGGAGACGGTTGCTGCGGTTGGCCTTGTGATTCATTATCGGTCTTTGATTCATCATCAGGGCTCGCATCTTCTGCTTTGATGGAAGGCTCGAGTGAAGCGGTTTTGCCAATCGTACTGCTCAATAGCGCCGCTAACCGATCTTCAGGCCTTTCACCCGCATCCGTTTTAGGCTCTTCTGTCTTGAGTTTTGGATCGCTGCTGCTTTGAGCTTCAGATCCTCCCTGCCCTTGATGTGCTGATACTTGTGTTGCATTTTGCTGTTGCTGTTGCTGTTGCTGTTGTTCATGCTGTTGTTGCTGCTGCTGCTGCTGCTGCTGCTGCTGCTGCTGATGGATGTGCTGGAGAAATTCAATGAGCGGGCTCATAGCAGGCTGAGGTGGATCCTCCGAGGCATCAGTGGACTTGGTTCTCGGTTGGTTGAGAATCCCCAGACTCTGACACAAGACGGCCAGCTGACTGAGTTCAGGAGTGATCACCGGCTGCTGTAGGTTTCCAAAGTGGGACAGATTGGACGTGAAGCCAGAATTGCCCTGACCCACACTGATCGGGGTGGTTCGACTGCTGGCCGCGTTCGACACGGCTTGGTTTGACGGAGGCGACCCACAAATAACACCATCTACCGCGGTCTTGCGACGTTCCTTTTCCTTGCGCTTCGTTTTTCTTTTCATGAACTCTTCTTCCACCCATTGCCGCTTGGCCTCCGTGTCTTCCTTGCCATATAATTTGTGAGCCCGTTTGTTGACCCGGCATCGTAGGTCATTGTCTTTGTCTAAAATACAGGTCAAGCGGTGCCCTTGTAAAATGAACTCACAGACTCACTCCTCTCCTCGTTCAACGCACGCCACCGTTTTTTGCGTTCACGATTATCTGAACGGACCTAGTAGAAAAAGCGGGTAAGAAAGAGAGAAAGCGTCTCTTTTTTTGGTCTGGCTTACTTTTTGGTTAATTAATTCGCGCTTGAGCATTTCGGCTGTAAGCTGCCCAACCGACTGAGCTACCGAGGGCGAATGGTCGAGCATCATGCTTTCGTGTGAGGTCGGGACTGGGGTCGGGACAGCGACGTTGCCGGCAATGAGAGGAGACGAAGTGGCAGGACTGGACGAGGAAGGAAGGCCAGAACCGGAGATGGCTGCTGCTGCTGTCGCGGCTGTTGTCGCAGAAACGCCGCTGGTATCCAAGTGAGCGAACAGAGCATGGTGGTCCGCCGTCGTGGCTGCGTTTGGGTTGGATGTCGCTGTCGTTGCTGCCATTGCAGCCGCGGCAGCCTGCGCAAGTGCCTGGGCCTGGGCGGCGGTGACCTGCTGGAGCTGCTGCGCGGTTAACTGAATGTGGTTAAAGTCATTCTGCTGGTGGTGTTGGTGGTGGTGGTGGTGTTCCAGCAAAGGCGAAGACGAAATGGCTGTTGCCGTGCCGGTATTGGTATGTGTTGTCGCAGCGTTTGTATGAGCAGAGAAAGCTACTGCGTCTGTGTCTGTGTCTGTGTCAGCTTCTGGTGGTGTGTTATTCGTGGTAGCAGTCATGAGCTGTCCCGTCGCTTGCGACTGCTCTTGTGGCTGCTGTTCCTGCTCGTGGTCTTGAAGTGGCTGTCGTTGTTCTTTGCTCTCTTTATTCTCGGTTGGATCCATCACGGCCTGACTCAATCTTGTATGCTTGATCAGTCTCTCACTCTCTCTCTCACTCTCTCTTGCCAATCCGTGCTAATGGCTTACTCGATCCCTTCTCTGAATTGAGGTTATATGACAGAATAATAAAAAGCTTAAAGAAGAGACCCTCGGAGTTTGGAGTCGACGGACACAGCTGAGTACCTTCAACCGGGACGCCAAAGGAACGTGGGTTGTTCTAACATGGCGCGAAGTAGGAAGGAGAACAAAGCTAGTTGCTTGAATATATATATCCTTATGACCAACTGTAGGTATTGGTATAAAAGCAGATCAAGCTAGATTGCAATGACAAGGATGAACAGTCATATACAAAGTGCTTGCGAGCGCTTGTACAAGTCTAACAACACCGGACTAACTCTGCTTAGGACTATGCTTCGGTTGAAAGGGGCGACGAACGCAACAAAATACTTTTCGTGTTTATAATGGATAGCGAGGAAGGGGTGTCTCACCCTTCTTTGTTCGCCTGCTCTGTTCATCCAGGTCCTTGTTCAAATTTATTAGGGACGTCCAGTCTTTCCTGTTGTGTTCATCCACTCTGCGTCCCACGTTGTTGAAACCTTTCATAACCTGAAGCAACAAGGCTGGTGAACTGAAGTATGCCAAGTCAGTGTTAGAAGCAGTGATAGCAGCAGTAGCTGTCAGGACGCGTGTGAAGATAATGACACGCGCCTATGAGTTAACTGTGGTAACTTTGGCTTTGTACACTTGTACATACCCACGTCATACATAACCATCTCCGAATCCTGCAATATGCCTCCGAATACTTCCTCATCGTTCTCCTGTAACTTGCATCTCTTCGTGACTCTCTCACGCTGTGGAACCCCTGCGCCATCCACCAACCCCTTTGCCAACTGTGAAAAATGCGCGGTCCAAGGCTGAGCAGCTGATGAAACGTAGATAGTTTGTTCTATCTGCAGGCATTGGAATAAGCTTTTATTCAGACGCACACAGCACAAGAATGAAGGAAATTGAGACCTTCGCTTGGCTCTATCCTGGAAATGCATTTGCAAGAAAAACCACTAACCGTACCACATACCTATCTGTACTTTATATGCAGTTCCCCGGAAATGTTTAGCCGCATAATAAAATGTCCTTCACCTCCTTTTTCATCGTTGGCTTTTATTTGCAAGCGATTGGCATACACGGATAAAGACGACTTCAAGGTATCGGACCATGCTCATCTGAATGCCCATTGTTGTTGTCTCAAGTTAATCTCTCGACAGATTTGGGGGTCGGCTCCCTTGGCTCTGGAGTATTCAAGTGGATTGCTGCAGCGAAGCATGGAATATGTGCTTTTCCTCTTCAAAGGCGGCTCGTCGAGACAAGAGAAGCTGCCGACCTGTCTATCACACATGTCCCTGCTGCAGACGTGCTTTTGAATCGCTGAACCAGATAGTTTGGCGTGTCACCGACCATTTGGACAAGAACTCTTCGAACGAGGATACAACACTGGGGTGCGATACAGCTTGCACCATTGATCCGATTGACCTTGTAGTGACTCCTTTGCCGAAAGGTATTGTCACGCATACACCGACCTCCGCATCATCTTCACAAATGTCTGGCGAAATTGTAATTGTACCATTATTATTATCTGTAGCTTTTGTAACAATTGCAGAACGAAAAGCTATGGGATCTATGCTAACCAACAACGTCTCAGACATACGATGAGGCCGTCCTTCATTGCTGTCAACAAGAAAACGCTTGCGACGAGGAGAAGATGAAAACGCTGTATGTGGTGGATGCTCTCTCTTTACGAACAGTCTTCCTCATCGATTGACAAGGCACAGAACACAATGCCCTATCTCATGAGAACGTCATCAGCAAAATGACAGATACTTGAGAATTCATCAGACCGATCTTGCTCAGCAAACGGCGTTATGAGGACATAGCAGCCAAAAGCGCTCTTTGCACTCAATGCCAACCTCCCCCGGCCTGCGGTTTGGAAGACTTGCTCCTGTCGTCTCCGTACACGACGCTGCTATCCCAGCGAGACTACGTCGAAATCTCAGAAGAAGTTTGGCAGCTGTTGAATGCAGACTGGGAATTCTTCCCTCAGATCAGATATCTTTCAGTGATAGCTCTGGCAGGTTGTTATTCTCTTCAACACGTCAAATCGCCAAGCAGCCATGGTCAACACGGTCGAAGTGTATGGCAGAACAAGGTCCGCGGACGCCTTTTGTGAGCCCTTTGGGAAGCTTAAGGGCTCCATACAGCCAACATCCCAAGATATCATGGTATGTGGCCAACCCACCTTCAGGTTTTCTGCAGGGTCAAACTTGTTGTCAGTACAAAGGTTTCGATACATCTCGATGCGATAGAAGCCCCGTCCATCAGGGTGCGTCACAACGAACTTTAGGCTGCCCAATGCCAAGGACTCACTGGGTTGTAAAATCTGCCTGGATCGCAGCAAGTTCGATGAAGCAAACGCGATTCGCAACAATCCAAGTATTCGACGCCTATCAGATTCCATGATCGTCCATCATCGAGCTACACGCACAAAAAGTTCCACTTTTTTGCATAAAGATTCGAACACTCCCTTTGGCGGGCCTATTGTCGCCTGATCTTCGATCAAAAGCCGTTTGTCCCAGCCCAGGTTGTCTCCACAGCCCTATCGATGGTATATCCGCACCCGTAGGAGTCACCGGCATGACTCACTTCCTGAGTCTTGTCCTATCCGTCATACGCTCATCCATATTCTCATCTCCGCCACGCCCATGGCACACCACTGCCCTGCCCGTGTGACCATTATCTTCCCATAATAACTTCCGGTCTTAACTCGACCCATAAAAAAAGTGTATGTTGTTTCGACAATTTTTATTTTGGCAGCCGAGTAGCGGCGAAGTCCCTGAACATCTGCTATCAGCATTTGATTGCATGCATCTCATGCCGAGCCAACCGGCCCACTCACCCTGTCCCACCTGCACCGGCCATGCTCGCTATTTACCCTGTCCGACTTCATGCGTAGCTTGAACATCCACTCTCTTTCGAGTGATATTAAGTTCCGTCCTGAAGAGTGGTGACAGTGGTAGACTCTCACGTACAGCGGTCCGCCACACCATGGCAGTATGTTCTGGAAAAGCGAAGGCCGCCCTGACCGCCATCGACGAGCTTTGCAGCCCTGGAATTGATGCACTGCCCATACTTGGCAATGTCGCTCTCAACAGAGAACTTGAGGCGCTCGCAAACGAGCTGACACCGCTTCTTGTTGGCGCCCACGAGGGTGTCGCCAAGTAAACATTGCTGCTGATACGCTTTTCAGTATTTGCTCATGTTTGGATAACATGGAAACTGTTACCCTTTTACATGCATGGCAGCTTAAACGTACTCATATTAGTTACAAGTCCTGTTGGTCTTGGTCTTTGATTGACTACCTTGTGTATGGGTTAAGCACATTCATCGCACATTGAACGCACACTCATTCACGTTCCAACAGGTTGGTCTTTTTCAGTCTCAAGCTCACTTCCCCTCAGAAGTCCATCGTGTTGCGGGGTCTGCGGCACATGGCCTTGTGCTGCTCGATCTTTGTCGCACAGTCCGCCGTTCAATTTGTAAGTGTGGACGTTGTGATGACCGAGGGCGTGTCGCATGATGACATAACAGTGCCATTCAAAACCGACTGGGTGGTGCACCTTAATATTTCCTCAAATGGGCAGGTGCAGAATGCCGAAAAAGACGACCAGACGTCAAAAAGGCTTTTGTCTCACAAATTCCGTCAAAAACGCGTAAAATAATAATAATAAAAAAAAAGGATGCTCGTATCCTTTCTCCTGAGCACAGTGTCTGTCCGCAAACCAGTAAATTTGGCAGCCCTTCACTCTGTCTGTTCACAGTCGATACAAACCCGTTTATACAGCAGTATGGGAGGACCTGGTCGCGGTGCTTATTATAAAGCCAAATATGGAGGCAAGCGTGTCAACCGTACGCAAGCAGAACAGCACTATCGAAAAGCACCACCTACGCGACGGCGCCATAAAGGTAAGGTTTATTAGACCCGATTCCAGTTTTGCACCCATTGACATTTATTTTAGATCAGAGTGATCTTCAACAGTTCCTGAAAGCCATTGACCGGCGACCTTACGGCAACTACAAGGAAATTCAAGCCGGTAAGACTTCTTGTTACTGCCGGTGCCCTGTCCTTTGGACTCATATCAGGTCAAGATCGCTACGAGTTTCCTTTCTTTACCTTACGGTTCGACAAGATCCAATCCGATCCTTATGCGCAACCCAGTCGTCTCCGCGTCTTTATCAAAGACAAAGATGCTGGGTTCGATGACACATTCTACTCAACACCCCCTCGGTAAGTCATTCATTTATCATTTTGCGCTCTCAATATGAATAAAGGACTTATTCTTGGATAAGTCGCGTTGCCCTGCAGGATTTTCTGTCTCGTCGCCTTTTTCATCGGATTGCAGATGTAAACCGTTCGGTTCGCAGCGGCAAAGGGTTCCATGATGTCAAAGGTGGCAACTTTGAATGCGCTCAGCCTCAACAAAAGATCCTCAACAGAAATAGCGTCGTCGTCCAAGACGGTTACATCGAGGCACGCTTCCGCTTAAGCTTACCCGCCCGAGGTAGATTGAACAATCGACTGTGAGGCCGCTTCCTCTTACAATGCTTTATAAGGGAGAACCATCGTATCATCCAATGCCATGACCAGCCTCCACACCCATCTGCCTCTTTTGGTCGATAGCGCGCTGCGTCGAGCTAATTTTTCACAAAAGGATCTCGACGAGCTCGAAACACACTGCCTTGCAAACGAAGATCAAGACTGGCTCCGTGCGCAATTAGAGCACCACAGTATGCAGCACCACGTTTACCTGTTCGTCATATTGACTGCGGTGATTTAGACTTGGTATGCTTCATACCAGATGGGGCCATCCTGCCACGTCAATCCGGTGCCTCCGACTTGCCTTACGATAACTCCAATCTGGTCCGCTTCCAGTCACCCAAATCCCTACGAGTTGACTTTGTGTGTCCCTCCGGCCGCAAACTCACCGGCATGGGTATCCGACGGGGCATAACTATGATCGCCGTAAGTCGAGCATCATGTGTCTGTATTTGCTAATTGATATGAACGGACGACGGACAGGGTGGCGGCTACCACGTAAGTCAGGTTTGACGTATATGTCCAGCAACTCATCGGCGAGGTTCAGGGCAAATCAACGCTTCTCTCGGCGATAGTGAATGGCATCTATAACCACATCCCAGGTATTGAATTATATCCACAGATATCCCTTAAGCGTTAGAAGCTCACATAGCGTTAGGTGATGGACGCGAATTCATTGTTTCGGATCCGAGTCTGACCCAAGTTCAATCCGAGGACGGGTACGTTAGCTACGTGACAAATAGAAGACGCGCCTTTGACTTGTCTGTGATTAGACGACCTATTACCGGAACGAATATCACGCCCTTCATTAACAATCTGCCGTTCGATATGGATACAACCGCTTTCACAACGGAAAACGCGAGCGGGAGCACTTCGATGGCAGCCGGCATTCAAGAGCTCTTGGAGGTCATTGGAAAGCATGTCATGTATCTACCTACATTCGCTCATGCCTGTCTCTAGGTTGGCTGCCAGTGCGTTGTTTTCGACGAGGATACATGCGCAACCAATTTTATGATCCGAGATATGCGCATGCAGCTTATCATTGCAAAGGAACACGAACCAATCACACCCTTGATCTACAAGATCCGGGCTATGTATACCGAACGCGGCGTATCGTCCATCCTCGTCATTGGCGGATGCGGCGACTATGTGGATAAGGCAGACTGCATTCTTGAAATGCGCAACTACACGTGTCGGGATATCACCCGCTCTGCCAAGGCGATTGCAGCGCAGTACCCGTCGCCGCTCCAGGACGAAGGAGGTATGTTCCCTGTTTCCACTTGAATCAGTGCTTATTGCTGGATGATAGGTCCTGACTATGGCCACGTGAGCAAACGCAAGGTACAGTTACCCGAGGAGCTGTTGGGCAAGTTCAAGACACAAGCAGATGGAGCCAGCTTTGGCGACGGTATGTCATTTACGCTTCGAAGCGGTCATCTGGCGGAGGAGGCGCAGATGCGGTTGATCGTGGCGCTCCTGCGGTACTTGCGCCGGCGACAAAAGCAGTCAGGACAGCCTATCGGAGTGGGACCTGCTCTGGAAGAAACCTATGCCAGGATGGGACAGGCACGCGTGGTAGATAAGGATGAATGCGTCATTACATCCGACTATGACTTTGTGCAGGACGGTGAGGATGGCGTGGACGGCGCGTTTGCACACGCCACGCCGTTTCAAACCGTGCAAGCGCTTAATCGTCTGCGTGGCATGAAGTTCGCTCGATAAAGATCGGTAGCATCGTAAAAGATCATAGAGAACACGTGGTATTCTGGAAAGAGTGCATAAGGACACATGTATGCATAGGAGCATAGGCTACCAGTGCCAGTGCTGGAAGGGAGAGAGATCTATTCGAAACGGCGAAGGGGCTTCTTGCTTGCAGCGGAGTTTTGACATACGCCTCTCTCGGCAAAAGCAGAGGGAGAGAGAGGGAAGTACGGTCTTCTGTTTGTTAGCAGACATGTCCTCGAATCAGAGAATAGCCATCTTCCCGACGCGCATGTACGCCTCTTCATATCCTCCACTGTGCTGACATCTAGACTCATCGAACGCACTACTGGGATTAGGGCTCTTACGACCATGAAGCTCCGTCTCAAGGGTGCTCAAACCGGCCATTCGCTTCTGAAACGCAAGGCCGAAGCCCTGACGAAGCGTTTCCGTACCATTACTCAACGCATTGACGAAGTAATTACCACCTCTTATTGAAGTGCAACCTGAGCGTAACCCGTCCTTCCTCTTTCTAGTTGAAGCGCAAAATGGGACAGGTCATGCAGGTAGCCTCGTTCTCGCTGGCAGAAGTGCAGTATATTGCGGGTGATATTAGGTAATTATTATCTGCTTTGCTTTGCTCTGCTTGGCCCTGCCCAGGTCATACCAATGGATCCAGACTCATGTCTTTGGTCTCAGCTACCAGATACAAGAAGCATCCAAGTCGGCCCAGCTCCGAGTACGTGCCCATCAGGAGAACGTGTCGGGTGTGATGCTTCCCAAGTTTGACATGTACACCGAGGGCAACAATGGTAATGATCAGGGGGAGACACCAGTGCGCGTGTAGAATATTCATCTTGTCTGAATAGCTTTTGAGTTCACCGGTCTCGGTCGCGGCGGTCAACAAGTACAGCGATCCAAAGAAGTGTATACCAAAGCTGTCGAGACGCTCGTCGAACTTGCCAGTCTGCAGGTACATAAAAAAGATACGCGTTTCTCTTTTCGTCTTGTTTTGTTTTAATGCTGGACAGACTGCGTTTGTGATCCTTGACGAAGTGATCAAGGCGACGAACCGCCGTGTGAATGCGATCGAGCACGTCATTATCCCGCGTTACGAAAATACCATCAAGTATATCATCTCTGAGCTCGACGAGCAGGACAGAGAAGAGTTCTTCCGACTCAAGAAGGTGCAGAGCAAAAAGAAGGAGCGCGCAGCGGCGGAAGAGCACGCCAGAGCCAACCAAGCCAAAGAAGTCCATGGCGAGGATGCTGTGCCTGAATTCAAGACGGCCCATGAGAGCGGACAGATTGATCTGGTGAACCAGGAAGACGAGGATATTATCTTTTAGGATGGACAGATAATAAATTCTTTTACATGTATCCATACCAGACAATCAACAGAGGGCATATGGTGCACTCAAAAGAGCATTGGCTCGATAGCAGATGGGCATTGCACTCATGATGGCAAATGAATAAGATCCTTTATGAGTGATTGGATACACTTACTGATATCCCTATGTAAATTTTGTGGGGTGAGAGGGTGAAGTAACGTCTTTCTCTTCTTCCTCTTTTATTTTTCGTATGACCGATCGCACTCAAAACGACGAGGATGTCCAGGCCCCTTCCATCAAGCACCTTGGCCCGCCTTCACTTCTGCCGGATCTGTCCACGGTCCATTTCATTCGAACGGCAGGCGCCATGCTCGACGTGTAAATACCCTGTCCCGTAACCTCCACGTGTACAAACCAACCTTCCTCAATAGACCAGCACGAACAGTGGCAACCGCGCTAATGTACTATCACCAATTCATTCGATACATGCAGGAACACGTCGGAAAACCCGATCCTCAAAACGACGCCTGGGTCGATCCAACCAATCCACTCTACTGCAATCCAGAAGCAAGTGCATCCTGATTCGATAGATTCCCTCTAATATTTCTTTCTTTCTACAGCTCCTCGCATGCACCTGTCTCTTTCTGGCCTGCAAGACTACGGAAAATCAGCGCAAGGTGCGCGATGTTGTCAACGTTGGCTACCGGTAGAAAAAAAAGGAAAAGAGGAATTACGTGTATCGTCGACTCATGCGCCGACGTATGTAGATATTACCACGGAGACATTTTGCCGGTAGATAGCGACTATTTCGATATGCGGTCATCGCTTGTCACAGCTGAACTCTTCTTGGTGCGTGGCCTGGGCTACCAACTCGACGTGACCCTTCCCTTCGCATACAGCCTCAACATTCTACGAGGCATGGCCGAAATACCGTATTTTCAGACCAAAGACAAACGCCAACAGAACCAGAAAATGGGCCATGTATGGCGTCGTATGGAGCAAGGTGATTTCTCTCTCTCTCTTTTTGTTTTCAGGTCGTGTCTCATCATAGTCTTCTTTCTTTCTTCCATCTTTCTTCTGGTTTCATGGCAGAGATGTCCGCCGAGTTGAGCCATATCGCGCGCTTATCATGGACCTGGTGCTGGGATAGGTGAATACAAAAGTAGACGTGTTGAGACGACATCCTCTTATGCACCGAGTAGTTTGTGTTCTCCAAAGATTGCCCTGACCTATTCGTCAGCAGAAATCGCCGTAGCGAGCTTATACCTTGCCACCAAAATGGTCAGAGTCGACCTTCCCATGGAACTGACCGAGGTAGGGTCTGCAATACCACTTCCTATTTTATCTCACATGTAGGCTAGTGGGTCAATATGTGGGGTGCGGCCGACGACATGTCAGTCCAAGTCGTACGAGGTAAATGACCGCAGCTCTACCCTTCCTTGTAAACTAACGCAGCTGCATAGACGTAATTCTAGATATGCTGGATATGCGGGAACAGTCTCATGCGATAAGCGCACCTTCTACTGGCTTCTCTAACTCACCCTGAATTATATCATCCCAGCCATACTTACAGCGTAGCCTACTACTTTATTGCTCTTCTCTGGTCATAAGCGCCAGATACACATACACTCACCACTCTGATCTACCCACCCGCATTCACATTTGTACACACCACTGACACACACATACTATCTATGCATCGATTCAATGTATTTAAAACTTAGATTTAAAGAAAGTCCTTAACTAAAGATACCCATACGCTCCAGTCGCGTTTTCTCTATCACGTGGAGTGAGAACCTTTTTTGGAGTCAATACAACAGGACTTACGTGTCTGGCGTGTATCGGCCTCGTCATTTTCGCTATCTTCTCCATCGATGTCCATGTCCATGTCGCCTGGAACGGCCTGCATCTGCACCGAGGGAGCGAACGGCAGATAACGCAGATTATCGATGATTTTGGCACTAAACAACGGTGTATCAGATACACAATCACGCCTGCATACCCAAGCTTACATAATTTTTTCCAGGTACTCGCGTGTATTGTGGTTCGCCATATTGTTGGACGGCACGTCTAGCTTGTATTCCGGACCATAATATTCAAAGTAATCGTTGAAAGGCAGTTCAACACCTAGAGAGAGAAAAAAAAAAGTCAGTCAACTTTTGTTCCCTCCTTCCACGGTGTCGTTCTACCTTCTGTGAGATCCTCCCCGACAGCCAGACCAGTCTCAAAGGTCCAGGTCCGTGCGACGTTGCGGATGGTGTAACCACCACCACCGACCATGATCAGCGGCACATTAAAAGATTTCAGGAACTCGACGCACGAAGCATGTCCGCGCATGGACAAGTTGAAGCAGCCGAGACGGTCCCCTGCGAGTGAATCGCCACCGAGTTGGAGCACGACCGCGCCGGGTCGGTACCAGTCCATGATGTGTTGCATGATCTAAGCAAGCAGAGAGCTTAGAGAAAAAGGGGAAGGAAGAACACAGTCCCATGATGCGTACCGGTCGAAAGACACTCTTGTAGCTTTCGTCGTCAATGCCGTCACGTAATGGAACGTTGACAGCATAGTGTTTGCCTTTCCGAAGGCCGGTATCTTTAATGTCGCCTGTACCGGGGAAGAACTCGCCGAACTTATGGAATGAGCAGGTCATGACGCGGTCAGTGGTGTAGAATGCTTCCTCGACACCGTCGCCGTGGTGTACATCAATGTCGACATACAGAACGCGTTGGTGGTATCTAATCATGATAATCATATACTGAGTCTATTACGATTCCAGAGCGCGTATGGCGTATGGCATACCTTAACAGCTCGAGGATGCCGAGCACGATATCATTTACATAGCAGAAACCAGAGGCTTCGGTTTTTTTGGCGTGATGGAGACCGCCCGACCAATTAATCGCGATATCGGCCTCGCCACTCAATAATTTGTTGGCAGCGCCGATCGTACCTCCTGCGGATATTGAACAAAATTCAAACAGGCCCTCAAACACCGGACAATCTTCCCCGACGTTGACTGCATTCGAGACGGATTCCGGTCAGACAACGTTCTATGGCCCGTGAGCTCTTTAAACTTACACCGTGCTATGCCTTGCTCCAGACCACCATGCTGCACGGCCAACTGCTCGACGTTCTCCGGTGTGACATGTTGGAGGAAGTTGATATATTCGTCCGAGTGGAATCGTGTCATTTGATAAGCGGTTGTCCGTACAGGTTTCTACAGAGAGTTGGATCACGCAAATCGGATTGGGTGAAGTCAAAGTCCACTTACAACAATGTCCATTTTCTTGTAGAGGCCGTAATTGACAACCATGTTGTGGACCATGTGCATTCGCTTTGGTTTCATGTAGTGACCTGATCAGAGAAAGATAAAGGCTCAGTCTAAGAGTAGAGAACGGTGATTGTGCATACCTGGGCCATAGCTGAAGTTTCCAACGTCGTCTGAATGAGCATGGAGCGCGTGTGAGTGCGAGTGTGAGTGAACAAATATGAAATGTATATGTGTATATGTATATGTAGACGAATAGATGCGTACGATCGTAAAAGTAGCATACACGCTTCTTGGAGCAGTCTGCGAGGCTGTACGAGTTCGTCATTCGGTGCGTGTCTTTTCGTGGCAGGAGACGAGGTGGGCGTGTGGCTTTGAGTACAGAAGCGTTGCGGCGGCCGATCCAGTACTCAAGGGGAAGAAACCCTGTAGGGAAGAAAGGAAAGAGAGAGGGAAGGAGTTGGGATTGAAGGCCCGACAGAATAAAGCAGACCCACAAAGAGAGAGGAACCGACCAATTCTTCATTCCGGGCGGGGGTTGTCAGGTCCGGGCAATGATCGAGTCAGCCCCGGACTACCCCGGACCACATTGGACCACCCCAATCTTCGAAGCATCACTGTTGCATTGTGCCATTAGAACGGTTATCTTTCTTGTCGACTCCTCGCACTGACACCCCCCGGGGGGACACACACGAGGGGCTAGCAAAAAAGAAAAAAAAAAAAAAAAAAAAAGGCATGACAACGCACTGACAAATAACAGATATTATATCCTCACTCGACGATCAAAGGACAAAAGGGGAAGGATCAATTGGCGGATTATCTCTCGAACGTATATGTGCCAAGTTATTCTCAGTGGTATCCCATCTTCTAAAATGCTCTGATCATGTGCATGCTGAACAGGTCGTTCTGTTTGCAAGCTCTTCCTCTCAACTACACCCAATCGCTGACAATAATTTGTTTAAGCATGATGATGACACTTTCGGGCTCATGGCGCATCCAAAGAACGAGGAAGAAAGAAGAGAGAGAGATAACGGCACCCCTCCTTTCCTATCTAAAAAGCCCTCATCAGCCGAGAAAGGCATACATAAATACATACATACTTATAATTACATTATAGTACATGCATCGATACTTTCACAGTACATGATGTGTGATCGGATAAAACAAAGAAATCGGACGGGACTTGCTTGGCCTTCTAGCACGTTTTGATCTATCACCTCCCCTTTTCCCACTTCACAGGGTCCCAGGGGAAGTGCACGAGCGTCAAGAAGAGATTAAATCTAAGAAGAAAAGAAAAAAATATAAAGGGAAAAAACGACAGAAGAGAGAGAGAGAGAGAGAGAGAACGAGCAAGCAAAAGACATTCGTATTACAACCGAGAAGGAGGCATTAAAAAACGAGAAACTACTTTTCAACATGGACCTTCTCGACGATCGTGACAGATTACCGAGATTACCTTTCTTTGTGGGTCCAGCGGCATAATACACGTGTGTAAATATATATTTTAGAAGAGCGCCCTTGTCTAAATGTATGTGCCTGGACACATGTCCAATGTATGTGGATGTATGAGTCAATATACGTATAGGATGAGAAAATACCTTTCTGGTCCTGAACTCTTGGAAAGTGATGCGTGTGAGAATGGAAAATGATGGACAAACATCCTAAGCGCATGTAGACACCCACATAATAACGAAATCATAAGGCGCAGTTAGGCTCCCGTTGCACGACGCCAGGGATCACCAGGTTGTATTACCCAGTCAGCACACTTTCTGATCGCCGAGCGACATGAAGGCTTTGGCTATTTTTGGAGCCTGTTCACTCGACGCCGTGCAACTTCAAAATCATTCTTTTCAATTGGGCGTCCGCACACACACATACAGACATATACGCAGCAGGTTCTAATTATCCCTCCCCAAAAGAAAACAAAAAGCGAATCCTCATGCTATATTCAATTTTCTTTTCAGGGTCAGTCATCATGTAGGTCAATCGGTCGAAGGGGGAAGAAGAGATGGAGACGACATGACAGCGCAGACATACACATACACATACACATACATACATATGGAGACGCCATGGACATGAGTAATAAAGAGAAGCATTACGTCGTCGTACATAAAACGGACTCCATTTGTACGGACGGAGAAAGAGAGAAAGACGGAGGGAGAGGGGGTATTGCGATGGGGGTCCCTCCCGGTGGGGGGAGGGGGGCAAGAGAGAGGTTGTCGGGCGGAAAAAGGAGCGGGGGTGCAGCAAGCAAAAGGGCGTCTGATAGCATGGGGGAGTTTTTGAAAAGACGCCAATGCATCGTTTGCCGAAGCTTGGTGACACGGCAGGTGGAAAAAAAAAAAAGACAGAGGAACACTGAACAGAAGAGACCTCAAGCGAACGGACGCGAGGGCGTAATAATAATATAATCATCTGGGTTGGGTAGGATGGATGGTATACTGGGCATGTATGCACATGCCTTTTTAAACTTGCCTTCGCCACCACGCGAACACATGCGCACCACGAGCTAAGCGTGCACACGTAGTGTTACCAGATATGGATTTCGTCTTTTACGCGGTTTATTCGACTGTATCCACAGGGAAGCAAGCAGGGTGTCAAGATTACAAACGGACGGCTATGGGATGGATATCGAAATGACATGGGTTGGTTAGGAGAAGTGGGGTGAAAAAGGCAGAAAGCGCCAAGAGACGAGGAAAGAAGTAGATTGGGTAATTTGGAGGTGTTCCCTTTTTTGAGACGAGGCGCCGACTTTTTTTTTTTTTATTAGATCGGACAGAGACAGCCCAGAGCGCATTTTCTATTGTTCTCCCTTTTGCTCTCTCTATATTCAGCTGTGGATATATCTGTACTGTATCTGCCCATCGCACTGTCCCTCTCCCCCCACCCTCTCCCTTTTTTCTTTCAATCCCCCCCATCGTTGAGCTTGACCTTCATCCCTTTTGCCTTTTTCTTATAGTCCCCCAAACTATTACCTATTACCTTGCCTTTTTTTTTCCTTGCTTTACTCTCTCGCTCTCTATTCTCTCTTTCTTTCATAGTACACCTTCACCCACCACTCTTTCTTTACACCCCTTTGACCCCCTCGTTTTTCCCTTTTTGTCCATCAGCTTGGACAATCATTTCCTTCTCCCCTCTTCTCTGGAATAACCCGCTCTTCTCTCTCTCTCTTCTTCTTCTTTCTCTTCTTCTTTTCCTCTTCTCTCGGGTGACCTTCTCTCCCTTCCCTAGCAACTACCTGCCTGTCACCTATCTACCTACCTAGTGGGCTTGCTCCTGATATCAGCGTATCGCAATTCCTTCAACTTGAACACCCTCCTCGTCTGTTCTTCCACCATACTGCCTCCATGACCACCTTGCAATCGGCTGCTCATCCCTACACAAGCTCGCTTCATGCACAGCGACAACATCACCCGCTCCCGCCTGTTGTTGCTCCCATGGCGCCCGGTGGGATGAGCTACCGAGCCTGTTGTACTCATCCTCCCGCCCCTCAACTTCACCAGGAACAGCAGGAACAAGTGGAACAGAAAAAGTATGGTTCGGCTGCGTTACCTCTCCAGACCGATCCAGAGATGTACGCTTTGCGATCCATGTTCAATCCCACTCCTGAGCCATACCACCCCTCGAAGCAACAACAACAACAAAGACAACCACACTATTATCACCAACACCAGCACCACCATCATCCACATCCGCATCCGCATCCACACTATCATCATGCTCCGCACCCGCAAACGGTAACCCACCACCATCATAGCCATGCTCCGCCTGTTGCCCCTCAGGTCGCTGTCGTTGCAAAACGTACCAGTCATGGTAGCGGTGGCACCCATTTGAATGACCGTCTTGCTTATGTGGAGGCATTGGTTGGTAGGTCTATTTCTTATTTCTTTTTCCGTTTGCATTAAGGAGAGCTAGATTGGCGAAATTGTGAACAAAAAAAAAAAAGAAAAGAACGAGTTGAAATTTTTAGAATGTGATTTCTTATTGGATACGCTCTTTTTTTTTCCCTATTTCCAATTAGATACGAACGCTCATGTCATCGAGACCATCTGGTCGAGGTCGAGCACGCAGTACAGCAAGTCCGCCGTCGTGCCGCTGCGGACCTTCATTCAAGAGGTCCTGAAGCGATCCCGCACGACGTACTCGACGTTGCAGACCGCGCTATTTTACCTGTTCCGCGCCCGCCCCGCCATCGTGGCTCAGCTCTACCCGAACGTAGACGACACGCAAAACTGGCAGGATGCGTACATTAGCTGCGGCCGACGCATGTTCCTCGCGAGCCTCGTCGTTGCGTCCAAGTTCGTGCAGGATAAAACATACCGCAACTCGGCCTGGGCTAAAATCGCCGGTCTACCCGTGGCCGAGATCAACGCAGCCGAGCGCATCTTCCTAGAGCAGATCGACTATCGGCTGTACATAGCCCAGTCCACCTTTGAGCAGTGGCACCACCTGCTCCACATGCACGTTGAGGCCAGATCCAACAACCGCCCCAATGCTTACCTGCAAGACCTGTCGAGCTTCCCAACCGCAGCAACCACCTCCTCTTCCAATCATACCTCCTCCTCAGCGTCCTCAGCCTGCTCCTCCCCCACCGCCGCCTCCTCCTCCTCCTGTTCTTCCGCCTCCTCCTTCACCTCCTCCTCCTCATTTATCACCTCCTCCTGCTCCTCCTCTGCTCCGCCATCCTCATTGACACCCACCTCGCCTCGGTCTGCACAGCAAGGACAGGCAGTGCTCCACGCCGTTTTTAAGTCTCACACGTCGATGCCGCTTTCTCCTGCATCACCGCCAGCCGTGGATTCTCTTTTGCGCAAGAATACGCAGTCATCGTACCGCAAGCGCCGCTTCCGTGAAGTCTCGCTCTCGGACGATCCCTTGTCGCCGAGCTCGACCGGTTCGGGCCATGGCGTCGGCTTGTATTCGCCCACGCACGTCATCCCACCCCCCGTCCTTTCGCTCTCGCTGCCGAGCTCGATTTCGTCCTCGCCGATGCATACACCGACCCAGATTTCGCCTGTGCGTGTCAACCACTCTGGCCTTGCCTTTTCCTCCTCGTTTGGAAGCCCCTTTGAGGACGAAACCAGATATGACAAGAAGCGCCGCGTTATTGATGACTACACTTCCCATCATGGCTTTGCCCTCAGCCATGTCCGTGGTCCTCTCCGGAGAAAGCCTTAATCCACAGGAGACTCTCCCGACCCTTTAAACACAGCATGGATCCGCGCTTTCCACTCGTTCTTCGCTATGCTCTTCCATCTGCCTCTCGTTCTCTTTCATTCTTATTCTTCTTATTGTTATTGTTATTACTCACACATTTTAAACACACTCACACTCGCACTTTCACTCTTACTCTCTCACAGCACATTTACACACGACAGTTTCTTTTCTTTCCTTTTGTACTCCTGTGCTGGCTTTTTCCCTCCTTTCTATCCCTCTCTCTCTCTCTCTCTCTCTCTCTCTGTCTCTCTCTCTCTCTCTGTCTCTCTCTTCTCTTCTCTCCTCTCTCTCACACATATTCGTCGTTGTTGTTACTTCAGAGATGGTATGCCTCTTTCTTTCTTTCTTTCTTTTTTCCTTACTTCTCTTTTATTCTTATATCTTCTATCTAACGTACCCACCTTTTTCTTTGGGCTACCTTGCTTCATGCAAACCCTTTTTCTTTTTTGTTATACATATCCTGTCATTTCTAGCTGCCTATACATTATCCTCTCCTCTCTTTCTTACATCGCAAGCACGCCCTTCCCTTTTGTCCCGTACATACCCCCCCCCCTGTTCCATTCATATATTTATACATATTGCCATCATGTTCTTTATTTGTTCTTGTTGACGCCGACAAAAAAATGTACTCTTGTGCCAGTATATCTGCTTTCAAATGTGTGTGTAACCTCTTGGTCCAATGGACGAAAAGAAAGTGGACCCCATTTGTGCACCCTCCCCTCTTTGCTCCCTGCCTCCCCTCCCCCCTCCCCCCATTTCACTGGTTCGGTTTAGAAAAGGATCCTTCCATGTAGTGAGATTCTTTAGAAAGAGAGACAGAGAGAGTGAGAGAGAGATAGAGAGAGAGCGCGTGTGTGTGTGTGGCTGAAATAAAAACAACACCATAATGAGGGGTTTACCACTCACTGCTCTATTAGACACTTGCACATAAAATTCTGTGGGGGGCGTTGATTGAGTCAGACACAATCAAGGTAGGGGAATTGGCCGCTCTTTTCTTTTTGATTTTGTATTTTTTTCCATCTTTTTTCTCTTTTGTCCCCCTAAAGTACATGGTCGGACCGGCTCGAATTCGTACATGAGGGTTGCCGATAACTACTCATACATGCGCACTCCCACATGCCGACGCATCGTCTGGGTCCTTTTTGCCCGATTATGTACCATCGTCTTGCCTGATTTTATTCTGAAATATGCTCTCAATCTGCGCACTGCAGGCAAGTTTTTATTTTGCTGCCATGAGTGGCGTCTACGAATGGAGACTCATCCTCTTTTTCTTCTCTCTCTCTCTCTCTCTCTCCACTTTTTTCAAATCGGGACAACAATTGGTCGACAACAGCCGCTCGTCAAGCATGGCGAGAGAAAATCGCATTATGCATCTTATACCTCGGCGTGGCAGCCGTCTTCTTGTTCTGGCTGGAATACGTCTCGACGCTGTTTTGTGATACCGAAGATGTGTTCAAGCAGGAAGACGTCTTTCGAAACACCTCGAAACTCTCGGCAGTGAACGGCAAAGCGATTGACTGGTCCAAATACGTCGACTCGTCCAGTGCCGCCAAAGATGTCAGCCCATACCCGGGTGTCGATGTCTCGCCGATGTTTCCTAAATTCATGCTTCTCGATCGCAAAGGCGAAGATTATTACTCAGATCCAACCTTACAATCCTGCATTGGCAACAGAAACTTCTCTTCCCAGGCCGATGCATGGCTCAACTACAAACTCACCAATGACCCTGGCTACACTTACATCAATGGCGAGCTCAAAAAGTGCCCGATACCCAACCATGTCAACCAGACTGGCACTGACTGCTACACCTGGAACATCCAACAGCTCGGCTTGCCCATCAAAGGAGGTAAAGACTATTTTATTCTGCTCGCCTATATCATCTACTTTTCGACGCATGAGCTCATGCTCCATTTGTATGCATCGTGCATGAATAGATATCCAGTACGAGAAGGATTTCATTGCTCAAAACTGCACCACTCTCCCTTCGCCGAGTGGACCGGGCATGGCCTACGTCGTGCTGAACGACAAGGTTCTCGACGTCACCGATTATCTCGAGGCTGCGACCAACATTATTGAAGTCTCTACCGGCATCTATTCCCGCTCCTTTGCGCTCGACCGCATGTTCCTCCCACTCGATCTGACCAAACTCCTCTTCATCAGTCTCGGCGAAGACATCACCGACTCCCTCGCCTCGAACGTATCCAATGCAAACACCTACGCCTCCTGCATGGAGACCCTCTTCTACAAAGGCATCGTCAAGGAAGCCCAGCCAACCGGTTGTCAGAAGATCAACCCGGCCTTGTGGGCTACCATGGGTGCCTTCCTCCTCTATTTCCTCGTCAAGATGAACCTTGCCCATCTCTGCCGTCTGCGCTTCATGCAGAGCCTCCTCTTTTCGTCCCATCCCGAGTTCTCATCCTCCATCTGCGACCGCTCCCCGCACACCATCCTCATGATACCCTGCTTCTCCGAGTCGAGCGACATCCTAAAACAGTCGCTCGATTCCCTTGCACGCACGCACTATGAAGACTCGCGCAAACTCTTACTTTTTGTGTGCGACGGCGTAACACGGGCGTCGCATGACTCGAAAGAAACCCATCTCTGTGTTCTCGAAGCGCTCAATCACTCGGGCACCGTCGATCCCGTTGCCCAGCCCTACCTTTCCCTTGGGCAGAACCGCAAGAAGGTGAATTATGCCAAAGTCTACTCTGGATACTATGAGACGGGCCGTAACCGAGTTCCCTACATGGTCGTTGTGAAAGTCGGCAGCCCGCGTGAAGAAGCCGCCGCGGCGTCTGCACCCGCCGTCGTGCCGGGCAATCGAGGCAAGCGTGATTCCATGGTCCTCGTCTTTGGCTTCCTCGAGCGATGCATGAATCTGGCCAACAACCGGATGACGCCGCTCGAGTACGAGCTCTTCAATCAGTGCTACAGCGTACTGGGTGTGGACCCTCGCAAGTTCAAGTACATGCTCGTTACCGACGCCGATACGCAGGTCCAGGGCGATGTCGTACAGACCATGGTCTCCAGACTCGAAAAGGACCGCCGCATGCTCGCGATCAGTGGCCATGTGCGACCGGCCAACCCAGAACAGAACATTACGACCATGCTCCAGATCTTCCCTCTCTACCTTACGTTCTATTCCGGCTTGGCCTATGAAGCCTTCTTGGGCACGGTGCTGTCCATCAATGGTGGCTTCATGATGTACAAGCTCTGGACCGAGAACGTGCCTCTCGACGAGAAGCGGCCCACGGTCGTGAAGGGATGGCACCCATTCAAGCGCGCGAGCAGCGCAACTACGTCGCAGCAGACCATTCAGACTCACAAATGGCCCAAGGTCAGCGACGAAATCAATCCGTGGGAAGAGTACGACCGAGATTGCGGCAGCAGCATGAGCCAGGACAACGAATCGCGCCTTTCGCTCGCACCCAACACCGGCATTCGCCCTTGCTGCATTCATCCGACCGTCCTGCGTGGGTTTGCCGCCCCCCAGGCAGACACGATGCACATGAAGAACGTCTTGCTCCTGGGCGAGGAGCAGTATCTGGGCATTGTCCTGCTCCGATCGCATCCGCACCACCGTCTAGGGTTCGAGCCAGAGGCCATTGGGTATGCGACCCTGCCCACCAACATCTTTGCGCTTCAGGCGCTTCAGTCGCGCAATCTGCGGGCGGCCTTCCACAATCAGCTCGAAATGCAGCGCGTGGCCTGGGATTTGGGCATTGCATGCTGGTTCGTCTCCCTCACCAAACTGCTGGACATGATCCTGTCCATGCCTATCATTGTGTATCTCTATGGCGTGTACATCCGCTTCTTTATGCAGTTTGGTCTGGCTTACACCATCATTGCCATCAGTTTCACGTGCCTGATCGTGTTACACATTTTGTACTTCATCGTGCGGCGGCAGTTCAAGTACGTCTTTTGGTTCATTATCTACGGTCTGTTTGCCGTTCCCCTTTTTGCGGTCTGGTTTCCGCTCGTCTCGTTCTGGTGCAGCGACTATGCCGAACGTTGGTACGACGTCTGGCCAACCGCCAACCGCAAGCGGCGCGGTCGACTCCACGGCATCGTGGACGATACGGACGAGAAGAATATTGAGCACACCCACCCGGATACGGCATCCAATGCGTCGGATTCCAAAGAGCTGTCCGACGAGGAGCTCGTGCCGCGCATGCGGCTCGGCGAGTTTGAGGTGGTTGAAGCGGAAAAGCAATATCAGCGTGCGGTCCAGGAGGCAGCTGCGCTGGACTCCAACTTT
Organism: Syncephalastrum sp. PYS2702; assembly: GCA_023630325.1. Taxonomy (NCBI): domain Eukaryota; kingdom Fungi; phylum Mucoromycota; class Mucoromycetes; order Mucorales; family Syncephalastraceae; genus Syncephalastrum; species Syncephalastrum sp. PYS2702. Next base: position 9,629 of record JAMAMT010000023.1, on the reverse strand, counting down.
ACGGGATTCACCGGTATCGTCAATGGGCGGACCAACAGCATGCGGTCCAACATGTCGCGTCGGTCGGACCCCTTCAAAGACCAGATCATCCCGTCCCCGCCCATGGCACAACTCCGCGGCTACAACAGCGTCCGAGCCGGTGGCAACGGCGCGACGAGCAGCGGGTATAAGCCCAAAGCCTCCGTGGTCGACATGTACAGCACGGTGCGCAACTTACCGAGCCATCATCCGCACCACCACCGGTCGCAGTCGCAAGACCAACCGTCTCCCACAGGCACCGTGCGCTCCAACCCGTTTGCGTCTGCGCTCGACAATCCCTTTGACGACGGCCATGCGGTCCTACCCCCGCAGCAGCAACCGCCGCAGCACACGCGACGCCATCACAAGCCGAGCCACTCGCAGTCATCGTATTTTACCTACTCGTCCCGCGCGACCAACGAGGACTACAGCGCGCCGCCCTTCGTCGACCCTGTCCTGGATGACGCGCAGCGCACCCAGTCGTACCCAGCCACGGCCGACGACCGCGCTTCGATCACGTCCAACGCGCATTCCCTTGCGAGCTCGAATCTCAGCCTGGATCCAGAAGCGTTCCTTGAGTCTCGGACATATGGTCAGGGTACGCGTGCCGCCCATGGCAACAATTCTCTGGGTGGACGGAGGCGGGTCGTCGAGGACGAACAGGCCGACGAAGGGCGTTCTACCGCGCGCCACGGCAAGGTCGGGCTCACGATTCCTGGGCAACCGCTGGGCGGTTATCCCCCTCCACCTTCCGGCGGCGCTGGCCCGAGTGGTAGCCCTAACCGACGCTGACGTGTATAAGCAACACTTTTTCTCATCCTCCCTATTCTGCAGATATATACTCCCTATTATTTTGTACACACACACAAACACACGCAGTCTTTCTTTATGATTGCTATTACCTGATCCGTCTTCTTTTTTCGTATAGCACCACCCATGATCTTTCTCCACGCTCCTCTACACGCACGTACCATACATATACAGACACACACGCAACCCCCACGCCTTCCATCCCACATTCACATTCTCACACAAGCACCGGCCAACATTGCAACGCTCTTCCATTTGTTTTTCTTTTCCTCTTTTACTTCTCTTCCCGTCGAAAGCTCTCCCTCATAGGAAATGGCATGAAATCCCAAAAACAATACATGATATACATGCATTGCACATGCAATTAAAATAGATTGGGAATAGAAAATAGGAAGGAATTCATTACTGTTCTTCGCAACGACCATTAATCTGCTCGATCTTGTTGACCACCTTCAGTCGACTGCTGTCCGGGCCGCCAGGCAGGAGCGTCTTATCGACTGAGTTCAGTGGGCCTTTACAGCACTCCAGGAATTTGTTCTCGTTGTTGCCGTTGCTAGCCGGGATATTGCAGGCGCCCGTCGTAGCGTTGGTCGTGCCACGGACTTGGTCGCAACACTGCTTGTACCGGTCCGTAACCAGCGGTGCGTCGCCGCAGTAGCAGGTCAAAACGGCGATGGCCGTGCTAAACAGGGTGCAGCCGAGGACGAGAAATGCAAGTCCGTGTTTCATGATATAATTGACTATATGAAAAGCAAATTGCGAAGAAAAAGAAACTCAAAGGGGAGCACGAGCAGACGCATCCATGCCTTTTATACAGGTGGCAGTGAGCACACATTAGAATTCACGCGCTCATCGTGGCCTAACAAAAGGGGGAAGGAAGGGGAAGAAAGGCTGTTTTCTTGTATATTTTCTCTGCTCCTGAAAATAATTATTAGTTCAAGGAGCCAAGCAGAGAAAGGTTATGCTGTACATACAAATAAGAGAAGAGACAAAGAAATAGAGAGGGTGAGAAGAAGAAATTCCTAATGATGAGATTAAAAGTGATTGGGGGGAGGAGAGGGACAATGATATGATAATAACGGATGGGAGTTGCTGAATCATGCTTTTGTTGGGTTTTACTGCTGCTGTTGCTGCTGGGGTTGAGGCTGATCCTCCTTCACGAGATAGCGACGCAGACGACGTCGGAGGACTTGCATCATGCTGAATTTTTGTGCGCTGATGAAACTATCCAGAGCGACCTTGATAGCGACGTCGACGTCGTCGGACCGGACATAGTCACGAAGATGCATCTTGGCGTGTGCTTCAGCGAGACGGACCATGGACTCCAGGTGACGCACGGTGATGGGAATGCTGCCGCTCGTCATCGACTCTCGACGCAGTTCCGAAAAAAGCTGGGACAGTTTGTTTTCGTCCATCTGATGCAGACGCGGCTGCTTCTCCCGGGCAAACATGATGTATTTGCGGAGCAGGTCTTGCGGGATGATCTGCAGGATAATATATATGAGAACGAGGATCTACCATTTTGTTATAATACTTACATCAGCATCCTGCTCAGTCAGCCCCTTGTCCTGGTCCATTTGGTCCTTGAAACCAGGATGATGGCGCATATGGCTGCTAATGACACTCGTGGCCAGACGGTGGTCGTGCTCGGGGTTGACGGTATCCTTGACGACACAAAGGACATCAAAACGGGACAAGATGGGGTCGGTGAGCTCTACGTTCTGGATAAAGGGAACAGAAGGATTGTATCGCCCATGGATCGGGTTGGCCGCCGCAATGACGGAGCAGCGGGCCTGCAAGGTTGTTACAATACCCGCCTTGGAGATAGAAATCGATTGTTGCTCCATAGCTTCGTGGATTGAAGTTCTACCTCGAGGTGAGTACAACCTTCTTTGCAGAAAAAAAAGCTCTCATTCTTTTACCTGTCTGCGTCGTTCATCTTGTCAAACTCGTCAATCAGGCACACGCCGCGATCAGCTAGTACAAGTGCACCGCCCTCGAGGGTCCATTCGCGCGTGATGGGGTCTTTATGTACAGAGGCGGTCAGACCGACCGCGCTGGCACCTTGACCGGTCGTGAATACCGCACGATGGGCTGTGTTCTCTACGTACTTTAGAAACTGTGACTTGGCCGTACCAGGATCACCCAGCATGAGAATGTTGATATCACCACGGATCTGGTGCTTGTTTTGGATATTCTTGGGTACACCACCAAATAAAGCGAGAGCAATGGCACGCTTGATGTCCTGGTGACCATAAATAGAAGGCGCGATACTCTTCATGATCCGTCGGCTGATGTTCTTGTCCTTGGCCAGCTCCTTTATCTGCTGCTTGTCCTCTTCGTTCAGGTTGAAGGCAGCAAAGAGATCTTCATTTTTGTGAATATGGTTGGCTTCGATGATGGTGGCAAACACAGGGAAGCCATTTCTGGTGCTCAGTGAAGCGTCAAAGTTGTTGCGGTAAATACCGCTGACCTCAATTTCCTCACCGGGCTTGGCCTTGTCGATCAAGTCCCAGAGACAAATCACCTCACGATGGCGAGGCAATCGGCCGGGCGGCACCGTGCCAGGGCTTTCTTGGATAGTCAGCTTCTGATAGTTGCGGTATGCGGTCTGCTCCATATTAACAGTGAAGGGACCCTTGCTCTGGCAGTTGGGGCAGGTGCGAATTTTGATCTCGTTGTGGATGTCTTGATAGAATGGGCCGAGGAGCTCGTTGCACTTGGAGCAGTTGTATTTCACCCATTTAAGCTGAGGGAAAACGCCCGACCGGCGAGTGACCACGCCCGAGACGCGGACGAGGCAGTTGAGCTGGCTCTCTCGCAGATCGCGCAGGGTATTCACAGTGGGAAGATGCGTCACCCGCACGTGAATCTCGCGGTGGATCTTTTCGTACTCGGGGAACTGCATGAGCGTCACGTCCAGGGCAACTTCGTCAAAGATCTTGAGGACGGCCAGAGGCGCGTTGGCCAGGAAGTAACCGAGGACAGGCTTGATTTCACTCAGTTGTTCGTAGTTGAGTTCAAAGGATTCACGGTTACCTGGTTTGCACACATGTAAGCTGCACATCCCACCTTTTGCTTCTATTACTTACGTTCACCCATGTCACGAATACGACCACCGTAAACGGAGGTACCGTGCTCATCGACAAAGGTTTGCAGGAAATCACGGAATTCACGCTTGATGGCTCTGCGGGGTGCTTCCATGCTAACCCAGTCGCTGATCGTATCGCCCTTGACGTTCTGCAGCTCGTCAAGCGACATCTCAGGCTAACGAAAACTGGTATGAGCTGACGTGTTCGTTGACTTTGCTCTTCCGCGTGTGCGACTGCACTTACTGCATCCTCGCTTCCGTCGAGCATAGCGTCATCGTCGTAGCGATGGCGACGACGGATACGCGTTGGCATCTGCGGTGTGGCTATATCGTCGTCGATGCTGTCCATAAAGGCGCCTGCCAGACGGCCCTGACGACGCTGAATCTCGGCATCGCGACGTGCCAATCGGGCTTCAAGAGCATTCCGTGCACCCAGATCGAGTTCACTGTATTGCTCCTCATCGTCAAGGCCCGCGTCCTCGTAGTGATCCATTTCCGGGTTGGCCGCATAGTCCCTTAAGAAAAGAAAAGCGAAAGAGTTTATGAGACAAAACGAATGTTCCTGGCCCACAGGGGTTGAATATACTTTTCGAGGTCGTCGCCAAAGAGATCTTCACCGTCGTCGTCGGATCCCACTCCTTCGCCTTCGTCAGCAATGTCGTCGCCGTCGTCTCTGAAGTCGGCTTCCGAGTAAAAAGGAGCAGGTGAGGAAGGTGGGATGGAGGAAGGGCCAGGGGAATCGGCAAAGTTGGGCGCGGGCGTGCTCTCTTCTATACTCTCGCGTCTTCTCTTGCGTTCAGAAGGTTGGCCGGACTGACAAGACATATCAGTGAGCCAGACCGCTTTCCCTTATTCCAACTGTGTGCATGTCTTTACCATGGCTGGGCTGGGTCGAACTTAAAAGAAAGAAGGAAGCTTCAGGTGCGCTTGGACTCTGAAACAAGCAAGTCGCAAATTTTTTGTCTGCTCCCAGAGTCACCCCAGGGCACTCGAAGCAGCACACCATCAAGACCCGTCTATGATTTAGGAGACCCCGCTCTCTCCTTTGTATTCTGTACTATAAACAGTAGTGCTAATAGTTTTCTGGGTAGTAACAGGTTTGACGATAGAAATGCGCGAGGCTGATATGTCAGTGCAATGAGAGATACCGTATGACAGTACTCTGCATAGACATCCAATCAAGGTTAAATTTACACCCGCGCCCAGCCGGGAAGGATGCATTTCACCCCTTTTTCAGCATGAGCGACGAGGAGGCCATTGCGGACTGGGAAGAACTCTTTGGACCAGACATCGCAGTAGAATTATGGCCGGCCATTCCGGGCTTGACATTGGCACGGCAGGCCATTCCGCATAGCAAACAAATGGGGCTTCTGGAGGCGGTGACAGCATACCTGGACGGAGAAAACGGGCAAAACCAAGCTATGTGCTTTGGCGAGCTTCCCTGCTCTTTACAATGGATCGAGTCTTGGGTACGCGATACCTGTCCTGAGCTATTTCCCAAGGCCATCCTTGACCGTCAGCCGTTATTTGATCAAGCCATTATCAATCACTATGCTCCGGGTCAAGGCATCGCGCCCCACATCGACCTAGCGCGGTACGTTCCATTCATAGTATGACATGCAATATGTACCTGATGTAAGTAAAAGGTTTGATGATGGTATCTTGATCATCTCGTTGCTGTCTTCGTGTGTGATGGAAATGCAACCAGCGACAGAAGACATGAAGCAAAGCAACCAAAGCTATCATGCTGGCAATGGAACAGAACCCGATAGCAAGGATAGAATAGCCATCATCCTTCGACCAGGAGATGTACTTGCGATGGCAGGCCCAGCACGATATGAGTGGAGCCATGGGATCCCAGAGCGAAGCATGGATGAGATAGGGGATGAGGTTATCCAGCGAAGAACTCGTATCAGCATCACATTACGACGCATGTTGAAATAAAAAAAAAAAAAAAAAAAAAAAGTAAATTTAAAGATAATGCACACGCTGTGGCTTTTTCCCTCCTTCCCTTTCTTTTTGCATAATATAACATACTATTTTTGACACAATGGTAAGGTCACTTTGGCACTTGAACACCTTGGCCTGACCTGAATATAGATCCGTCGGAACACTCGTCTGAGAAGAGAATACCTTTACAAGAAATCGCTCGAGGCAAAAGAGCGTGCCACATTCGAACGGAAACAACAGATCAAGCAGGCCATCGAAGGTGACACCCCGTCTCATTCTTTCTGGATCCTCATAAACTGAACCCTGCTCTTGCTTTTGCTTTTGCTTTTGCTTTTGCTTGTAGAGGGAAAACCCGTCCCGACAGAATTACAGAATCTCGACAAGGCAACCCGAGCCGACCTTCCTTTTGATCAAGCACAAGCTGGTAATAGTGCTCTTATGTAGCCGAGATCATGGAAGCTTATTTCTGGTCCAGATCTTACGACACACGCCGATGACGAGTATTCCCGGGCAGGAGTATACGATCCCAAGGTGGTCATTACTACGTCGCGCGATCCGAGCAGTCGATTAATCCAGTTCTCCAAGGTAAGCCAAACGGAAAAACGCATGGCTACTTCCATCTCACTTCCAACTTTGGCTGTAAAAGGAACTGCGACTGGTCTTCCCGAACGCGCAACGTATCAACCGTGGTAATCACGTCATCAAGGATATCGTCGACGCATGCCGCAACAATGAAGTGTCCGATCTGATTATCGTTCAAGAGCACAGAGGCCAGCCAGGTATAAAGAAATCTATGAAACGGGGGGTTCCAGCATATCGCTCATGTGCATAAATATGATAGACGGCTTGGTGGTATGCCATTTTCCGTACGGCCCTACTGCTTATTTTTCTCTGCACAACGTGGTTCTCCGCCATGACATTAAGGATCAGGGCACTGTTTCCGAAGCTTTCCCGCATCTCATCTTTAATAACTTCAACTCTCGCCTAGGCCAACGTGTAAGTAGCAGATGGAGCTGAGTACAAAGAGCAACCTTCTCATTAGCTTCATTTTAGGTCACGAACATCCTCAAATACCTCTTTCCTGTACCCAAAGAAGATAGCAAGCGTGTCATGACATTCTCTAATGAACGAGATTATATCTCGTTTAGGTATGCGCACTTTTCCCGACCTGTATCTTTGTACTCACTTTGATTCAGGCATCACGTCTTTGTCAAAACTGGCAGCGATGTCGAGTTAGCCGAAGTGGGTCCACGTTTTGAAATGCGAGGTAAGCGAAGACTTTTTTTTTATTATTAATTTCTGGAAGATGGCCGTACTCACTCTGGGCACTGATGGCAGTATACGAAATCCGACTCGGAACGGTGGAGCTCGCAGAAGCTGACGTAGAATGGCAGCTGTCATCATTTACCAGAACGGCGGGCAAGAGAATGGATCTCTGAAAGTTCCCACTGGTGTCATACAATACATTTATCATTTCATTTCATGTTCCACTCACGATATGGATATCATCTAGTGCGTTCCATTTTGGTTCGTGCTTTCTGCGTAGTTAGATATCTTACAGTCCTTCCGAGGTGAAGTGGGGGCTGCTCAATTTCTCATTGAGCCATTCCTAATTTAGAAGTGTCTGAAGTCGAGTGTCGCAACGCGAAACTTAGAGAGTCCCAGGGCAAGAATAAGAGTGTCTTGGCGATGCGACACCAGATATCTTCCTTTTCCTTCTTATTTCTCGTTTATTTCTCGTACAATGCAAAAGCAACAGTTCTCTTTCATATATGAGCAAGGAGATGGAACAGTTGTCCGAGAGAGTTCAGTCGAAGAGGTCTGCATGAACGATGAAGTGACGGACATGGGAGACCATTACGGACTACATGTACACCGCGGCTGCCCCCGATCTACGTACTGTTGAGGAAATGGTCGACGATGACACACCTACAGTAGAGACAAACCAGAAAGGTGCGGAATGTATAGTTGGGCAGGCGAGAACAAGCTCAGAGGGCAACGGCTGTACATCGGATCGAAAGCGGCTCGTCATCACATATCACTTGGAAAAGGTTTGCAGCGCAGCTGAGGCAGGCAGGAAGTTCCAAGTACCTGCCAAAACAGCACAGCGCTGGTGTAAGCAGTACCGGGAGACTGGGGAGATCGATAATCGAGCCAAGCCCGGTCCAGAGTCGTTACTTGGTGAGGAACACAAGAAGTTCGTGATCAAGTACATTAGTGAAGCACCTGCCGCACGCGTTGTTGATGTCGTTGATGCACTGACCTAGCACTCCGACAATCTGACTATCAAAAAATCAGCCGTGCACAAGGTTATGACTGAGGGGCCCTTATTGTTGAAAAGGATCACGCTGCATCCAGAGGCACGCAACTCACCGGTCACGATCCAAAAGCGGGCTGAATGAGCAGCGAAATGGGCGGCAACAGACTTGAATTTTGTCATGAACTGTGTGTTTCATTGACGAGGCGCCATTCAGCATTAATTTGAGACGCACGTATGGATACTCCACCGTTGGAAAGAAAGCGATTCTGGAGACGAAATCGACCAAGAGGAAGAGCCATACGACCCTTGGGGCTATCTGCACGGCTGCTGTGGCCCAAGTTAGCATAAGATCACCATCAGTCTCGAGCAAGAAGCGTAAACTGACCGGCGAGGTACTAAGCAAGTTGAGAGAAACGGCATGTAAAGGCATCACTATGTCAGTTTCCTCAATGCCGTCATGGATGCTGTGGACCAACATGTTGAATTCCAGCACTATCATCCTGTCATGGACAACGCCCTCATTCATCAGAATGATTCCATTCCAGGAACCGATAATGGACCGTGGATATCATGTGTCTATGTCCCTCCCTATTCCCCGGAGCTTAATCCCATTGAACAATTCTGGGCAGCTCTGAAGAGCAAAGTGCGACGGCAGGAACTGAAAATCATAAAGTTGCCGAAACGAAGTCTGAGGATGTGGGTTCTTCCCTTCCAAGCCACGCTTTATTTTTTGTATCATACTCTCTATTAAAAAAACAAGCCGTGGGAGCGGACGTGGGTGACCGAAGATTAAGTGGAGGTTGTGATGACCCGAAGCCGTAGGCGAAGGGGCTCACTCACATCCGGAACGCAATCGAAGTGTCAGCCACGTCCGCTCCCACGGCTTGATGGGGGCCAGCCCCAATACCCCCATTTACTCTTTGCGTGGGCGGCAAACTGGCACAATGTTATCATACTTGTTATGGGCTTTCCACCTTCAGCGCGAGATATAGTGAGATATTGGCAGTATGTTCTGATAGGTTTGTTCGGCTCTTTTCATTAATAGTAGAGGAGCTACAGTGTTCAATCATTTACAAAGTCGGGTCACTTGAGCTATTATGACAGCTTAATTCTCTTAATTGTTCCCTACTCTCCCATCCACTCCTCTTTTGGTTCCTTTATCCAACTGGGCCAGTCCGGACGACCAAAAGATGTCTCCATACAAACTCCCTGCCCGGGATTCGAACTCAAGTCTCCAAAGTCTTGCGTATGTAATTACGGATGTTACGAAAACTCTTTTTCTTATATTACCAGCTTCGGGAGCGGGAAGAAGTGACCCGTAGATCAAATGGAGGCTGTGATGACACGGAGCCGCAGGCGGAGCGGCTCAATCACATCCGGAATGCCGATCGAAGGTTCACATATGACCGCAGCGAAGCGTTCACGAAGCTGGTGAAGGCTTCGCCTTGTATATCTTTGCGTTGATTTTTATGTGTTGACACTAATATAGCAGCATATGAT